>JXTB01000031.1:932639-1055709 GCA_002914805.1 Parasponia andersonii
AATACGACATGCTGAGGCATGAAGCGAGGAGAAAATCCTAGGATTTTAAGGAGTTTCAGATACTTCGACGATCTAAAACCCCGTCTCCTCTAAATAGACGTTTGCATAGTCCCTTAGGAAATAAGTAGGAGATAACATTCTGATCTCACTACCCCCCGAGTTTTATGGTGTCCAAAAACTGCCATAAAACTATAAAAAGATGAACGGAAACAAGTAGGAGATAAAATTCTGATCCTACTGCCCCCCGAGTTTCATGTTGTCCGAAAACTGCCATAAAGATGAATCAAATGAAGTTAAAGTAATAGCTGAAGAAATATTATTGACGAATGACGATCAACGAATGACGAGTGACGATCAACGAATGACGATCGACGAATGACGATCAACGAATGACGAACAACGAATGTCGAATATCGAATAAATAGACGTCTTTATTGATGAATGACGAAAACATGAAGATATACAGGAAAGTTAACTGATAAAAAAGACAAAGCTATCCTATATTCCAGGCATGCTTGATCTTTTATCCGCCAATTCGAGCTAACTTTTATGTCCTAGGTCGAATAATGCAATAATAACATGGTCATTCCCAAGAGGGTTCCGAAGAACGAGGTCTTGCCGAAGAACAAGTTTCCCAACTTCAAATCTTCTTCGTCCGACTTTAGGGTTAGAATATTGAGCAATGTAATGTTGATATTATGCGATCTGAAGCTGAGACTGCTCGTGCATTTATTCTAAGAGATCGAGCTCAATCCTTATCAGCGTACTACTTTGATCTTGCTCAAGACATCCAAGTTAGATTTCAGAAAAGCAACCAATGAAGCTTGCACATGTCCTTAAATCTCCATTCCAATCTTTAAAGTCTTGGAAGACATGTCGAATAATAAGTCCAGACCTTCAATAGGTCTAGTTCTGACCTCTTGTCTATCTCTCGAGGGTCGAAGACTTCGCTGGTCGTTTTGTTTGATTCTTTCCCTGACGGTTCGACTGATGCTTTATCTGATGACCCGACTGACACTGTCTGACGACTCGATTGGAGCTTCGACTGACGCTTTGCCTGCTGCTTCGACTGACGCTTTGCCCGCTACTTCGACTGACGCTTTGCCCGCTGCTTTGACTGACGCTTCCTCCGGCAGGTGGACCATCATTGTGCGGAACGTCGCATCTTTTGCTTCGAGTTTCAACGAGTTGTTATTACAAGTCCTCGCATCATATTGGTTTCCTCGCGCCTCGCCTACCCCGTGTTGGGTCGGGAACTTTATAGTGAGACGGTAGATCGTAGTGACGGCTCGAAGTTCCCTCAGTGTCGGTCTTCCCAGCACCGCATTGAAAGCAGATGGGCAATCTACCACCAAAAACTGGGTCATTATCATTGAAACCCTAGGATAGGTTCCAACGCTGACTATCAATTCAATCATGCCCATAGGCATTAGGCTGTCACCAGTGAAACCATAGAGAAGAGTGACGGTAGACTTCAAGTCGCTCTCATTCAACCCCATCTTCTTAAAGGCGTCGAAGTACAGGATGTCCATAGTACTCCTGTTATCAACCAATACTCGCCACAACTGTGTACTTCCATAATTAATTTTTATGACCAACGCGTCATTATGCGGATAATGGACTTCCCTTGCGTCCTGTTCTGTGAAGGTAATGTCCATGTCCGATACTCGTTGAAGCTTGCGTGGTCGCTGCTTAAGATGCATGACGTTAGTTAATGGCTGTTGTCGAGCTTCTCGTGCATACCTGTCTTGAGCCCTTTTTGAATCTCCGCCAACATGCGGTCCTCCGAAGATAGTTCGTACTTCGCGTTGAATTTCTGGAGGTCGCTGTTGGTCTTCTTCTCGTCTTTCGTTATTCTGCCTGGTGTACTGCCGCAATCGCCCCTCTTTAATCAGCCTTTCAATTTCATCCTTCAGGGCAAAGTAATTATTGGTATCGGGCAAAGTAATTATTAGTATCATGCCCAATATCATTGTGATACCGGCAGAACTTGTTGGGGTCGCGCTTTGTCTTGTCCCGCTTCATCGGTTCCGGTTGATGGTATCGCTCCTTCTGGTTTGTGACCGCATAGATATGATCTAATTCAGTGTGATTGTTGAACTGCACGGGAGCTCTTGAAATCTCCTGCCTTTTTGGTCTAGGCTGATTCTCCGTCGGCTGTTCATTATTCCTTTTATTTTTCTTATTACCGTTATTATTGGTAATGACAGTGTCCTTAGTCGCATCTTTTCTTCCTTCTTTCTTTGTCCTTTGAAGATTCTCACTCGAAGATTCTAACCTCAGATGCCGACCAACCCTTCGGTAGAAGTCTTCAAGAGTTCTATATTCTCGCTCAAGTAATTCCTCCCAGAGTTTAGTTTCTGGTCGCACCCCGGCCATCATGAGAGTTAGAACTCCTCCCTCATGTGGGTTGTTGACCTTTGCTAACTCTGAGGTGAATTGATTGAGATAAGATCGTAGAGTCTCCTCTGGACCTTGTCAGATTGTAGACAAGCTAACAGGTGGAACAGTGAAATTCTTTGCAGCTTGAAACTGTCTCAAGAACGCCGTCTGAAGTTGTTGCCAGGATGAGATCGAGCCGGATTTGAGTCCTCGGAACCACTTCTTTGCTGCTCCTGAGAGAGTTACAGCAAAACATGTGCAACGTACATGATTATTGACATGATGGAGTTCCATCAGGTCACTGAAGTGATCCATATGGCCCTATGGATCAGTTTTCCCATCAAAAGTATTAATGGTGGGAAGTCTGAATCCAGTAGGTAGAGCTGCAGCTCGAACTTCCTCGCTAAATGGTGATTGACGATACCCATCAGCGAGCTCATCGTCCCAACCAGTAAGTGCGTCTAATGTGATTCTTAAATTGTGAACATCAACGTTCAGAGGGAAAGCATTATCTCTCACTGGCGGCAGGGGCGGCCTTTGATCGTTACCCTGATGCAGGGCGGGCTGGTCAGGTAGAGTCTTCTGCGATCTGTGAGAGGAATCCAGCGAAATAGTGCGACGAGACCGGCTTTGGTCGTTATGATGAGATATGGATCGATTATGGCTACGTCGTCGCTCCAAATACTGTCTTAGGTCTGCAGGATCTTGTCTCGACTCTCTGCTGATTCTTTCGAAGACGCTTCTCAATGATCGTCTTCGTTCGCTGCTTAAGCGATCTTGACTATCAGTGGATTTGCAAGAAAGTTATCCACGATCACGGTTAGTACTTGAACTCTCCATACCAGATTCTGGAGGCAAGTTTGCGACTTTGTCTTTTCCTTTGGAGATGCGATCTTCATGATGCTCTTGCTGAGTTCTTGGCTGGTCGCGTCTTCTTGTCTCTAGGATCTGTATTCCCTTCTCAAGTAGTTAAGCAGGACATTCTTTGGGACGTTCGTGCTATGGTGGGGTCACCATCTGCCCTTCAGCAAGTCATCGTAGGGTGTCATTGTTCTGGTTATTGACTTACTGAAGGTTCACCAGTGTCTCTTCTATGCGATCCTATCTCTGGGAAAGGTTTTCTGTTGCGATCATAGTAGGCTAATCCTGAGCAGGGTCTGCCTGTGTAGCAACAGTGCTTTGGGGTTGGTTTTGGCTAGTTCCGATGACTCTGGTAGTGTTTTTAGTGTGTGCCATTATTAAAAAAGTGAAATTTGACAAACTGTTTTGCCAGAATATAGCCCTCTTTCTAGCGCCAATTGTTGATGGAGGTTTTGTCAACAATAAATTTTAGAAAAAATTATGAGATGTGGCTTGTGTGAATAGGGTTATTAATCAAAGCAAATAAAGAGACAAAGATTTTATAGTGGTTCAGCCCCGAAAAAGATGAGCTTACGTCCACTGTTTTTCATTATTTTCTGGAGAATTACAAGAACTCAAAATTGTATTGTCTGAAAAGAAGAAAATGCTCTTAAGAATTATTTTGCTTCTCTAGATTCGGAAAAAATTATCCCCCTTCCCGAAACCTTGAGCTCCCTTTATATAGATGAGAGTAACTCAATATTCCTAATTGTGAAAATGGGTAACTATACAATCGGGTAATACAATTTGAGTAACAACATAATTGGGTAATCACTTAAATCGGGTAACTGGTCGAATTTGAAAGAAAGATTTTTGTTTCCCTTTCCTTGTAGGTTACCCGTTTGACGAAGCAGAGACTAGTTTCATTTTCTTTCAGGTCGCACATAACTTATTCGGATAAGGTCGCACGCAACTCCTGCGGTGGAGGTCACACATAACCTATGCGGTGGAGGTCGCACATATTCTTACACATGCGATCTGGCATAGGATTTTAGACCGCACAGCACCAATCAACCAAATAAATCCATAATGAACACCCTTGCAATGACTCCCATAATCATGAGATTATAGCTCCTCCGTTGCTTGATGCTAATTTGGATAAAATTAATTAATCACAATCATCAAAGGCACCTAGCTAGAGCTAGATTAATTTGTATTCGGAACTTTGTCCTGTTTTGTCATGATTTGCTTTTCTTAAATATAAGCATACATATATATACACTTGAATCATCTTTTTTTTTTTTAAGTGAAATTTAACTAATGATTTTTATTTATTACAAATTAAAAGAAAATATCTATTACTATCTAATTTTCATCCTACCTAATTAAAAATAATAAACTTTCACGTCTACTTTTAGTATAACTCAAATCAAAGACCAAAATCCTAAATAACGCTCTTATCTCTTATCACTTGATAAAGAATTTAAAAAAAGATAGTTAAGGCGTTACTAATTCTGGGGAATCTCTATTTGTGTTTTTACGCAGCAGATCCCATGTGCGTGCGGGGACTGTTGCGACCTCGTGCACAACATAATCCCACGTAGTAGATTCAAGACCATAATTGTAAAGCGATGATTAAACATTATTAAAACTCCAATATATTCCCGTGTACATTTTGAAGAGAATAATTTTAGTATAGTTTACTTGTAAAAGTAACCTTTCGAACTCATAAAATTGTATAAAAAGGAGGAAAAAAAAACTAACAGGAAATAAATATAAATAATGAAATTAAGTTTGTCAAACATGTTTCTTATTTAGAAACTGAAAATTAAAACAAAATTTTTACTTCTTAATTTTAATTTATTTAAACAAAAAATTAAAAATAATCAAACAAAACCGTGTCAACTTAGCGTACGAAGAGGAATATGTCAATGTCATTTTTGTGATTTCGTTGAAACAGAGACCGTTCTATCACCTTTACCGCCCAACATATGTGATATGACACACGACTTCGTTAAGTTTTCCCTCCTAACACTTTCCGCTCTCTGGGGACTGCCCTTCACCCTCAACCTCAATAATAATAATAACAACAATAAATAAAAAATCACAGGAAAAAAAAAAAAAGGAAAGAAAATAAAACAGGAGAAGGAACCAACCAGAAAATTGGCCGAGAAAGTGAGAGAAAATAGGGAGAGAGATAGAGTGAAATTTCAGTGAGGAGGTGAGAGAACAAGTGGAAGAAAGAGATGAAACACATTTTCAAGAAGCTTCACATAGGGAGCAACCACGACCCCAATCGATCATCCACCGAAGCCTCAGTTCCCGTAACATCGCCCTCATGTTCCTCCGATCACCGTACGGCTCCCAGTCAGCAATCGGGAAATTCTCCGGTCACTCCTTCGTCGTTGCCGTCGCCGTCACCGGCTGTTACCGTCAGCACTGCGGGCGCCACTACTCCCTCGTCGACGACGACTGCGAATAGGTCCGATTACATGTCGTCCGAGGAGGAGTTCCAGTTTCAGCTTGCCCTAGCGATCAGCGCTTCGAATTCGGAGTTCCGCGATGATCCTGAGAAGGATCAGATCCGAGCCGCGACGCTCTTGAGCCTGGGCAATCATGGGGTCGATTCAGGAAGGGACAAGGAAGAGGCTGCCGCTGAGGCCTTGTCGAAGCACTACTGGGTGAGTAGTCATGATTAATTATAGAACTTCGGTCTTACTTATATTAGTTGTGAATTAGGGATTTCGGATTGATTATTGTTATTAATTCTGTTCTAAGGAGTTTGAATTCGATTTTTGATTGTAGTCGATTAGGGAGCCCTCGTTTAAATTGGGGCCTATTTTTGTTACTTAGTTGACCCAGTTTTGAATTGGGGCAAATACTTTGTGTTTACTTATCTTGCTGCTAGGAATAAATGGACGTAGTTATTGAATTGTACTGAATAGGCCGTAATGCGAGGACAATTAAGCTTTTTGATTAATTTGGGTAGAAACAGTGTGACCTTGTTTCCTGTTTGAGAAGTTCGTTACCTTTTTAAGGTTAGAACTAATGTTGGTCAAGCATCGATATTGTTTTTTATTTAGCCATTACATTGTTATTCCCACACACATGAGATCTCAGTGACAAATATCCCAGCCTCTCAGTTCTTTTGCATGAAGTGACCACTCTTTAGAATCAAGACAACATGCTTTCCTGCCAAAGGCTTAGAATTTGGGTAGTATAGTGATTTATTACCTTCTGTTCGCTATCAACGCTAGTCCAAATGTGGAATCCTTATCCTCAAATTGAAGATACAAAGAGAGGGCAGAGAGAGAGAGAGGGGGGGGGTGCTTGAGTGGAGCTTTTGGTAGAGTTGTTTTATCTTGCATATTTTATCTTCAGACAATCCTTAGTTACTTCAGTTACTTTTATAATTTTCATGGAACATGGTGAAATCTAGGTGGCAGGGTGCATTTAGCCGATGTAGAAAATTTATATATCAATTTGCAGTGATGTAGTATGTTCCAAGTTTACCCTGACTTTAGCTACTTTTTCTTTAAGCAAGGATATTGTGAACTTAACTTAAACTAAAATTCTATATATTTGGTTGTCGTAAATATCAGGAGTACAATGTGCTTGACTATGAGGAGAAGGTGGTTGATGGTTTTTATGATGTGTGTGGACTCTCCACCGAAACAGCAATTCAAGGAAAAATGCCATCTCTCACGGAACTTGAAACAAGCATTGGGAGTTCTGGATTTGAAGTTTTATTAGTCAACCAAACAATTGATCCTTCTCTGCAAGAGTTAGTTCAAATTGCACAATGTATTGCTCTAGACTGTCCTGTTAGCGAGGTTGGCGTTCTGGTTCAGAGGCTTGCTGAACTTGTTGCGGGACATATGGGTGGTCCTGTTAAGGATGCTAATATCATGTTGGCTAGGTGGATGGAGAGAAGTTTGGAGTCAAGGGCATCTCTACACACAAGTGTGCTGCCTATTGGGTCTATAACTGTTGGCCTCTCAAGACACCGCGCTTTGCTTTATAAGGTTAGCTGTAGTTTATCACTTTCAACTTTGTTTCATGGGCTGTACTAGTTTTAGCGTAGTCTCTCATTGTTGTTCCTTTGGTTTGAGATTTCGGCCATTCTTTGTTTTTTCGTACTCCAGTGTTTAGTTAAATCTTTTTCTCCCTTTTCTCCCTTTTTTTAGGAACATATGCATGATATCTGTAACCTAAATGAACTTTTGGTGTGCGCACGGGTGCCTTGTGGTCTAATACTATGATGTAAGAATATGTGTTGAAAATGATCTATATTCACATAGTGAACAAATTTTTCTATACTTGGGCTTTACTAGTTTTAGCTTAGTCTCTCCTGGTTGTTCCTTTGGTTTGAGATTTCGGCCGTTCTTTCTTTTTTCATACTCCAGTGTTCAGTTAAAATTTTTTTCGCCCTTACTTTGGAAACATATGCATGATATCTGTAAACCTAAATGAACTTTTGGTGTGTGCATGAGTGTCTTATGGTCTAATACTATGATGTAAGAATATGTGTTGAAAATGATCTATTTTCACAGTGAACAAATTTTTCTGTACTTATGTTTTCAAAACTTTTAAGTATGTTATAATGCAAGTTATTAATCTTATCATTTACAATTCTCTACTTTCCTACTTCAGTGTTTTATATTTTGCTGCCCCCATTTTTGTGAGATGTAGGTATTAGCGGACAATATCAAAATGCCTTGTAGACTTCTGAAAGGCAGTCATTATACAGGAGTTGAGGATGGTGCTGTTAATGTTATAAAGCTGCAAGATGAAAGGTTGTAAGTTTTATGACTTTTATTATTGATTTGATGAGCTTATTTGTCTTAGTGCTTATTTGTATACACATTTTTATTTTATCTGTGTCCATTATCCCCTTTTTTCCCCCTCCATTTATTTGTCTTAGTGCTTATTTGTATACACATTTTTATTTTATCTGTGTCCATTATCCCCTTTTTTCCCCCTCCATTTCGTAGATCTTCTAACTCACAGTTTTTCTAAATTCAGAATCATTTGCATTTCTTTTACCATTTTCCGCTGATTGATGCTCTTTTAAAATGATATCTTCAAGTTATTTATTTGTTTACATTTGGTGATATATGTTGTTTTATGTTGCTTTAACTTCAGATTTTACTATTACGTGTTAATTTATTATTAGTCCCTCAAGTGCGGAAGTCTTATACTTCGAATTCCCTAATACAGATGAAGACATGCATTTGCCACTTTGGAATTTTGTTGGTAGCTATTAGTTGCTCTTGCTGTCAGTTTCCACTTCTACATGATTTTGAACATTTAATTTTCTGCCTTCAGGGAGTTTTTGGTTGATCTCATGGCCGCTCCTGGAACACTCATACCAGTTGATGTTCCAAGTGCAAAAGATTCTATGTATACGCCATACAATCCAAATATGAGCAAAGTCCCAGCTCGCTATTCCCTGAACAATACTGGAGTTGCTTACTTGGGACAAAAGCCTTTTCTAGATGAGGGCAGCAGCCAAAATCCTATGGTCGAAAGTAGTTCAGTACAAGATAGAAGACAAAGACCCACAGATTCTTTACCTACAGTTTCAGGTTCAAGTATTGACAATGGTGTCGGTTCTTCTAGAGTATCCAATAAAGCAACACCTTCTAGTCAGTTGGATAATTTTACCCCGTCAGCTATTGGGAATACTAACTATAAAGGCAGCCGTGGAGCGCATGCAGCTGATGGTGGTGTGAGGATGAATATCAATGTAGTTCCATATAATCAAAATCAGGATGATCCTAAGAACCTTTTTGCGGATCTTAATCCTTTCCAAATAAAAGGACCTGGAAAGAATTCTGTGTATAACAAACCCGCGGAGAGTAAAGTTGATGAGCTTCAGAGACCAAGGAATAATCTTGTCTCTGGCCGACCACCTGTACCATTAATGTGGAAAAACCGTTATGCTTGCAATGAAGTCCCTAAGAAGAAAGAGAGTGATTATTTGGAGGGTCTCTTTCCAAGAATTAACCGTGCACCTAATGATTATAATGTATCATCATTAGCTTCTACCAGCAGTTCATCTGAAAAGATTAATAATGATGGTTTCAAATCATCTGGTAATACAAGTACATCCAGCAAGGACAATGATGAAAAGAATTATGAGTTTAATTCAAGTTCACTGTTCCCAGCACGAGCAACTGAACTCAATAAGTTGACTTCAGGAGATGGTCAAGGCAATTGTATTAAGGAAGAGCATTCCAGAGATCTGAAGGAATTGCGGACTGATTGGATATATGTGAACAAAGAAGGTGAAAGCAATGAAATTGCTTTAAATGACCGTAGAAAATACGCACATGACAGATTTGTGGAGACCAATCTGAAAATGAAGGCCCCTGAAGGCTCCTCAGTTGATTCTGGCACAAATAGGATTGATCAAGTGTTCGATGATGTAGATGTAGGTGAATGTGAAATTCCCTGGGAAGATCTAGTTATTGGTGAAAGGATTGGTCTAGGTAATGCACCCTTTTTGGCCAGTGTGGCAGAGACTATGTTTTTTCTTCTTATTTTTTTTTTTTTTGGTCTTTTTGCTAATTTATTTCTTTCCCTCTCTGTAGCTCACTACACATAGGACGTAGATATATTGTACACTTGCATTTATTCATGTGTGTGGGTTTTATCCTGTCTGGGTGGTATATTATTTCTGTCTGAAAAATATATTCATATCTGGAACTTAGTCTGTTTACCTTTTCCTTTTTGAATATGTTATAGATCAGGGTAAAAAGCTTTGCAAAGGTTGACAGGTTTTCTTATAATGATCATTATTGATTACGTGTCAGTTAATGTTTAGATATTGGCTCCATGTATAGCAATAAACTTATGCTTTGTGCTGGAGTCTAATTTTCTTTCTTTTCTTGTATTCTGGTTGTTAGGTTCATATGGAGAAGTTTATCATGCCGATTGGAACGGAACAGTGAGTTTCTATGTTTTGTGTCTAATTTTCACTGAAAGCAATTTGTCATATTATTTTGAGTTAGGCTCAAAGTATTCTTTGCTCCTTTTCTTTTTTCTATAAGAAACAAACAGACCATTATTTACTCTCAATAAAGAGAATTAGTTTTGGGCGGTCTATTCTTACTACAAATGCTATTGTTAGACTATAATAAGTTAATTCTTGGTTTATATGACTTTAGATCTTTTCTATGTATTTCATTGTTGTCCTTGTAAGTTTTGTATAAGAATTTCAACTCCCAAGTGATTTTTCTTTTTGGTCATCTTTAACCTAAAAATGTTGAGTGTGACAATTACTGCTGATGTGTGAGAGATTCGATCTGTGATTGCCTTGAATTATCAGGCACTTTTGGTAGACCATAACTAAGAGCAAAACCTTATTTCCCCCCACTTTTCTCTTTTTAAAAGCAAGATAGAAGTGAGATGGATGCAAGTTTATAGAGAGATCCTTAAACTGTTTAAGGCTCCGTTGGTTTTGTACTGTTTGATAGTCTTCTCAAGTCACTTTTTTATTTTTATTTATTTTTTATTTTTCTAATGGTTACCCTTCTGTTGGTATTAGTATATGAACTTCTTATCCTTTTTTTCCCCAACTTAAAGAGGGTTTGTTTTTCAGTATGTCATTTTTCTGATTTGTGTTGTATTTTGTGGAATCAAAATTAATAAACGGAAAAGGCAAAAAAGAAAGGAAAGAATGATGATTCCTAATTGTGGACTTAAAAGAATTGTTGATGAATTACAGGAGGTAGCTGTGAAGAAGTTCTTGGACCAGGATTTTTCAGGCGCTGCTTTGGATGAGTTTAAAAGGGAGGTAAGCAATGAGTTATTTTTTCAGATTGGTTAATATTTCGCACTATTTGTTTGCCAATACTATCTGGAAAAGTATGAGATAGTAAATGAATTTTTTGAAAGCATTGTACGGTTATAAGGTGGGTATCATGTTGTTCTGCTGTTAAACATTTAAACTATCATCATGAAAACAGGAAGGAAATTAAATGCAAAGAACTTGATTCTTGATGATATTGGTAGTTTACTGTGTTGTTCAGTAGTGTTGTGCTGATAGACGAAGTGCCAATGATGATAGTGTGGGATGTAATGGCATTGGTAATGCTGCTTTTTATTATTTTTTAATGGTGACCCCACTTATCTTATGTTTGATTTTGGATTTAAGGTACGAATTATGCGAAGGCTGCGTCATCCAAATGTTGTTCTTTTTATGGGTGCTGTTACTCGACCACCGAACCTATCTATCATTACTGAGTTTCTTCTGAGGTATTAATATTCATCTCCCACCTTTACCCTGCACCTTCACAGAAGTAGTAACTTAAAGTCGATCCAGTATCTAGTGCCATTAAAACCTGGTAGTATGATAGCATTTATACATAATTAATGCATCCTCCTCTCTCATCAAGTTGTTTGTTTTTTCAGAGGAAGCTTATATCGGATCATCCACCGTCCTCTTTGTCAAATTGATGAGAAGCGTAGAATTAAAATGGCTCTTGATGTGGTATGAGCTAGAGCTTATGCGTTGTATTTTTTTTTTCAACCAGCACTCTATACCACATATGCTAATTGCCCTGCGCTATTTTCAGGCGAGGGGTATGAATTGCTTGCATACTAGCTTACCAACGATTGTTCACCGGGATTTGAAGTCGCCTAATCTTTTGGTTGATAAAAACTGGAATGTCAAGGTATAGATTTCTTGTCAGTGTGGTGGAGTTACGTGGCTGATGACTTATTACAGTCTCTTAACCCTGATTTCTGTTTCTTTTTTTTTTTTGGGTTGGTATGTTTATGTCCTGATTGACTCCGGTGACAATGCACAAGTTGCAATTGAATTCAATTTTTTTGCAATTATCTGAAAGCTTTCTCCTTGATCTGGATGAATCTGTATCTGTGTTAGAATAGAAAGATGGAATGACAGTTCATCTTGTTGTCATATGGGTAACTGAATAAACGAAGTTTGATGCTTTGCATGTTGGTCATGTATATGGAAATTGGGTTAGAAGGGACTGAGGAACAAGTTCATGCGAATCTCCTGTACTACTACAGGATTTTTATGTTATATTTACTCTAGTGAATGTTTATTGCAAAGGAAGCATCCACAAATTTCTGGATCCACCATTATTTTTGAACCTTCTCGGCAAGTTTTGCCTGTTAGACTATGAGAACCCTAAAAAGTTAGTTGATATATTGTGCTTATGCCTTTACTTTGATATCTTGCTTGTTCTTTAAGATCCATGTACGCAAGAGTTTCTTGACAATTGCACAATATTCCATTTAATTTGTTGTTAATTGAGTTGTTCCCTTTAACATAATATGGACTTCACTTGTACAGGTTTCTGATTTTGGATTGTCTCGCTTGAAGCATAACACCTTTTTATCATCTAAATCAACTGCAGGAACGGTAAGAGTTGTTCAAAATTTATAGTAGTTTTAACAGAACGACACAATAGAAGAGTGAGTTCACCTTGATGCTCGTTCCAATTAGTCAGTTAATGAATTTTTTCATTTATATGTTTTTAGCCTGAGTGGATGGCGCCTGAGGTCCTTCGCAATGAACCGTCAAATGAAAAGTGAGTGTTAAAGCGTTCCTGTTCTTGCATTTTTTTGTTCTTGTGTCGTAAATGCCAATTTTGTTAATAATTTGAAGTTTTTGAAATACTAGAATTACATGATTCATATTTCCTGATAAAATATTGCACGAGTTTCCTGCCTCCCAATAAGGTAGTCGGAGCACCACCTTAGAAATTTCTGTGCCTTAAAATCTTATGACAAGCGACCCAGCCCATGAAGCGGCAAGCTATTGAATTGCTTAATCTCTCTTTTTTCTCTCCCTCTCACTCTGATAAGCAGATTTGCTTGCTTTATCTAATTTTTGCTATATGGTGTGTTACTAAATCTATGGGGCTACCGTATGACATGAATTTATATATTCATTTTGTTAAATGTATAGGTGCGATGTGTATAGCTTTGGAGTCATTTTGTGGGAGCTTGCTACACTTAGATTGCCTTGGAGCGGGATGAACCCCATGCAAGTCGTTGGTGCTGTGGGTTTCCAGAATCGTCGCCTTGACATCCCCAAGGAAGTTGATCCTAAGGTTGCAAGAATAATCTGGGAATGTTGGCAGACGTAAGTAAAAGACTTTAAGCTTAACACAAGCATACATCTAGTTTTATACTCGTTCACATATCTAGGTCTATTGATTGTCTTCATGTCTTGTTACTTTGCAGTGAACCAAACTTGCGTCCCTCATTTGCGCAGCTCACAGTAGCTCTTAATCCCTTGCAGCGGCTTGTTGTACCATCCAATCTGGACCAGCCAACTTCCCCTATACCGCAAGAAATCTCAGTAAATTCTACACCTTGAAATCCCATTTCTTAAGTGTGAATAAATAGGCATTCTGTAAAGACCATATTAGGTGTGATTACTTATGCTGCCAAAAGACTGCAGCATGCCTTTTTGTATAGTTGCATGTCCATAATTTATATTACACGTGCTTATACCTTGTACGAATGCAAAATTTCTCTCGTTTGAACATATAATCCCTGTTTATACTTTTTGTTCTGAACCTTGTAATTTTGCAGTTACAATTAATAGTACGCTATACTAATTAATAGATATTGCTCTCCGGTGAAGGATTAAGCTAGGTAGTATATCCTTAGAGCAAAGCAGTAACCGATGCTTCTATGCATTAACTTGATGAGATATGCAATTTTAATATTTCATGAAGTTGCGTTTAATTATATTTCTTCGATTGGACTAATCACCGGGTATTATTAGCCAATGGATATTCAGCAATAATCGCAAAATAATATAATAAAACTTGCAATTAAGAACAAGTACAAAAACAAGAGAACTCCAACTGGGGAGGAGAGATTGCAACTAAATTTCATAGGGACCTTGAATGTATAGGTTAACCAAAGACTACTATTGTCTGTCGTCGATGAGAAAGTGCATGATATTTGATACAAAGCCTATTGAAAACCATATGAGCCTCAAATTATCTGTCTTGATGATATTGTAAATGACTGTCTCTACTTTCGCCCCTTTAACAAAGAAATACTTACTCAGAAGACCCTCTTTTAACGAAGCCAGCTTTCCATTACCCATTGCGGAGCTTTATTCTCTGGTAAAACGAGCCCCTCAACTCTGTCCATAAACTTCCCCTCCTTGAACACTTGGTGAAATGGCTACCGAACTGCCACGGTTGCTCTTCCTTGGCCCCAGTACTTTGCATTCACAGCAAAACCTATCTTTCCCTTCCAATGATCTCACTTACTGCTTCCAGGAAGCAAGCAGATTGATCCAATGGGACAGTCATTAACCTAGGGAATCGATGACTTGCCTGAGGAACTCCATTATAAGCATTCCCTATAGTGACAGTAGCGTGCCACGTTATCATCGCCTGCCCATTTGACAAAATGGTCGATGTCGGAGACTTCAAACGGTCGGAGAGCAATTTCCACGGACTTGGACGTACCCTCCATGATAAGGATTTTGTTTTGTGAAAGAAAGAGGAAAAGCAGAGAAAAAGAAAGAAACAAATGTGGTATATCATGCGTTTCAGTGACTAGTTTGATCAGTTGGTACGAGTGTGAATGGATTTTATTTCCATATACAAAAGATAGCAAGAAGTTGTAATTCTCAAATGGCTTTAGCATGTAGCCGATGCTGCCGAATTTCTAACACGTACATCACAAACCCAATTAAAGTAGCCATTTTTATATCAGAAATTAGCTAATTAGTCCCAAACAATCAATATTGTAGTTGTTGCATCGGATTAGTGGTTAAGATAAGGGGAAAAAATATAATTTAAGAAAATATCCATTAAAAAACGGTACTAACATTAATGGAAATATTTATATATTATGAAAGTCATCCTGATGATCAACATTCAATTAGAGCCTTGAGGAGGAAAATCTGTGGATAGAAAGCTATAAACAAAAAAATCTATTAATCTTCCCTTAAGAAAAGTATATTTCCTCAGGAGCCCCTCCTTTTGAAAACCAATTTTCTCTAAAACCCTCTGAGAGGCCTTATTCTCTATGTGAACAAAAGCCTCCACCCTCACCAACTCAGGGAGGTCCTTGAACACTTGAGGAACCGCTATTTTCAATGCCTGTGTGGCTACTCCTTGGCCCCAATACTTCGGGGCCACACCATAGCCTATATTGGCCTTATACATGTACTCACCGGAACCCGGGAAGACCGAGATGAAGCCGATAGAACGGTCATCGATGCATATGGAGCGGCGCCAAGGGTGAGGGATACAAACCTCTTTGATAAAAGTCAACGCCTCATCTTTGGATGTCAACGTGTTCCATCGAAGTTGTCGAGTCACTTTATCATCACCCGCAAATAACATCAAATCGTCTACGTCCATTAGATTGAATGGACGGAGGATGATTTTTGATGGATTGATCTCCATATAATTACTGAAATAATATTAGCCAACAATTCTCAGAGTTAAGACACACACACAGCTGTGGCCTTCTCTGAAATTAGCTTTGAACTTCTTAGTATGTAGTATTACAATCTATTTTGGGAGTGATGGGAGACCTTATATCTTATGTTATACATTTATATATCTTATCATATGTTATACATTTATTTTTATTTATATTTACTTTATTTACTACGACCGTCATGTAGATTAACTATCTTATTTTGGTCCTCAGCCTTTAGAGATTTATTTTTAAAAAAAAAAAAAGAATTTGGATATGAAATTGCAAAGAAACTTCCAAGCATTGAAAGTTAAGGAAGGGAAAGTTGCTATGTGACAAATTAAAGGGTTTTAAAAAAGAGTGCTAGGGAACGTCTAATATTTATATGGTTTGATGAATTTACCCTCGCTAGCGAAGTCAAGATTGGCTGGCGGAAATTGTTGACACTAGGTATATACGAAGAATCAATATTTGTCTCTGTAGATTATATTTCTCTGAGTTATTTGTTCAATAATACAAACCGCTAATAAGAAGACCTAAGGACATCTCCCCTTTCGTGAAAATAGGCAAATGGGTATTTGATAATCCTTTAAACGATTCAACTATAATGGTCTATAGCAGTTTAGTGAAATATGAAAGGATTGAGTATATGAAAAGGTTGTGAAGCATGAAATACTTGTATTTGGGTTCTTCTGTAAGTAAAAGATGTTGATCATAAATCTCTAATTTTTAGAGTCAAATGCATTAATAGTGTTTGTTATCGTTAAATATATGTTTGCTTATTTTCTTTTTTTCTTAGTGTCCTAGTCAATCAGTATCATTTAGTTTGGCTAAGATAATCTTAAGATTGAAGAACTAGCTTATTATTGGAAGAATTTTATTTTCCAATTTAATATGTTATTGTAAAAGATAATTTTTTTATAATGACAAATTTATTACCTCAAATAAAAAAAGAAATAATGAAATAAATCAAACTCAGATAAATCATACACTGAAAGCAAGAAAACACTATTGTTTCCGAAAAAGAAAAAAATAATTTAAAAAAAGAAAAAAAAAACAAAAGAAAAAAGAACACTATAAGACCACAATATGTTATGGTTTACGTGATTCTGCCAAGCTTATGCCCACGATATTTTCACTATCATATTTTTTCAAATTAGGTCACGACGCAAGGAGTTTAGTAGCAGCTCTCCAAAGCGTGTGCCGATGCGAGTACGTTCTTCAATTTTTGTGCTTTTGGCTTGTTTAATCCTATGTAGATTACAATTTGTTTTCTTTGTGATCATGTGTTGGGTGGAGATTGATTAAGGGGGATTTCATGCCCACTCGAAATCCGTATGACTTCTTGCATTTGGGAATAAACCAGAAAATTTTGTTACCAATATATGGTTGTATCTATAGGTCTTTAGCTTTCTTTTTTCTTTTTTTTTTTTTGAAATAGGTCTTTAGCTTTCTTGTGGCTTAGAGTTATTGTTTTGTGTCTAAGGGTTTTTGTTTTTGTTTTGGATATATAAGGGCAATGCTTTTAACACCACATCATGATATGCTTCTGATTGGTTAAAGCATGTCATTGAACTAAAAAAGGATAACACCCCAAATGGCTAGTATATAAATTTACAATACTCTCATTGTGTTTGGAAAGCAATCTTAATGATCATCACAGACTGTACACGTTTTAATATATATTGCTATCATTTATATAAAACGATGCATGTAATTTTGTTTATCCTTGCAAAAAAATAAAATAAAATCGTTGGTTCATATTGAAATGTTGACAAAATAATTCATAAATGACTTTCGGTTTCTTAATAGTGATCATTGGTCATGATGAAATCTGGCTGGGAGGAACATTTTTTAAGAAGATGCAGAAAATATAAGTAACAATAACTACTACTCTCCAGAGCTAAAGCAACATAAACCAACATATTACCCCAGAAACCAATGAACAACTTGAAACCATTAAGTGAATGGTAGAAGGCATGTCAAAAGAGCATTGAATATTGATCAGCATAAAAAAATAATGCAAAGGCTTTTGAAGTAAAATAAATAAATAAATACAGACATTACGTTCACAAACAAGCACTAGTGCAATATAAGCTCATTAAGTTTAATAAACTCTTTGATTTTTCTGCTTTGTTAATCCAATAATTATGGTCGAAACTCAATAACGCTGAAATTACCTGACTATCTACATATTAATTCTAAATGATATTGGTATAAATAAACTCAGTGATGGAGCCAGAAAATATTCTTAGCGGCATACACTAAAAAATATTTTAGCTAATTTTGAAATACATTAGTTAATATAGACCAATATAAAATTAAAAAGAATATTTTAAGTGAGACAAAAAAAAATTTGTTAGGGAATAACCTCCCTAATAAACAAACAACAGTGGAAACGATAAAATAAATATAAAAATAATGCCGAAATAAATAAATATAAGACACACAAAATTATTATGGTTCACCATTTTAGCTACGTCCATAGAGCTACTGTAGATCTTCACTATTGGGAAAAAATAAACCTTTACAAGTATTTATACTTAACACTCTCCACTCACACCCTAGATCTCGAATATACCTAAGAGAAAAACTATGTTTCTCTTACTCTCAAAGAATAAAATCTTACAATTTTACTCTCTCTTTCTTAACACTTGGTGTCTCTCACTTTCTGGGATGATCAAACACTAAAAAATATTTCCCTATTTATAATTGAGGTTCACCAACCCTCACACATTTTGGCAAGCCAAGCTTTCCTTCTTTAATACATGAAATACACAGTTTCCTAATCAATATCAATCCGTGTAAATATACATATTTTTAGTAGTTTAAAGCACATGGCCAGTACATGTTTTTAGCCTATGTCTAGTGCATATCTCTTACACAGTTGGCAGAGCATTTAATGCTCTTTACAATTTTATTACACGGTTTGATAACTGTGTGTGGATCACACATATACACATCAACAATCTTCCACTTAAAGACTAATTTCAATCATATCTTCACACTTGATCAATGCAATAAGTCATCTTCTCATCGTTACTTTTGCAAGCCAACTGAAGCCGAACACAACTTCAGTTTGTCAATAGTCACTGTTTTTATTAATATATCAGTAGGATTCTAACTACATCTTCTCAAGAACTATAACTCCATCTTCTAAAGTTGAACGTATGAAATGGTATCAAACCTGTATATGTATTGTCTGAGCATGATAAACATGATTCTTTGCCAGATGAATAACACTTTGACTATCATAATGCAAAGTGCTCTTCCCATAATTCTGTCCTAGTTCCTCTAGGAAACTCTGTAACTATATCAACTCTTTGCTTACTTTTGTCATAGCAATATACTCACTTTTAGTAGTAAAGAGCGCAAAGATCTTTTGTAACTTTGATACCCATCTGACTATCGTACCACCTAACATGAACATATATCTAGTAGTACTCTTCTTGTCGTCTACATCACCAGCCATGTCAGCATTCCATAGCCTTGTAAACCCAAATTTGATTTTTTGAAATAAAAGGCTTTGTCTGTGGTTCCTTTCAAATATCTAAGAATCTACTTCACTGCTTCCCAGTGATGTTTACTTGGATTGCTCATATATCAGCTCACGACTCCCAGTGCATATGCTATATCCGATCTTGTACATACTATGGCATATATAAAATTGCCAATAGCAAAAGAATAAGGCACCTTGGCCATATGAGCTTATTCCTGCTCTGTTAAGGGTGATTGCTTCTTGGTTAGTTTGAAGTGACTAGCCAAAGGAGTAATTACAGGCTTTGTACCATCCATGTTGAATCTGCTAAGCACTTTCTTCATATACTCCTCCTAAGATAGCTTCAAACTCCCATTCACATTGTCTCTAAATATCTGTATCCAAAGGGTTTGCTTTGTAGCTCCCAAATCCTTCATAGAAAACTCTATTGACAATTCTTTCTTGAGCTTATTAATTTTCTTCATATTAGCTCCAGCAATTAATATATCATCTATATACAGAAGTAGAATAATATAAAAATTGTCAAATCTCTTCACATAGCAGCAGTGATCTACCTGACGCTGCAAGTAACTACTGTTGCTCATAAATGCATCGAACTTTTTGTACCACTATCTTGGAGCCTATCTCCGGCCATACAGGCTCTTCTGAAGTTTGCACATCATTCTCTTCTTCTCTCGTACTTCAAAATCTTGTGGATGTTTCATATAAATTTCTTTCTCCAAGTCACTACAAAGAAAAGCCATCTAGATATAAGCTTTCCTCAGCCACCAACCCAAGTACTATTCTAATAATGATCAATTTAACCATTGGAGAGAAAATTTTAGTATAGTCAATGCCTTCCTTCTATTGAAAACCTTTGACTATAAGCCTTGCTTTGTACTGTTTACTGCCATCATATTTTTCCTTTATTCGATACACCTACTTATTGTGTAATACTTGCTTCTCTCCTGGTGGAATAACCAAGTCCTATATCTAATTAGACGCAAAAGAATCTATCTCATCTTTTTAGTATAGCATGATGAATCAACTCCTATTGGGTTGACTCATCATGTTGCACCGCTTCTTCATAAGTCTCTGACTCACTTTTATTAGTCAATAGAATATAATGCAGTGCCAAAAAATATCTCTGAGGAGGTCAAATTATTCTAAAAGATCTTCTAAGTCCAAACTTTCTTTGGTATTTTGCAATCTAATGGTACTAATGACCATTTGTTGATAAGATATGTAGCAGTGTTAACTACATTGGTCCAAAATATCTTTGGTAACCCTGCATGTAATCTCATGCTCTTTATACGTTCATTCAGGCTTTTATTTATTCTTTTAGTAACACCATTTTGTTGAGGTTTCCTGAGAATGATTTTCTCTAATAAATAGCACAATATTTCTTGAAATCATCATTATCATCATTATATTCTTCCTAATTATTAGATCGCAAGCATTTCACTTTCAAGTTAGTCTCATATTGAACTATGGCTTTCCATTTCTTAAAGGTATTGTAAACATCAAATTTATTTTTCAGAAAATAAACTCATATCTTTCTACTCGAATCATTAATGAATGTCACATAATATCATGAGCCACCAAGGGATATCATAAGAGATGGCCCCTATAAGTCTGTATGAACTAGCTACAACTTTGTTGCTTTCGATTCTCTTCCGCCTTTTGAAAAGCTCACCTTTTTCTGCTTGCCAAAGATTCAGTTTTTGCACAGGCCATGCTTAACTAACTTTAGCTTTGGTAGTTTTCCTTTTAATATCAGTACCTTCATTCCTTTCTCGCTCATACACCCAAGTCTATAATGCTATATAGTTGAACTAACTTTAGAGTCGACGGTCGCCAAAATATCTCTGCAATTGGAAGTCATGTAGAGATAACCATGACTCCTTTGCTAACCTTCTACGAGCCACTAGTAAAGGTCATATTATGTCATTCTTCGTCAAGTTGTCTCACCTATATAAAGTTCTGCATCAATCTCAGTACATGCCTTATTTTCTGGATTTTCTGCACTGATCTATTTAACATCTTCAAACGGATATCTCTCATACCAATAATATCTAGAGGTTCTCCATTAGCCAGATAAACCTTTCCATAATCACTAGCAATATAATTCTCTAA
The DNA here is from genome assembly GCA_002914805.1 of Parasponia andersonii. NCBI lineage: Eukaryota > Viridiplantae > Streptophyta > Magnoliopsida > Rosales > Cannabaceae > Trema > Trema andersonii. The sequence goes on from JXTB01000031.1 coordinate 953,914, forward strand.
TACGTCACAGTGTGTAGTGGTATAAAACGAAACTCTAGAGTCTAAGACCCAAGAATCAATTCATTCAGATAATAGTACAGTATCTTGTACCTCATCAACCACATCATTCACATCGTTTATACTATCGTCTTTTGTTGGTACTTTGTATTTCTTTTTTATGTGGCCAGTCTTGCCACAATTCCAACATTCTGGTCTTCTTCCAAATCTGGACTTATCTCTGTCATTCCTTGACTTGGACCTATCATTACCCTAGTTAGAATTCTTCTCACTGCTCCTGCTCCTATTCTCGAGATTTAGGATAGAACTCGATGATGTACCTTCACCTAAATCAATTCTACGAACTTTTTCCGCTAGAATTTGATCTCTAATGTCATTGAATTACAGCTTTCCTTTGCTTACAGAATTGCTAACCGTAGTTCTCATTGGTTCCCAGCTATTTGGTAGAGATGCTAGAAGAATTAGAGTATAAATTTCATCATCGAAATCAATATCAACGAACGTCAACTGAGAAACGATCGTGTTAAGCTCATTGATATGTGTTACAACTGAAGCACCTTCTTCTATTTTTAAATAAAACAACTTCTTTACCAAATGTACCTTATTATTTGCTGACGGTTTCTCATACATGTCTAGCAGGATACTCTATAGTTTTTGTTTCCGTTACATTATGAGTAATGTACTTCGTTATCGTCAATCAGGTTAAGCCTAACACCTATCGATTAAGGAGTTCTTAGTCATCATTCTCTACCTTCTCGGGTTTTTTCCTTGACAAAGACTAATACTATTTTTTACTATGCAAATAATCATTGATCTGTAATCTCTAGTGTGAAAAGTTTGTATTGTCAAACTTGTCCATTATGGGTCCTGATCCTTCACTTTTAGCTATCACTCCTACTAAATCGAACCTTAGCTTTAATGCTAGTTTTTAGGGAATAAGCTCTCCAATAAACAAACAATAGTAGAAGCAATAAAATAAATATAAAAATAATGTCAAAATAAAAAAAATACAAGATACCCAAAATTATTGTAGTTCATCAATTTAACTACGTTCACAGAGCCGTTGCAAATCTTCACTATTGTAAGAAAAAGGAATATTTACAAGTGTTTACATTCAATACTATCCACTCACACCCCAGACTCCGAATACACCCAAGAGAAAAACTATATTTTTCTCTCTATCAAAAATAAAATCTTATAATTTTACTCTCTTTCTTAACACTTCGTGTCTCTCACTTTCTGGGATGATCAAACGCTAAAGAATATGTTCCTATTTATAGCTGAGGTTTACCAACCTTGACATATTTTGGCCAGCCAAGCTTTTCTTTTTTAATACACGAAATACACACGGTTTCCCTATCAATATCAATCCATTAAATATACATATTTTTGGTTGTTTAAAGCATACAACTAGTACACGTTTTTGGCCTATATTTAGTGCATATCTCTTACGTAGTTGGCAGAATGCTCTTTACAATTTTATTACACGGTTTGATTATCACACACATACATGCCAACAAAATTATCCAAAGTGAAGGCAAAATATAATATGTAAAAATAATATAAGTAAATGTCATAAATTTTAAAAAAAAAAATAGTAGTCTCATTAAGGGAAATATTGATTTTTTTTTTAAAAATAAAACAGGAGCAAAAAATATAATTGCAAAAATTTTATGAAGGCAAATAAAGAAAAAAAAGCTGAAACTTTGAAATAAAATTATGGGTAAAAATATAATTCTCGAAAAATGAGGGTGGCGGTATAGGCTTCGTCTATGTACAAACTCTTGGTTTAAATATATATATATATATATATATATAAATACATATGTAAATTTATATATATTATTACATAAAAATTATTACCTCTAATCCTCCATTTTCAATGTCAACCATATGCACGCATGACTATCTACACAATAATCAAGACATACTTAACTCGTTTACAATTACTATTAAGTAAATCTCAAAAGAACGATATTCAAAAGAGAGCTTTAAATTTTTTCATTAGGAAAAAATAAAGAAAATTAAATTCATAGAACAGAAAAACGAAAATGAAAAACATGAGAAAAAAATAAAACAAAATAGAAATAGAGAAAAAAAAAATTAGAGAAAATGAAAATGATACAGCTTATGTTTTATGTTCATTGTAGAGCATTTATGCTTTTTTTTTCTATTTTTTAACTCTATCGTTGATAATGAGATAACATTTAGCTATTTTATTAGTATAGTAAATCTCAAATGGACGGTATCCATGAGAGAGCTCCATATTTTCTCTTTAGAAAATAAAACAAATATAAACAAACGAAACAAAGAGACGCAAAAATATAAAATAAAAAAGAAAGGAAAAAACTTTATTATATTTAATTTCTAAACTTTTGAGACATTTATTATTATTATTATTATTATTATTTAGATATTCTTTTATTTAAATTAAGTTTTAGATATCTCTCATTAACGTGTTTATACATGCACGATATGATTATTTGTACCTATGTTTAGCTATTTTTTTTTAAATTAAGTTTTATTTGTAGTTTTATTATTATCCTTAATAATTAAAACATATTTAGCTAGTTTAAAATCACCATTTGAGTAAATCTCAAAAGTATGACACTCAGAAGAAAACTCCAAATTTTCTATCAAAAAATAAAATAAATTAAAATTCATAATCAGAAATAGAGAAAATGAAAAGGAAATCATGAGGAAAAAAACAAAAAATGAAAAAGAAAATAAGAGAAAACAAAATTGATACAACTGATCGTTTAAGCAAGCATTTACATTATTTTCTTTATTTTATTTTTTTCTCTGATTTTTTTCCCTAATCTTCCTTCATAAGAGTATGGAAACATATAAAACTGAATTTAGGGTGTTAATGAAATCTTAATATCTTAGCTATATCCTAAACTTAATACTGGATTACTATATTATACTTGTTTAGATTTTTTTTCTATAAATTAAATTTTTGATAAACTTTATTATATTTATTTTCTAAATTTTTGATATTTTTATTATATTTATTTAATTATTTTTTTCTTTAAATTAAGTTTTAAATATCTCTTATTAACATAGTTAATTGAAGTCATGAACCAACGAAAGAAAGAAACAAAAAAGTTAGCAAAAGAAAAAAAAAAAAAGTAAAAGTGCAGTCATTATGAAAAATAAGGATATTAAGAAATTTGGTGCACCCGCTTACTATTACTTTTGAGAGAGTACGTTTTCTGCAAATCAACTAAGTTATATTAATAAATAGAAATTTTGACTTAATAATGCCCATACAAAAACATCTCTATATATGTATATATATATTACCTGTAAGCCTCCTTTCTCCATGTTGACCGTTATAAAATCAAAACACTAATAATCACGTCTTATTGTATTAAGTATTTCTTCCAAGGTTTTCACAAGTAATATCTCACAACAAACATTCTTGGTAATTTCTTTCTTGGTAATTTCTTTCATTGTGCTTGTAGTGTGCTCATTATTGTCGATAATGAGATAAGATTTAGCTCTTTTATTAGTATCATTTCAGTAAATCTCAAATGGACGGTACCCATGAGAGAACTCTATATTTCTCTTTAGAAAATAAACCAAATATAAATAGAAGAAGCAGAGAGATGCAAAAAAAAAAGAAAAAAAAAAAAGGAAATACTCTATAATATTTAATTTCTAAACTTTTGAGATGTTTATTATTATTATTATTATTATTTAGATATTTTTTTATTTAAATTAAGTTTTAGATATCTCTCATTAACATATTTATACATGCACGGTATGATTATTTGTACCTATGTTTAGCTATTTTTTCGTTAAATTAAGTTTTAGATAAATTTCATTATATTTATTTTCTAAATTTTTAAGATAATATTTATTATTACATACCAATACTTAATTATATTAAGGGAATCCCCTCGAATTTCCACAATTAACATTTAGTAACTATCCCACCCAGTAATTCCTTTTCTTTTATTTGTAGTGTCATCATTATCATCAAACAAAAGAAAAATCGTAAGCACAATAAATAAAACCAAAGGAAGATCGCGAGCGGGAAAAAAAAAAAAAAAGATCAGAAATAGAGAAAATAAGGAGAGAAAATAAAACTAAAAACAAAGAAAAGAAAGAGAAAGTTACATTGGAATGAGTGTACTTTTAGCATGCGAGGTAGGACATCTTCTCTCTTCACATTAATTAAGTGATAAGTAATGTTTGCTCCTTAGAGTTGTAGATTAACTATCAGAATCATTAACGGAGGAGGGAATTGAGGCCCTAATCCCACTTAATTTTTTATTATTTTAATAGTTATAGAAATTTGGTATTAATTTAATGGGTAGGGTGTACAACCTTTTTGGCCCCTACAACAAATAAATAAATAACCTTATTAGCCTCGATATAAAAAGGGAAAACCCTAATAAAAACAAAAAAACAAAAACCACTTTTACTGTTTCATCAACACCTTTGCTTCAAAAAAAAAAAACTCACACTATTTCATTTACATTGAATTAAATATTCAATTTGTATATTCCTACTAATAAGGGCCAACTCCACAAATTTCGACAAAACTGAAACTTATATTTTTTAAATGAAACTTTTACCCTTGAACTCATAAAACATAATTTAAAAAAATTATTGATAATAAAATAGTTTAAATAATTGAAAGCGCTTAAAATAAAAAGAGAAAAAAAAAAAAACAGAATTTTTTTAATAATTTTTTCATCGTTTATTTTTTATCTNTTTTTTAATAGTTTTAAATAATTGAAATTTAAAAAAAAATCACTCTTTTCTTTTCACTTTAATATTTTGAATAATTTTAACTCTTGAAAAAATAAAATACAAAACAGAAATTTTAATCATTCCCTTTTTTTAATAGTTTTAAATAATTGAAACTCTTTTCATTTTTAATAATTATTATTTTCACTTAAATATTTTGTAGAAAAAAGAAAAAGACAGCGACAATAATAATTGGTTTCAATCATTTAAAGGATAAATATATCTTTTTTCAACAAATCAAAATTTCAATTTTGACTAAATTTATGGGCCAGGTCTATTTGATAAGAAAATACAAATTAAAGGCTTAATTTAATATAAATAAATAAAGTGAGTTTTTTTTATAAAAAGATTATTTTTATTTTTTATTTTTTGGATATTATGCCTTATAACAAATTAAGAATCATTTTTATTTAATACAAGCTCATCTCACCCTCAATAGGCCAACCCGCAATGCCAAAAGCAATTAAATATTTTGTTATTTAGTTGTGAAATAAAAATTAATAAATTATATTTTGTTTTTATTACACTCACCCACGAAAAAACTTCTGAACTTCTCTACCACTTTTACTTTTAAAAGTGAAGGCTCTCATGTTTTTGCCAATTGGAAGTAAAAAAGAGAAGGCTTCTATGTTTTGGGCAGTACTTCTCTACCTCTTTCACTTTTAAAAGCGGAGGCTCTCATATTTTTCGCCAATTGGAAGTAAAAAGAGAAGGCTTCCATATTTTGGGCAGTTAACATTAGTTTCATTCTAGTCTTCTATACTTTGTTTGTCTAATCTCTAATATTACATCTTGCGAAAGAGTATTCCTTGGCAAGTTGGTAAGATTAGTAAGTTAAAAACATAATCCCTTGGTTTATATTGACTGAAAAGTATTAGTATCTTCTTGCAAAAATGTTTTAGAACAATAGTAGTAGTTTTTTTATGGCACCATTTGCAGCTTGAGAAGCAAATTATTTATTGTTGCTACTAAAGCTCGATAAACATGTATCTTAGTGTTGAGAAAAAGACAAGATTAAGACTAACTTAGACCTAAATATTTGTGAATTTTTTTAAAACTAATAATTTTAGAACCTATCATAAAGAAGGTTCTTGATCATGAAAAACTTTTTTCATAATTAAGAAACTTTTTATTACAAAGCGTTCTTAATACTCTTTTCAAAGATTAATAAAAAAGTCATTTTGGCCCAAAACTAGTCTTACTTATGTCATTTTCTATTTAGCATTCTCTATATACTTAATATAAACAAAAGAAGTGAGTTTTTTTTATTGATAAAACGATTATTTTTATTTTTTGGATATTATGCCCTAAAACAAATTAAGAATCATTTTCATTTAATACAAACCCATTTCACTCTCAATCGGCCAACCCGCAATGCCCAAAGCAATTAAATATTTTCTTACTTAGTCGTGAAATAAAAATTAATAAATTATATTTTGTTTCTATTATACTCACCTATGAAAAAACTTCTGAACTTCTCTACTTCTTTCACTTTTAAAAGCATAGGCTTTCACGTTTTCGCCAATTGGAAGTAAAAGGAGAAGACTTCTATATTTTGGGCAGTTAACATTAGTTTCATTCTAGTCTTCTGGACTTTGCTTGTCCAATCTCCAATATTACGTCTTGCAAAAGAGTATATTGGGAAATTAAGGATTCAATCTTACTCACTTTTATTTTGAAGATAACAAATATTTGATTTAGTACTAATGATTTAACTTGAGTGTGTAGTGAAATGGTATTAAAGTTCTACCTCAAGTTAATCAAGGAATCAAGCTTGAATATGGATGCATATAGACATATTAGAATCAAACATGAAGATGAACAATCAAGATACAAGATCGTGTCTAGATAGGGTATATTTCATATTTAGTATTGTATTTGATTTAGTTCATTGCACATAAATTCTCTTTGATATAGCTCAAAAATCTTTCAAATGGATTTTCAAACAAATCTTCAAAGAATTAGCTAAACTTTAAATCCACTAATTCTTAATTATTTGAAAATAAATATCATTTTTAATCTAGCCCAAATATTCTCAAAAGTACATTTTTTAATGTTAAAAATGATTTGAAAAGAAATTTTTAAGAACGACCAAAAATTGATTCAAGGAAATCAAAAATAGGTTTCTGAATAATTTTGGTTGACTAGGCTTGGTTGACCAAAATAACGGTCAAAAACAACTATTGGAGTTGAACTGACATGTTAGACTCCAACGACTAATTTTTTGATCAATCAAAATTTTGGCAGCAAGTTACCAACAGTCGAAAATGGCTAATTTTTTAAGATGCCTTTAAATATAACCAAGTTTGATGACTTAGAACAAGAGAATATGAACCTATATTGATACCCAATCAATTTCTAAGTGCAAATGCTCTCTTTTACTCAACTTTAACTTTCAAATCATATTGAGTCAATCTTAAAACATCTATAATGCACTATTCTCAAATCTCCTAAGCCAAAATTGTATTAATTACTTTATAAGGAGAATTTGTGAGTAAATGTTTACTCTTATTTATTGAAAAATCATTGAGTGTAAGGTGAGGTTGCTACCGGATTCATAAACTACCTGATAGAGGTGAGGTTGCCACCAGAGTCATAAACAACTCGTGAGTTGGTGAGATTGGCACCATTGTCTAAACAATCCGTATATGTGAGGTTGTCACCGGAGTCAAAACAATCCGAAGTTAGGCATCATAAAGCCGGAGTCAAGACTATTGTAAAGGCTAGGGTGTGCCTAAGAAGAATTCACTCTATTTGTAAAAGTGTCAGTCAAGTCCATAATCTTGATCCGATAGTGGAAAGCTCAAAGCAAGTTGCCGAGGGCCGGGAACATAGGCAAACCGTCGTGTATGTCGCATCTCGTAAAGACCAAGTTTGCACTTTTTCTATCCCTACACTCTTTACTTTATTGCAAGCTATATAATTGAGTGTTTGATAGTTAGTGTGCTTAATATACTTGCTATTATTACTAATAGTAGTCTATGGTTTTGAATAGTTAAAAAGTTTCTTAAAACGTTTTAAAACTCAATTCACCCTCTTCTTGGATTGTCAATCTTGGGCTACTAATAGCTAACAATCAGTATCAGAGCTTGGTGCTCAATTTTTAAAGACTTAACCGTCTTGAGATGACATACCGAAATATTTTTCAAAATCTTTCAAATGAGGGGTTTTCAACTAGACCACCATTTTTTAATGGTATTGACTACAATGTTTGGAAAAGCAAAATGCTTAAATTTCTTAAATTTATGGGCGATGATTTATTGAATATTATTGTTCAAGGTCCATATATTCCTAGAAAAATAATTGATAATAAATTCGTTGAAAAAGAGTTTTATGAATATGATGATTTTGACAAAATCATGTTTTCTAGGAATGGATGTGCTTTTAATTATTTGTTATGTAACATAGATGTAAATATTTATAATAATGTCCAATTTGGCTACTAATGCTCATGAAATGTGAAAAATGCTTGAAAGCTCATATTCCACCACAAATCAAATAAAAGAAAGCGATGAAGAAGATGGGGAGAAAGATAAGGAAAAGAAAGTTATTACTCTCAAATCTTCCATGCAAGAAGAAGAAATCAAATCTACTTGGGATAATAGCAATGATGGTAATTTGGATGACAATGTTGAAGGAGAAGTAAACAACATATGCTTAATGGCTATCGATAGTGAGGTAAAATCTCTTGAACTCGATAATAACTCACTTGATGATTTTAATGATAGTAGTGATTTTGAAAATGATAGTGATGAAGAAGAATTATCATACAATAAGCTACTTGATGATTTTCATAAATTACATGATAACTACAAATTACTTGTTTTGAAAAATAGTGCTCTTAATAAGCAATTATCTTTTTTATCAAAAGAACTTGAGGAATTTTCAAAAGAAAAGGAAGTTATTTTGAATTGTGATTTCTATGAATCCTTGAAAAATAAAAATGCTTCCTTAAAAGAAAAACTTTTGGATTTAACCAATATTGTCCACAATTTCACTAATAGAAAGAAGAATTTTGATTCAATGCTTGGTGGACAAAGATGTATTTTTGACAAAGAAGGTATAGGATACAAACCGTTTTTATCTCAAAAATTATTTTGTCAAAGCAACATCTAATGATGACTCAAAATATACTTGCACTTATTGCAATCAAGATAGACATACTAGTTTTTCATGTTTTGTAAAAAAAATGCATATTTTGATAGAAAACTAGCTTAGGTATCAAAGAGTTCAAAGACTAACCCCCAAGGACCCAAAGTTATGTGGGTTCCAAAAATCTATACTTGAATATTTGTTATAGAAACAAGTAAGAAAGTGGGTGCTCTAAGAACAAAACCAATGACTTTACCAAGCTTTCAACTTTTACAAAGAAATGATGGTGGATATTTCATTTTTAGAGACAATACAAAAAGTAAGATTATTGACATAAATAATATGGGTAACAATTCTTTACCTATATTTAAAAATGTCTTGCTAGAAATATATTATGCTTAATTCTTGTCAATTATTTGATTAGATTTTTGAAGTTTGTTTTATTCTTTCAAATATTCAATTTGAAATTTTGAACCAATGAGAGTATATCTTTTAATTAAAAAAATTGTTTATTACTTTTGGCATTTAAGATTTGGACATGCTAGTATGGTTACATTTTCAAAACTTTAGTAAAGGAATCTTGTTATAGCTTACTTAGTCTAATTTTTTTTGAAATGACAAGATTTGTAAAGCATATCACTTTAGAAATTGTATTAATTGTTTTTTGAAAAATATTATGCTTTTGAGTTAGTTGATAATATTTCAAAAAGATTTACATGATTTTTTTTATTGGTTTCAAAATGGCCCTGATTATGTCGAATGCAAATGTTTTACTAAAATACTTTTAGGCCAAAATCGTCAACATATTTGTTATGTTTTAAACCGTGTGTTGATTAAACTTATTTTGAATAAAATACCATTATGAGTTTTGAAATAATCAAAAGCCTAATATTGGATATTTTTAGAGTCTTTGGATACAAATACTTTTTTTTTAAACACCAAAGGCAATTTGAAATTTTTTATTCAAAATCCAACATTGGAATTTTTCCTAGTTACTTTACTACCATTTATGCATAAAGAAAGTTTTTCAACAAAAGAACTAAGTAGTAGATATATCTATATATGTGACATTTAATGAAACTAACAACTCCTTCAAGGAGAAAAGCATAGATGATGTTGTTGTAGGTATGGTATTATGCTTGAATGATTGGATCCTAATGAAAAATTAAATATGATGATTGAGTCCAACCTCAACACAAAGAAGATGAACAGCTTTTGGAAGGATAGTATGAATGATTTCATTTGATTTATAAATTGCTCATATATGATCCAAATTGCCTGCACAATATATAATACTTAAACTCTTATATTTGTGCAAGTGCTTGATAGTTTTTACATGACAAATACCATGCATAATTAATTGAATTATTTTATCTATATTGGTATTGTATTTGAACTCAAAATGATGCATTACTTGAATTTAATGTTTACACTTTGTAACTTTATCATTTTGCATTTTTACGCATGATTTTTTTTATGAGAATAATTTTTTTTATGTATATCACATATAAGATTCTCATTAGCTTTCAAAACATGCTTTGTTATGTTTTATCTTTTCTGAACATCTATTTTTTATGGTTATTTAAACTTCGCTAACAATCATGTTTGGATTGGATCTTTGTTATTTGTTGTTTATTCATGTTTTTACTTTACATTTATTAATTGGTATCAATCTTATCCTTCATGTTTATGCAACTTTTTAATGATAATCAAAAGGAGAAGAAGAATGTATTTTTGATTTAAATTATTTCAATTCATATCAAGTTGGTCATTTTATCTCTCTTTAATTACTTTTATTGGTATCAACTTGGTATAATTGTTCAAAATACAATTAGTATCTATTGGCATAGTTTTAATTAGCATCAAACTTGGTTATTATATTTCTTCAAATATAATTGGTAATTGTTTTCAAAAATAATTGATGTCTCTCATATATGATTGATCTTTTCTTTCTTTGACTATTGATATTTTGATCATGATTCATATATTGAGAGTGAGCATATTCATGATTTGCTTATGCTAAATTCATCATTATCATTTTTCCATGAATTTTATGCTCTTTATAATTTGATAAAAATGAAGGAAAATAAATTATTTCACTATTATGCTTTAATAACTTTGGATTTCTCTTATGCTTTATGATGATTATACTTAGAGAATTTATTTTTAATAAGTGAAATATTAAGATTAAGAGCTTTGATTATCTTGATGTGATAAAACTTCTCTACTTGGAATATGTTATACTTCTTACTCTCATTGGGATCACATTGTTGTTCAATCTTATATTTGACATTGTTATTCTTATTTTGAAGATTGTTCAATCCTAGCTTCCTCTATATCTCCGTATTCCTTAACTTGTCATATTATTTTTTACATGGAGAGAAAATTGTTTGAGTATTACTCTTTTATATACTTTTGTCATGAATTCAAATGGAGAAAGTAGTATAGTGAATTCATATGGGAAGAATCTTATTTTAAAGATAAAATAGTTTTTATGCAATATCTAGTTTGATATTTGTCTCTATCTTTTTAATGATGTCAAAAATGGGAGAATAATGTTGATTTATGAATATGAAGAGAAAAGCTTCATTTATGAGTGTGCATAGTTTAAGAGAGAGAACTTTGTTTAGCATACATTTCTAATTTTCTTACAATATGCTTATGATGCTTAATTGAGTTAAAAGGGGGAAGCAAGTCCCTTTAACTTTCTCAAGCATATTTTGAGATGGAGCTTAAAATATAGTAAGGAATAAGATAAACTTGTCAAATTTCATACTTTAATATCCTTATTGCATATTTTATTTTATCTTATAAATCAATGTTTGTCATCATCAAAAAAGGGGAGATTGTTAGGAAATTAAGGCTTCAATCTTACTCACTCTTATTTTGAAGATAACAAACATTTGATTTAGTATTAATGATTTAACTTGAGTGTGTAGTGAAATGGTATTAAAGTTCTACCTCAAGTTAATCAAGGAATCAAGCTTAAATTAGTCCCCAACCTATTACTACTTTGGCGTATTGGTCATCAACCTATTTTTTGTAGTATTTAAGTACTAAAAGTTTTCTGGTACTATTAATCTTTTTCGCATATTCAATCCAAGATTCTATTAAAATTTATTTGAATGAGAGAAATATTACACTATTATTCTCGATTTTTCAATTATTTAATAATTTGGCCTCTAATTTTTTTTTTGTATTCATATTTTCGATTAACAATATTGCATCTGTTAATCTTTTAAAAAATTAAAATTCAAAAATAGATATAAAATACATAGTTCATTTAAAAACTAAATTCAAAAAAGAAAAAAAATTATACTAATAAACCTAAGTTTATGTCAAACTATAGTAACTTTATAAACAAAAAATAATTATCTTACCATTTTTAAAATTAAAAAAATTTCACATACGCGTTTTTATACTAGTAAAATTTAACTGAAAATTTACTATATCTATTAAATATTCATATAATTATGAATAGTTATTCTAAAAAATTAATTAACCATTTGCAGCAAATAAGCCTGAAAAGTTTTATAGTTTTTCATTAAATGTTCATTTCTTTATGTAATTACATCTGTCAATCTTTCAGAAAATTAATTTTTTAGAATTTTAATTTTCCGAAAAATTGGCAAATGCAATATTGTTAATCAGAAATATAAATACAAAAAATATAGGGACCAAATTGTTAAATAATTGAAAAATCAAGATTAATGGTACAAAATTTCTCTCATTCAAAAGAATTTTAACAGAATCTTAGATAAAATATGCCAAAAGAACCAATGGTTCCAAAAAGAGAAACGTTTTGTACTTAATGCTACAAAAAAAAAATGATAGGGACCAATATGCTAAAATGGTAATAGGTTGGAGACCAACGGTGCCATTAACTCTATTTTTTTTGTCCTAGTATATTTATTTCTTCAACTTAGTAAATCTCCAAAACGAATTTTTGTAAGAAATAAATCATAATCATAATATGTGAACAGAAAAATAATTAAGCATAAGTATAAGCGTAAATAAAGCAGTCCCAATTAAAACAGAGGTCATATACATAATTTACAAACATGAAATTTAAGAAAGTTTTTTGTTTGACTTCAATCAAATGACATCAATTTTTTTTTCAAACGACAATATCAACACTTGTATGCACAAAAACACTGCTTTGGAACATCAGGAGTTGTGTACAAGTCGCACATTCCCTTGCCGCTATACTCAGCTTTACAGTCTTCCCAGCAGCGGTGATCCCCTTTGCAATCCCACACTTTGTGGCAGTCTTTAGCTTCAATTATTCGCACTTTCTCCTCTATGAAATTTCAAAACAAAAAAAGAAATGAAACAAAGTTAAAAAAACAAAAACAAGAGAGTTAATATTGAATATTATAAGCACTAATTACCACACGTGAAGACTAGGAGGATAAGCAGGAAACTGATCAGGGTGGAGAATTTCGCCATAATGTTTGCCAGGAATTCTGCTCTAAGCTACAGCTCGTGCTATGTAGGCTTATGAATAATATAGCCATTAGCCACCAAAGAATATAATTTTGACGTCGGAGTATAAATGATGCAAGAAATGGTGCATCCTTGTCTTTTAACTAATGCATAAAATAGTTGAGTAAATGAAAATTAAAATAATAAGGTTATTAAAATTGTATATAAAGCAGATCAAGAACCATTGGTTTTGTTCAAATGTGCATGGTTTAGATTCTTTAATCCCTCAAAAGGGTGAAAGAAATTAGGAGATTTTGCCTAATCGACTTGCTAGAGAACATTTTTTACTTTATGACAAGTGGGTTAGGTTAAGTTAATGAAAGTGACATATGCTTCTAAACCAACCGAAGTTACTACGCAAATGTGTAATCCATTGCACAATCCTTTTTCGAGCTTCCTTTTAATTATTTAAATAATAATCTAAGTTTGATTCAGAGAATAAATTCCATTGTAATATGTTCCTTTATATTTCATGACGTATGGCCTTAACATGCACTCTGCTCTGTATTCCTTAACATTCGTTCATATCCAAGCGCCTCTTGAAATGAAGTGAAAGGCGAGACTTGCGACCTCCGATTATTTTTTAATTTCTTCAAGGATGGCTTACAGCTTAAGATATTCTTTAGTTATATTAAATACTCGAGCATAATCAAAATATATAATACATAGCATATAAATACGCATATATATATATATATAGAGAGAGAGAGAGAGAGAGAGAGAGAATTTTCTTTATGTGTAAGGAATTTAGCATCCTTTCGAAATCCATAACTAGGATAATATCGCAATAAAAACAGGTTCATTCAAGTTGTAATATAGAGAATAAAGAAAATTAATCCATTACATTTCATGACAAGCATACAGCTAGAATTCGAAGGAAAACTAGACATTTACTTGACTCGACACAAGTAAAGACTAAAGGGGCCATGATTTGATACTGCCCTTTTTGATTTACTGCATAAAATTCGGAGCCAGCTTCAGCCATTTTACATTTTTAGTGCTACGTTAGATGTTATGTTCGAAGCAAATTACGATCAATAACGTACTGAATCCAATCAGATCTTCATTTTGATGGATGCAACGAAATTAGGCAATTATAAATTGCTATGCAGAACTATGAAGAGTTGAAGACTGCTGTGTAGCATGAACTATTGCTTACCTCACTAAAATTTTACTTGATCAAATAAATTGCTAAACATTTCACTAAATTTTAGGATAAAGGCTCACTTAAAATCAAATTGTGAAGCCATTTTCATGAAATTTGGCTAGTTCATTGGACTATTGTCACAAGCTCGACTATTGCCAAAAAAGAGTTGCCACACAATGTGGAAGAGACACAGATGGCACCATGCAAATAAAGAATGAGACCTAACATGCCTCCCCTCAGTTTTATTGCAAATGAACATGTAAAACAGAAGTAACATATCAAGGTTAAGCAATTCTGACCATGATTCCCAAATCTGATTAGAATCAATGAGCGATTCCAATATCTGAGATCTCGAGACCTGATTCTAGGAGTTCCAGGCATCTCTCCAATCTCCATTTCATGCTTGTTAGAGCACAGATGTTCTCAAGGGCACTAAACTTTGTTCTTCAACAACTTTATTTCTTCCCACAGCACCTTTTAATACAAAAAAATTAAATGAATGGATTGAGTAACACTAGTGTATAGGACTAATATTAAGCTGTTCAATTTAAAACCAATATGTGAACAGAAAAGTACCATTTGTATCTCTTCTTCGAACCACATGGGCAGAGCGCATTCCTACTTATTTGTCCACTCTTGGCTAAATTAGACTTGGCAAGTTCTAATGGTGAAGAGCCCATCAGCTTTTGCACCTGAAGACAATAAAATAAATAAAAATAAAGAGAACGAGCGCGCTTCATTTGCAATTAAGTACTAAGGAATCTAAAAGCAATTTCACCATAAACTCATAATGTTCATATGCTCTGTACTATAAGCCATGGTAAAACCACAATGCATCATATGTAAATCTACGAAAAAAGGGAACTAAGGAGTAATTCGATTTCAGAGGTAGAGAGAAATGACACCTCAGCAAAACTCTTTGGCATCGGCTTCCCTTCTTTCTGCAAATTTTCTATCTTCTTTTGTGCTTCTTTAGCCCATGTAAATTTTGCCAGCGTATTCTCAACATCGGCAATTGTGCAATTACAATGCTTCGCAGCTTCTTGCTTATGACCGCTTTGGAGATTCTACAAAAAAGAATTTCAAATACTTAACAAAAATAAAGAACAACAATTTCTATAAGTACAAATTAATACCTCTCCAGTGGGATCAAGCCCTCCAAGATAACGAATAACAGCTTCCTGTTTCTCTAAAGCATCAGCAAATGTTGCTTCACTGCTTCTACCTACTATATATTCCTTGAAGGCTCCTATTTTTCTTGCTTTCTTCAACTCATCCGCAAAACCTTTGATTAATCAAGTAAATAGTAAATTAAAAACTGAAAGTAAATGTTACAAAAGAAAGGAAAAAAAGAGAGAAA
Source organism: Parasponia andersonii (assembly GCA_002914805.1). NCBI lineage: Eukaryota > Viridiplantae > Streptophyta > Magnoliopsida > Rosales > Cannabaceae > Trema > Trema andersonii. The sequence goes on from JXTB01000031.1 coordinate 969,756, forward strand.
TTGCTGTGGCTAAAGTGCCAAAGTCACGCAAGGACCTACGGAGAAGGGTGAAGGACTCAGAGCTGACTTGGGCTTCCCCTTGGGAGCTATTTTGGCCGGTGAAGACCCCTTTGATCTTGTTCATCCATGAATTCTGTAGCTGCACTGTGGAGAATATTGAACGGTACTGTAATGGAACAGGGTGAGATCCACGGTCCCAGAAGCAAGGGGAAGAAAAAAGAAATTCAGAGTTTTTCTTGCACAAAGTGTTGCCAATGATTCGTGAATGCATTCTCGGACTTTTGCACACAAAAATGAAGCTGACCTGCTGTTTGTTTGTCCTATCAACCAACCAAGAGCAAGCACCAATCATACAATCACCTAAGAACTTCCTATCAGACCAACACTACTAAATGTATCCCATCCTCTAAAGCAACCTTGCAAATTGAGCGAAGCACTGGGATTAGAAAGAAAATCATAACAAAAAAATGTATGCTCATCCGTACCTTATAGTTATACTAGTGAAAAGCAGCACAATTACTCACTTAAATAGTCCAATAAAATGCTTAAGCAAATGCCAAGATCAGATTAAGCTAAATTGCTGAATTACCATAACATTCAGCAGTGCCAGGCAACACCACTCGTTGCCGCGACATTAACTGACTATGAACTACATAAATTTCGGAAACAATCCATAGCAAGCAAGTCAATCAGTAAATACATTACATGATCAACAGTCTGACCTAGTACCCGAAAAGGACCATCACGAATCAAACACAAACCACTCACTTAAAAACAAAAACAGAAAAATGAAAAAAAAAAATATATATATTCTCCTTCGGCTTTCCCTCCTCAAATTACCATGTTTAACAGGTTAAAGCTGCAAAAATACATAAGGCCTATCATTAAACACTACACACCTATGATTTAACAAGAAGAGGTCCCTGGAACAGTAGACATCCTCACAACTGCTCTTTCCCCAAAAAAAAACAAGGGTTATTTCTCACCCTTTGACCTAAGTCAAGTCAAATCAAGCCAAAACAAAACAACAGATAACAAGCAAATTCTGAATTTCTGATGCAACTATAAAAACTGGGGACCTCAACAAAGCTTTGTCCTAGTATTAGTTTTTTTACCCCAAAATCCACTGCATAAACAGTATTATGGGAAAAATTGAATATAATCAACATATATAAGCGTGTGCGCTATAAACCAGTCAAATAGGTACTATTATTTGCACAAACCATATAATAAAGAGTAAGAAAAAGTTCAATCTAAAATAAAATGCATAAAAACTAAGCTAATTGTCTTAATCACAACATGCGTCGACTTACCGGAGTAGACTGCGACGGAGAGACAGATATGAGATTCTGAAATTTGAACTTGAGAGAGTGAGAGATGAGGAGGCGGCGCGGTGATGGAAGCAGAGCGAGGTAGTCGATGAAGATGACCAACTGGTCTCGCAATTCAATCGTTGTCGTTTAGGTATTTAAAAAAAAAAAAAATGAGAATCACACTACTATCCCTGGATTGTCGTTTAAACACTGAATAACGCGAGATTAATAGGAATTTCTCTTGAATTAACTTTTTAAATCTCAAAAATAAAGAAAATAATAAAGATTAATTTAATTTTAATAAATGAAATTATTATTTTTTGTTATTAAAATAGGTCAAAAATCAATACATAATATTAATTTTTAAAAATTTTTAATCTTATTGTATTATTTTATAAAATACAAATTTTAAAATTTAAATTATAAAATATTCAAACTTTAGAATATTTTTTTTTACAATTTATCGTCCTATATTTTGAGAAATTACAATCAAAAAATCAGAATTTTGATTTTCTTTTTTAACTTTTTTATGGTCAATAAGTTAATAGTCAGATTTACCCTACATGGACACTGGACAAGAAAAACAGTCAATCAAATATAAACTAAAAACACTTCGATTAAACTTTTATATCATGTTTGACAATTTAAATAAGTGATATTCTACTTTATCTGATCAATATTTTTTTAATTTATTTTATAAATCTTTGATTGAGTTCTTAATCTTTACAAGGATAAATTTCAATTTCAATTTTATTATTTTTAAATAGTTGCAAACTAAATTCAAGTGCTTATTCTAAGTGCCTGATGATCACAATATTTAAAAATTTGTATTCGTGATGGCATGAAATAAATAAACACATGTTTTCATTCAAAAAATTAAAAAATAAAACTAAATACATGTTTTGTATTCGTGATGCCATTAAAAATTTTTGTGATGGCATGAAATACAATATTTTTTGTGAAAAAATAAATAAACACTCAAGTGGTGATTGTATTATTTTTTTTCTTTTTTAAAAAAAAAAAGACAATGTTATTATTTTCCTTATGACTTGTATACTTAATATCATTTTGGTGGCTTACTTTCGGAATATCAAAAAACTTAGTACCAAACCATGTTTGTATCTAATTACCAATTATAATACAATGAGGAATAAAACTCGGGGATTGATAAACATCTGTTGTTGTCCTTGTTTTATTATCATTATTTATAATTTTCTATTCATATTTGCTATTGTATCTAAAACTACAACGTTACTGTCTAAAATCAAACATAAGAAGTCGATAAAATAGTTTATCTGTTACAACTAATATATAAAACTAATTATATTGATTGCATAAGCTAACAAATACTGTCTTCGGTTAATGGAGCAGCTATTTGAATAGAATGACACTAATAGATAATAATAGTAATTTCATCTTTGGTGAGGCAAAGACCTAAAATAGAGAATTAATGATTTTCATTCAAAATAATTCCATTGCATTTCATTAATCTAAAATAATTTAATCTTTCCTAAGCCGATGGAGAGAATTAATAATTCAATTCAAAACTTTTTTTCTTTTTCCTAAAAAGAAAGTGATAATATCAAAATAAATCCACCAAGTTTAGTGTTTTAGCAAAAAATAATAATAATAATAATAATAAATCCTCAAACTTTTTGCTTATATCAAATTAAACTTTTAATTTGTATTTTCTTATCAAATAGTACCAAATCAACGATTATGGTCCAAATTTAAACTTGAGATTGAAAAAAAAAAAAAAAAACAATTCTCCCCCTTATACTCATATATCATAAATAAGAAAAACAATTGTTAAAAGTAAAAATAACTTAAATAATTGAAAGCATTTAAAATGAGAGGGAGGGAATAATAATAATAATAATAAATCCTCAAACTTTTTGCTTATATCAAATTAAACTTTTAATTTGTATTTTCTTATCAAATAGTACCAAATCAACGATTATGGTCCAAATTTAAACTTGAGATTGAAAAAAAAAAAAAAAAACAATTCTCCCCCTTATACTCATATATCATAAATAAGAAAAACAATTGTTAAAAGTAAAAATAACTTAAATAATTGAAAGCATTTAAAATGAGAGGGAGGGAAGGAGAAAGAGAGAGAACGAGAAATTGTTTTTTATTTTGTTTCAAATTTTTTTTGTTTTCTTTTTTTTTTTTAATTTGAATAAATTAAACTCTTTTTAGTTTCAATAATTATTACTTTTATTTAAAATAAGAGAAACATAGAAAGACAAAATGGGATTTTTTTTAAAAAAATTATTATTCTTTTTTTAAAATTATTTTGGATGATTTAAAATTTTTTAAGTTTTACTAATCATTATTTTTTGTTTATGTTTATGAGTTTAGAGGGTAAATAATTGTATTTTTTAATAGTCTAAAGTTCCAATTTTGACCAGGTTTATGGGCGAGGTGCTATTTGATAAAAAACACAAATTAAAAAATTTAATTTGATATAAAGAAAAATATATGTATTTTTTTCTCAAATACTATATGGATTTTTTTTTCATATTATCCCTAGCAAGAAATGGGCTTCGTAGCCGAACAGTCGAATTTCTAGGGCGTTATAGAAATATGACCAAATTTTGAATCTAATTTAAGTAAATATCCTTTTGTCAAATGTTATAGCAAAATGTCTAGTATATATGTTTATATACAAAGTATAAAATATATATACCAAGTATAAAAAATTATATATCCAGTACATTTTAATATAGTAACTGAAATTGGTAGATAAATATATTTACCAAGTGTAAAAATATAGATTCCTGGATATTTAGTCATAAAATTTAAAAAGTGGATACCTACTTAATCAAATTTAAAATATTAGTTATCCACCTAAATTTCTCGAATTTTTTCTATGTCTTTTGCTAATAAATTGTTATTTTTCAAACACTATTAACAAATGACTAAATATATGAAAAAAGCCAAAATATATAAATTTTATAAGAAATATCTCAGTATCAAAACTGATATATTTCATATAAAATTGATACAAACATAAAATTAATCTACTGAAAATGGCCATTTTGTCCCAAAAAAAAAAGTCATTTAATAAATAGGTGTAAAAATGGTAATTTTTTAAAAAAATTGAAGTGAAAAAACAGGGCGTTACTTATAAATACTCGAATGAAATTGGACGGGGAATCCAACTTTGGGCCTTAGCCTTCTCTAAGCGTTGAAAATGGCAAGGATAGAACTAACTTGGTGCAAAATTATATTTAAAAAAAAAAACAAAATGATAAATTTAAGAGTGTCAAGGATTATTGATAATAATAAAAAAAATCATTGTTCATCCAAAAGTTCTTGATTATAAGTCTAAAACGTTATTGATTCTCCTAAAAATGTCATTTTTAAAAAATTGTACAAATTAGTCATTATAGCCTAAATTGGTCCTACCCATCTTTTTTCCTTTTCTCTCCTAGACGTGGTTCTAAATTGATATCTGTGAAATACATTCATCTTAAAAATTCTATACAAAATTAATTTAATTCTATTTTTAGATAAATTCTTACAGCAAGTATCTATTATATAACATAAGTAACCACATGGAATTATTCCTTTTAGGGTGATTAGGTGAAATATATCCTTTTTATAATTAATTTTAGAAAATACATCACTCCTAAACGGTTTTAGGTAATTATACTCTTTTTTATTAAAAAAGTGTAAAATGACTTATATACCCGTTAGTCGAGAGCGTTAGACACGGTGTTGAATACTAGACAAAAATATTTCGTAACTCTACCAAAAAAAAATAATTAAATATTTAACACTAGATAGAGTCTTAGGAGCATTAGATACGAGTGTTGAGCAGTACTAAATAAGATGTCTAGTAACTCGAACTCTTTTGTCTAGTCAGATCTGGATCCTTATTTAAATATTATGAGCTAGACACAATATTAGAAGCACCAGACATGAGTGTCGATATGTACTAGACAATATATCTAGTAACTCGACTTTTTATTTCTAATCGAAATATGGACTTTTGATAAGAGAAGTGCTAGCAGTATTTTTGTATTTAAAATAATTTAAAATTTTTAAAAATATGTTAATCGAAAAATAGATGTATTTCCTAAAATACACTTTAACAAAGGTATATTTTGCATAGAACTCCTCCCTCGTACGTATATATTTTCTTTTCTTGCCTTTTTTTTTATTTTTGGCCAAACTTTATAAACATATTTCATAAACATTAGTTACATTTACGCCTCCAAAAATAAATAATTAAATGGAGAAGAGATACCTTTCATAGCATACCAACGAATGTTTCAAATTTTTAAGGAATATAAGATAATATATTTTGAGTAAGATAAAGAAAGCAACTTCTTCTTAGACCCCCACCAACAAAACAATTATGAAAAAAAAAACCAATTAAAAAAATATTTGAATTGAGAATATTTGCTTTGATATATACAATGATCCTTTATTATGATTTACCTTAGTCTTACACAAGATAAGTAACCAATAAAAACATATTTTAATCGATGAAACTTATGTGCTCGTTCCGATAAGTTTTAAATAAAATGCATAATAATAAGGATTAAAATGACATATTTTTAATAATTTAAAGACCAATATAGTGTAATTTAAAGTTTAAGGAATAAAATGAGACTTTCTCTTTAGTTTAGGGACTAATAGAGTCATTTATCCTATTATTATTATATTATAAACTATTACTAACTATTTTGACTATGGAAAAAAAAATGTTTTGACATAATGTGGGATTATATAATTGTTATTGGTATTATTGCTAATGATAAAGAATGACAAAGCTAGGATTGTAATTTTTATTGGTATTATTGCTAATAACAAAGAATGAGAAAATATATATTGTGTCAAAGTCTTGGAAGAAACAATAACTTGAAAATGCGGAAAAAAAAAAAGACAAATGTGTAAATAATTCCGAAATAAAATTGACCCACAATTAAAATATTCAGAATAAAGTTTGTCATTCTATTGCTTCCAAACTATGTTTCATATTCTTTTTCAAAGATAATTAAAATAATCCCAAAATCCAAATATAATTAAATTTCGGTATTTTTTCTATAGAACCCTGTTGTAATCTATTATTTGTATTTTTACCTATTAAACAAAAAAATATAATATGATTTCTCCATTTCTTATTCTCCACGTTCGGAAGCAAACAACATGTGCTACTACAAAAGTTTGCTCTTAGACTTTGTCTCATACAGTGCATACAAGAACCGAACAAAACAAAATGTAGAAAAAAACAAGTCCTACTATGACTCAACTGGATCCAAAATCCACGACATACCCTTCTCTTTATTATCCATATACTTCAAAGGGACTTGATCAAACACTAAATTCAACGTAACAAAAAATAAATATATAAATTACGCATATCTTATCCTTCTGAAGAATGCAAGTGTTGCCGAAATTCTCAAGGCCGAAGTATCCATTAGCCATTAGCGCGCGAGAGCCTTCTCGGGTGGTGCGAGCATCGATCTCTGAAGGTACGTGACTCTATCTGTAATTACCCATAACTGGCACAAAAAAAAAATATTTATATATAAATACTTAAATAAATAATTCAAAGAGTAAAAAGCAAAAAGACTAAAGGTTTATAAGGACAATTCTGTAATTTTATAGACCAAAAAATCCTGTTCATATTATTTTTCAAAGTCTCTAACAGAAAAAAAAAAAATCAACATAGTAGAGAGAGATTGAAACTCGGAAGAAGAATAATGATTATCAGAAGATTAATTTTTCAATTCTCTAAGGTAAAAAATTCATTCTTTTAATTGTTAATCAATTATTTGGGAATTTTGGGGTTAATTTATCATTTAGGGTTTAGATTTCTTTAAGCATTTTTTTTGTTTTGGTCATGATTGTAGGGATGATTTATATTTTGAGTGAATACTCTCACTATAAGGTATAAAATAAGACCAAAATTACGTGAATTGGATATCTGGATTAAAAATTATAAATCTTTGAGTTTTGGTTTAAGATAGTAAAATGTAACAGAGGTTGCGACTGGTTTTTTAGTGGCTTTTTATGGTCTAATAAGGTCATAAAAAATCAACACGTAGTAGAGGGAGATGAGAATGACTGAGAAACTTGGGAGAAGAGGAATGATTACCAGGAGATTAATTTTTCAATTCTCTAAAGTAAAGAATTCATTCTATTAATTGTCAATCAATTATTTGGGAATTTTGGGGTTAATTCATCATTTAGGGTTTAGATTTCTTTAAGCATTTTTTTTGTTTTGGTCATGATTGTAGGGATGATTTATATTTTGAGTGAATACTCTCACTATAAGGTATAAAATAAGACCAAAATTACGTGAATTGGATATCTGGATTAAAAATTAAAAATTTTTAAGTTTTGGTTTAAGATAGTAAAATGTAACAGAGGTTGCGACTGGTTTTTTAGTGGCTTTTTATGGTCTAATAGGGTCATATTTGATATGATTGGAAGCTTATTTGATAATATTTCTAACGGTATATAATTTGTAAAAAATGACATATATTTATATACCTCTCGTCTAGATATATTAATATTTGGACAAAAGTAGATCTATATTAAAACTATATAAAAAAATTTAATTTCTTAAATCTTCCTTGAATGAAAATGATAACAAAATTCTTTTTTTTTTAATTAAATAATAATTTCTTTTTGTTTCTAATTTTACTCAGGCTGAGATAAGCATGTTTTGAGTAAGTGCTCATTAATGATAGTATTAGACAAAAATGATTAAAAGGGATTAATGTGAAATAAAAATATAAGAATGAGAATTTGAAATGCACAAATATAAGAATGTGAACTTTACCATAAAAAAAAAAAAAATAGAAACACCTTTCTTTTCTAACAAACTAATATTAGGAGATATTGCTTTAAAAAAATGAGTTCATTATTAATTTAACTAATTTGTTTCAAATTTAGCAGCTTTTGTATTAAAAAGGCTAAATAATAATTGATTAAAAACACGAGGTAACATTGCTCAGAAAAAAATAAGAAGACGAGATAATAATTAAATCTTAGCAATTACAATAGATATGTTATTCAATTATAATTTACAGTAATCAGTGCTCCAAAATAGCAATATCAATATCTTATTCTTACCAATAGAGAACATATTAACAATAGATACCAGATTATATACTATTCAATCATAATCGAAAGCAACAAACTGCAGCTAAAAAAAAAAAAAAAATCATAGTCTAATGCGCCTCTCGACTTCTCATTTTACCTAATTTAGGTACATCTTTAATACTTTATTCAGTCATGACTTAATGATTTTGGAAAATTTCAAAATCTTTCTATAAAATACTCGTATATATACACATTTTCCCGTTGTAAATCAATTTGATATTTGAATCAGGAAGGACAAGCATGAATGGTCCGAAACACAGAAGCATACTTTAGGGGAAACAGAAAGGATTGGAAGTCATCGATTCAAAATACTCTGAAATTGCATAAAATACTCTGAAATTGCATTTGAACATGAATGGTTAAAAAAGGCATTAAACTATTCAAAGTTCTAAATAGCCTCTTTTTTATGTCAAGGACTTTTGCAGTACATTCACTACACACTTGGTGGAATACATCAAAAGTTTCAAAGTTGCTACTTCCCGGGACACAATTAAGTTCTCATATGTCATAAGATATTTATGATAAAACAATGTCATATAATTATTGGAAAAATGCAAACAATGGATCTGCTACCACTAGTATTTCAAATACAGTATATTGATTACATGACATGATAATACATACAACCAAGTGATTAACCAATTTGCATTCAGAACTTACAAGTTATCCTTTTCCTGATCCAACAACAAACAAAACAGAAAGCTGGGCTCTCAGCCTACTGCGCAAACTAGTGATGCAGTAAGAAAGAGCCTTGTTAAATTATCACTTGCTTCTCTTTCAGATACAAATATCAACATGGATAATAGTTGGCCTTCTAAAATGTCATGAAAGCTATCAATGGCGAGTTGGCAACGTAACAAGAGCAAAGCAAAGCATCCATCTACAGCTTCCTTCTGTTCTTTCAAATGAGAATCCACACCACAAAAGAATGAGTCATCAAAATCCTACGCCTTGAACCGCCTAAACTCGAACCAAATCTCATAGTGATTGAAAAGCAAACTATCATGTGTGCGTTTCCCTAGATACTCAAGCCCCAAACTAGAGAGCCTATTGGTACACTCCTCTCCTCCTAACCGCGAACAAAACTTGACGTTATGGGAAACGAAGATTCGCCCATCATGGGGTTTCACTTTGCTAGCTAATCTCTCTAGTCCAATCCACACTAGCTTGTCAGGCATATGGAGAAACACAGCACTAGCATAGATCAAATCATAGACAATTCCTGAACCAAACTTACTGAACTCCATGTCCTCACCTCTCACGATCAAAGGGCGCTTATGCAATAGACCTTGGGAAGGAAGCTCGTACCTGAAAGCGGCCATCAACGACAACTCGTCCCTTTCAAGGCAGTGGTAGCGTTTAGGCTGGAGATACCGAATAAAATGCAACCCAACTCGAAGGGTGCCACAACCAATCTCGAGAACACGCGAGCTGGGCCTGAGGTGGGAAGACTTGGCAAGAAACTCAAACACATCTCGTCCCCCGGCCCATGGCTCCCCATAGTTGCTATGGTGCTCCTCAACAAGGAGCTCACCTGGGCATGGGAGGGCAGTGTGGTTATCTGATTCTGCTCCGTCATTGTGGGAAATTCCCTTGAAACTAGAACAACAGAAAAGGAAAAAAAAAAAAAAAAATCAGATTAGCATGCTAATTAAATAAAAAAGAAAGTCCTCATATGCAAAATATTCAGCGTTTAGATGTGCTTCAAGAAATCAAACAGAGACACTTATGAACCACAGAGATGAACAGAGATCAATAAAACTCACGACACCCAAGTCCAATTAACACGATTAAAACACAAATTAGTACATATTATATACAATTAAAATATATAATACATATATATATATATATACAGAGAGAGAAAGAGGATTGTAAGGACTTTAGAAGATCCTGGAGCTGCTGAGCCCGGGTGCGAGGGTTAATGCCCTTGCGAAGCACATTGTCCTGCATACGCAGCCCGTTGATTCGGATCTGATCCTTGACCCACTCCACGTCCTCCATGCTCGGCGATATCCGCTCGGCCACCGAAACGTCGGCGGCGCCATCGGATACGGGGACGCGTACGGTAGCTAGTGCGGAGGGGCAATCGCACGAGGAGAGAGAGGACAGGAGGAAGAAGAAGAAGACGGCGGCCGCTGAGGCCACCAGAATGAGCACAGGTACCGTGATCACTACGCCCTTCGCCGGCGCCGGCGACGACGACGACAGAGCCATCTCTCTGTGATTTTACTCTCTGGTTGGTTTCTCTCTCTCTCTCTCTCTCTCTCTCTCTCCGACTCGTTACTCCAAAACGAAGAAGAAGAGGAAGAGTGTCTTTTAGTGTAATTGTTTAAGATTAGAAGATTCGGTTTTTTCCATTCGAAACGGCGTCGTTTGGTGGAGCACGGCGCTTACATAGTGTTTTTTATTTAATTTGTTGGTGGGCGCGTGTCGCGAAAGATGTCGTTTTGGGGGAATGCGTTGGGTTGTGTGAGATGGGGAACATGTTGGGGCTGGTATATATGGAAAGACTTGGGTAGTTTAACTATACTTGTTTAAAAAATCTTATTAATTAATTAAATACAGAGCTCATAATTGAAATTGTGGCTTTTCTGATAACAACAAAATAACGCATCTGCTGGTCGTCGCTGGCTCTTTATTCGGAGTTTTTTTCTTTTCCTTTTCCCTTTTATTTTCTTTTTGCAAGTTTTTCTCTTCAGAACGCTTTGTACGAAAAAACTTATCTTTCTTCTGCAAATATCTTCTCTTTTTATGTTTACTCAAAAAAATATGTATCTTCTTTTTTTTTTTTTTTTTTTATAATTCCAGGGAAGTAAATATCTCCTTTTAGTGTATTGTAATCTTTTGTGCTGGGTTTTTTTTTTTGGAATGTTATTTTGCTCTAAGCTTTTTGTATAATTATAATTGCTATTGCAGGTTTTTCCTTTTTCAATATTTAATATGGTTATATGATAAGGTTAGGTCAGTAAGTAGCCCATGTTACTGGGTAACATAATAGGCCACGTACCTCGTATAGTAATATGAATTTGGATGGTAATTTATCTATAAGTGATTTTTTGTGAAAATGGTAAAAACCTAAATTTAATTGAAAAAACATTGCTGATACTACTAGATTATTGAATTGAATGGTTAAACTGTTACACTACCATAAAAAGAGTGGAGAGAAAAAAATGAATTTAGTGGACCAAAATCAAGCTCAATTTCCTATAGGTTATGGACTTTCAAGTCTGTCCAAAGTCTGGTTTCATGTATGACGTAGCATGCTTCAGCAGAGTTGGTGGGTCCCATGCGGGGAGTTGACAATTAAATTACAATGACTTTAATTCCAACAAGAAATTCACGTACCATGTGGACAAAAGGACTAGTAATAAACATTACTTAAAATAACATTGTAAAAAAAGGGGGAAAAAAACACCCCACTAAGCAAAAAGCGCAAGTTGAATCGCCCTTGTAATGTTACATATATGTAGGTAATGCTGTAAATTTCAAACCAATATATGAACCCCAGCCACATCCCCCCCCCCCCCACCAAAAAAAAAAAAGATAAAAGAAAAGAGCTCACACATTATACAATACCACACATATTATCTAACAGTCAAGCTTTGATTTACTCTCACAATTCTTTAGATCACTTCAGATCAGATCAGACATTCTTCTTCTGTGACGACCTAATGTAGCCCTTATGTTAGGATCAGAAGAAGTCACCATCCTACTCTTTGGCAAGGAAGCTGACTTGGAGTCTGAGGCTGAGCCATTGAATTTTGGAGACTCAACATTGACATTATCAGTTTCAACATGTTTTTTCCTGTTTGAGTTTTGCAAAGTTGCTTTGAAATGACGATCCGAAAAACTTATTGATTGGGATTGAGAAGCTGCAAAGTGGATTGAACTTCTGGTTCCTGCTCTCAGGACTCTTGCTCTTCCAACAAGGTCCCTTTCTGCTGCGCTTTGCCTTTCACGACTAGCAACGGTGGAGGTCATGAACCGAGGCAAAGAACTAGAAATGATTCTTGTTGTTTCTTTCTCAGACTGTTTATTGCTTTCCTTTACTTGCTTTAGATCATGTTTTGGACTTAAAGTAACATTTTCTTCACGTTCAAGTAGTGGTTGATGATCAATATTTGAAAACAACTTTTTGTTCTCACTTAGTATGAATTCAAACTTTTGTATCTGATTCTGAACTTTCTGGCATTCTTCCTTGGCTTCTCTCATGCATCCTTCAAGCTCATGGATCCTTTTCTCCTTTTGCTTCTTCAGGTCCTAAAGTAATTCATAGGAGTTATGAACATTCATTGTTTGAACACTTGCAAAAGTTTTATGAAAACAAAATGTGACATGCACCTCCAGTTGCTCTCTGTTGGACTCTACTGCTCTTGCTCTCTTTGCGAAGCACAAAGAACAGATTGTCTCCCCAACATCTTCTTCCCATGGGCTGACATGAATAAGCATCAAGACCTTTGATCCATCGCCTATAACAATCAAGATAATCCACCATTAGAGCCATTTTGGACAATGAATAGCATTTTGGATGCGCAAATTCACGGTTTTGAGGTATCATCTACATTGATTAGGAATCAGATTCTTCGACAGTTTAAGCACAGCTTTTAGTAGCATAAGCTATGCTATAAGCTTATCTGAGTTGCTATTGATTTACTTTGGAAATTCTCTATCAATTCAACTAGGACAGCCTCAAATTATCCACATTGTCAAACTCCAAGATAAGATATATATATATATATATATATATATATATATATATATATATATAGCTGCCAATCCAGTAGGTATTTCTTTTTTTTTTTTAAATTATGTATAGGTATATTTTTTTAGTCATTGAATCATTATCTAATAATGATTCAACGCCTACAATGATGTGCACAAAAATACATGCATCATTAATGATATTTCTCTTTCTTACTCTTTAATATAAAAAAATATGCAAGATAAATTTTAATTGGCCAAAATAATCCTTCTATATAGGTAATAAAAAAAAATTACTGAATTAGTGCCTACATATATATATATATATATATATTTAATTTTACCTAGGGAGTCTTTGAGAATTTGAGTTAGCTTACTATTCCTGCAACCAGAGAGATAAAAGCACATTGGGTGAGAATATAATTGGACCAGAGGAAAAGAAAGAGCATGACAGAAGAGCAATACATGTGCTTCTGATAGGCCCTTCTTTAAGATTTCATCTTTATGTAAGAAGAAGAAGCAGAATTAAAGCTGACAATCAAAGTAGAAAGTAACTTACCTGTAAGGAACATGACCACGCTTCCTTCTTAAAGCAGCAATAACATCGCCCAAAGCTGAAAGAGAGAGATTTATGGCCCTCCCTTCATCAAGTGTTAGACCAATAGCTCCTGTTTTCAATAATCGTTCACTTCCTCCGAGATCGACCATCCACAGTTTGCTCAGTTCAGTTTTAGCTCCCGAACCATTCCCATGTCGGAAAATGGATATCCTTGTTAAGCTAGATATATAAAGCTAAACAGATAAAGTAACTGTCAAACCAAATAACTGCAATGAATTTTTCTGAAATAACTAACTAGATCTGGAACCCACCAGTGAGACCTGCTGGATGTCTCATTGACATTTGTCCATGAAGTAGATCGAGCTCGCCTCCCCCGGCTATACCACCATTTGGCTTTAGCATAATCAAGAATTTGCACTTCTGTAATGCCTTCAATCTCTACACTTCCCTTTTGATCTGTTTGAATGTTGAGATTGCTGCAGCCAAGTCAGCCGAATCACAGCTAAGCAATTTATAAGTAACCTTAACTTTTGTCATCTGCGCTATGGACTCATTACTCAAGGTAAGATTTCAATTATTTACCATCTTGTTACAGGTTCATATGCTCTAGAAGTTGGTTTTGGAGCAAGTAGATCTCTAAGACTGCCCATGTAAACCTCCAACATGCTCATCGAAAATGTTAAGGTTTCGCCTTCCGAAGAGGCTTGACGAAAGAGTTCCTTTAAAGCTCGAGGAATGATCCCTGGCTGCTCATTGGTGCCATCCTGCAGGCTCATTTCAGTCCACTTGTTATTTAAAGCCTCAATACTTGAATTTGCCGCCACATGAATGCAACAATAACTCTATTAAAAGCTTTCATTACTAACCATTGTAAACGTCTTCCCAGTGCCTGTTTGACCATATGCTAAAACAGATACGTTATGGCCATCGAGCGCAGATCTCAGGATTGGTTCCACCTCAACGAAAACCTCTCCTGAAATGGTGTCAAGCAGAAAAACTCGATACAACTAGAATATCAAATGTGAAGTAAAACTTGTGAAAAAAGTTTGACTTTGGACTCTCACCTTGACTTATTTCTTGAGGAAAAACCTTGTCAAATTCAAATTCTTTTCTAGTTCCAGCAGACTTGACTACAATCTTCTCTGATCCAATGGCAATGGGTTCATGAATTTTTCGTCTGTCAACCGCCAGGAATGGCCGAACTCGACAAAACACTCGAATGGTGCCTGAAAATTTAGTTCAAAAGAGAGATATAAAGCAGATTGAAAACACCCCTTTTGTCTTTATAACAACCTGATCATTAAGCTAACCATGATCCACTACCTTTGATGTCTAGTATCTTATTCAGTGATTCTCTCCTCTTTTCATTCCACAGCTTGTGCTTTAGCCTCAACTGGGCAATTTCTCCTATCAAACCAAGTAGCCAAGGCAGCTTAGTTTTCAATATTTTGAAAATAACCTCCACTGTTTAAACTTTTTAAGACAATAATCTAACTTTTGTTACACTGACATTTGGAAAAATATACCTTCAAGATTTGATATAGACTGAATAAGCTCGCTCTGCTCGTGCTCAGGAACAACATTCACGTCCGTATAGATGGTGGAAAGTGGAGGAGACTCAGTCGAATCTGAAGCTAACGGGAACCCATCAGGAGAATCTGGATTTGTTTCCATGGGAGATGGTTTCAAGGACTCTTTTACACTTACTGAAGCCAATGAGATCTGTTCATTTTGAGTTGAAATGAACATTTCTCAGAAAACTAAGAGCAAACAGTTGGACCCTTAAAGGGGATTTGGTATATAGAGCGAGAGACTCGGCGTAGAAAGTAGATAATTTTGCGTAAGCTATACACAATAAAGTATATATTCTGTTTAACGTACAAGTCTATAAAGTTCAGAAACATAAACCAGCTCAAATTAACGAAGAGATAAAGTTCAAAACGGTTTCTGAGCTTGAACAAATAAAGAAGACTATTAATTGATGCATTTATTACTTATTTACCATAAACTGACCCACTTGAATCCATAGGAATAAATATTAAAAAGCACTTTAAGTGCTAGTAATGGAAACTAAAACACTCCCATAAATTCGTCAATTTTATAAGAGTTGAAGAACCCTAGATCATGCCCAAAAAGAAAAAAAAAAATGGCCACAAGAGCTGATCAGTACTGAGCAAAACTCTTGAAGAATACCTATCCCCAACAATCAAAAATTTAAAACAAAGGTAAAGAACAGAAAGCTATTATTTTTTCTAAGAAAGAAAATGCAGCAATGGAGTTGACAAACAGAACAATAAGCAGTCAAAAGCTGAACCCAAATTTTCAAAAAACCCAATGAAATTTGAAAAACCCAGATGAGAAAAACTCAAAAGAGAGCTAGTGGGTATGTGTTGCTTTCAATGATTGAACACTCGAAAGGACCCAAATTAAGAGGTGAAAGTTCTTGTACAGTTAAATGGTCACTTGAGAACAATTAAAAAAATATACATAACATATATTTATATTTTTTTCAGAGATTCTTTTTGGTTGGGTCTTAGATCTAAAAACTGAACTGTAAAGTAGTTTTTGCAGACCAGACAGAGAGGGGAGCGTGAGGAGTGGAGGGGCAAAAGTGGAACAGAAGAGGAAATCCGTGTTTCTTGGTCACAGTAGTATACTTAATCTAGTTTATTTAAAGCTTTGCAATTCTTTGACCAAAAGTAACTGGGAGCATGAATTGTCTACAGTGCATCAACTCCTACGATGCTGACACGGCACGTGGAACCCACATAAGAATATGTTGTTGTGATCACGTGGCAACTTTTTGCTGAATCACTTAGTACGATAGATTAGACCTCAGTGCAGGAGATCTTGTCCTTCTGGTTTGTTTTACAAATTTTACAGAGAAAAATAAAAGACTTGCCGTTAACGGTAAAGCTGTAATAATGGCGGGTAAGACTGATATTCTGGGCAGTTAGACTTGAATTATTTTTATGTTTATTTTTTATTTTTATTTTAAGCATGCAAGTTTCAACTCAATTACCTCGCAAAAAAGGTAAATAAATATATAAGAAGAAGGTTTTCAACTAAAAATTATCATCATCATCATTGGGTTGTAAAAAGCAAAAGCACAATATAGTGCATACATTTCATTTTTTCTGGCCACCACCAAACATGTAAAAGGTTAGATTTTTGACCAGCTCTTCTTTTTTTTTTTTGGCAAATACTGAAAGAAAAAAAGATTAATGTTCAAGAATAAGAATTAGTTAATTAATCTCCACCTTTTTTAAATATGAATATTGCTTCAGAGACCTTAGCCAGGCTAATGTTTATTTATTTATTTATTTTTCGGATTTTTCCTGGCAGAATAAACATTTGAACCATGAATAATTAAGAAAATAAAATAACATTGAAATTATGGTTGACATTTTCTGTGGCTCTGGTAATTGGCAATCCATCCAAATATCTGGGACTTGATGACTTTTTTCGCAACAAATGCTGCTCACATCAGATATCCACCGGCGTCCTATGTCTACACTACTCGTCCTTGCCCACATTCAAACTTTTTTTAAATAACAAAAAAAGGAGAAAAATAGCGCCATAAATATTCTAGGTCTTAATGATTATAGTGAATAATTTATGGTGTGCATATGGCTTATGTTGCAAAAGCACGTATATTTTAATATTTGCTGAATTAATAAAATAATATTTTTCTATTTGGATTTATACATAATTCATATGTCATTAAATATCAGAAAATTTCTAATTTATTTATATGACCACAAATTTAGTATATAAGTGTTATATACATGAGGATTAAATTTATGGATAATAAGCTAAATATAGTTCATAATAATTAATTAAAATTTGATATCTTTAATTAAATATTATTAGTACGGTCTATTAACATTGAGAATATAATAGTCTTATTTAGACTATTGATGTGTTTACATTACAATGGATGTATTTTATATAATTTGATTATATAAGGTTGGACCAAACATGATTTAAATCTTACATAAATTTCGCTAATTGTTGAGAGTTCAAATAATGTCACTAGTTGATCATATGTAGATCAATTTTAATCCTAAGTAGTTATAGACTCCTATTTATAATATTATGTTCTTTAACATACTTTTTAAAAGTTTATTTTTTAAATAGATAGAAATACTCGTATCTTGTGAACATGACGAGATGAGTATCAGGGAATGTAACTTACAAATATGGAATCCATTCATTCCATTAGGAAGCTAGAAAGATAATTCGCTTGTATATTGATTCGTAACTTGAACAATTTGAGTACTTAATTTATAATAGATTCATAAATTAATTATTCATTAGAGAATCAATAGTATAGAAGGATAAAGATGTAATTGGAGAGGTAAACAGAATATAACATTACTCCAATTATGACTTGTCTATGGAAGATTGAACTACATATAATAATTAAATTGATGAATTGCTCGCTGTTTTCTGTATAAATTAATTATATAACTTTAAGAGTACAATTCCTGATTTTTAGTAGAGTAATACTGGAATTAATAAATTATCAAAATTAATTAAAAAGTTTAATTAATTATCATAATTTATTGGAGCTTGAATTACAAGTTCATAGGTCTCAAATTCTACCTCTTATAAACACTGTATTGGATATTACATTATTTCTGGTACTGCACACTTTGTCTAGATAAATTGTTTGTCTATAATAATTAATAATTGTTATTAATTATTTAATTAATTAATTTTGAATTAATTAATTTAAATTTATGGAGGGATAAGATTTTTAATTTGTTTAAATTTTGAATTTAAAAATATCTAGTTATTAGATAATTAGATAAATAGAATTAGGAAATTGACTAAAGTTTTAGATATGTATATATATTAACTTAATTAATTTAAATATATATAGAAATTTACTGTTAAGAAAAAAAAGACTTAATGTTTTTTAAATTATATATATATTAATTTGATTAATATATTTATTTATTAAATAGTTTAATATATATAAAGTGAAACGAAGTATACTACATATTATTTTCTATAGAGCCTCTATAAACTAGATAAAAAAGAAGAGAGTCTTCCTATTCTTTGTAGAATAAACTCTTGTCATCTTATGTTTTGAGAATATTGCAAGGGCTTAAAGTGTGAGTTTCAAGAAATTGTACGCAACGCTCACATGTTTATCTAGTTATACTTGAGGCTTGGATTGGAAGATCGTGATTTAGAATACAGAAAAATTAAGATTCACTGATAGTCTATAAGATGTATTAGATCTATTCTCTTTGTATGTTTCTATTTTATATGAATTAATATTATGCACTCATATAGTTAGTTGTTTTCAGAAAAAATTTTGAATGTTCTTGAACCAATCTTCCGTTGCAAAAGTCATTTTAAAACCAACAATTGGTATCATAGCGGTTATATGAGTATATAGTATTAATTATTTATATATATTGGTGGGTATTACATTATTTTTTATATGTATTTGATGATGAATGGATGAGTTATCATATAGGATGTATGATTGGTATTTGATCGTTAATTATATGATTCCTTAGATTTTAAATTTTTTTACAATTTATTTTGATTAGATCAAAATATGTAAATCCTAATTTTTGGTATAGAATTTGTTGTATATTTCTTTTTTTATTTTCCTTATAATATACAAAAGAAATATAGAGATATTTCCACTTGAAGATGTTTCCTCTTGAAGTCGACTCGACGCCCCAAAAAACTTACACACAAAAAAAAGTTTTTTTTTAATATAATATTTATTAATTAGTTATATATATATATATAAGATTATTTAAAAACATAATCTTACGGTTGAAGAAGAAAAAAAAATTACTTACATTTTAGATATGTTAATATATATTATATATATTGTTTTATGTATAAAAAATGTTTTTTATAATATATATATTAATATTTATATAGTTTACGTTTTTTTATAAGAAAAAAATGGCCAGGCCCAAATGATTATGAGATAATCATATGGGCTAAGTTAGTAATAAAATATTTACAGAAATATCACTTTCTACAAATTTAATTTGTAAAAATACTAAAAGAAGAAAGGAGACACAAGAAGATCAATTGATAGCTTTCGAACCTACGTGCATTTAACTTTTTGTAATTTTAATATTTTATTGGGTTGAAATTTCCTAAGGGACTCGGCCAAATATTATTTTATTTTATTTTTATATTATATATGATATTTATAACATGACTATGTATTATAATATGTCATTCATTATACACACTCATAATCATTTATGAATGTCATGCATACATATTATATTCATGCTAAAATAATTTAGTTAGAATATGATTAATTTAATTAGATTAAATAATTAAATAGGAATAAAAAAAATTGAATAATGTGATTTAAGTTTAATAGTTAAATTTTGGTAATATCACATTTATTTAATTTAGGCTATCGTTATTAATTAGATTAGCCAAATTATTTCTATAATAATAAAGTTAGATTCTTAGAAAATTTAGTAATTTATTTAAGACTAATAAGATTAGACTAATAGATTAACCTAGAAAATTATATTAGATATCATAACTAAGTTAAATAAAACGTTAGATGTTTATTAGTAAAAATATATAAGATTTTAAAATAATGAGCGACAGAGGGGTATATGACAATATATTCCACGGTCTCTATTATTAATTAAGCACCGTAAGATTTAACTGGCGCTTAAAGATGCTTAGATTTCGTTCTCCCTACGGAGAATATCCATTTAAATTAATAATAAGGCTTAATTTCTAAGAGATAGGATTTAAGAATGTATTTCAAAATTGACCTACCCTACGACGACAATTTTTAGTTAAGTTGCTAAAATCTGAAATAATGGGTCACACTCATAAGGGTACAATTAAATTATTAATAGTATCTTGACTATAAAACAGTAGTTAATAAATAAAAGAAAATATGAGATATTTTGATGTTTTATTTATTAATTAAGAATGTCTCAATTTAATTAATAATAATATATTTTATCCTACGACGATACCTAATTAGAGAAAATTGAATTACCGTGGAATTAGTAAATTAGTTTATGTGTTTACTTACTCATATCATGCATCACGTTTACTATTCTGAATTATTTGTGATACTTATTTTCAAAAATGTTGAATGTTGTTTTATTTATTTAATTTCAGCAAATATGTCAACCTCAAATCTGAATATCACTTTACTCGCAAATGAAAAATTAACTGGAGATAATTTTATCAAGTTGAAAAGTAATAAGAATATCGTACTTATTAGTGAATACTACAAGTTTATGCTTATGAAGAAATGTCCTCCACAACCTGCCGCTACTGCTACTCGTGTTGCATGAGAAAGTTAGGAAAAGTGGACTTATGCCAATAATAAAGCTCGATATTACATATTAGCAGGTATAGCTAACGTGCTTAGAGCCATGCACAAAAAGATGGAGACTGCTTATAAGATAATAGAGTCCCACCAAGCTATGTTTGGACAACAATCTGATCAATCTCACTATGATACTATTAAAAAGGCTATAAATGCAAAGATAAAGAGAGAAACTCTAGTGAGAGATCATGTTTTGAACATAATCAATTACTTTAGAAAGGTTGAAGTTCACAGGACTACGATCAATAACTGCACCCAAGTGAGCATGATATTGTCACCTGATTTTGGAATCATTGTCACCTGATTTTCTTCAGTTCAAGAGCAACTATATTATGAATAAATTGAATTATATGGTGACTCAACTGCTCAACAAACTGCAAACCTTTGAATTAATATCGAAAGATAAAGGTAAAGATGGCTCAATAATTGTTGTTGAAGCAAATGTTACAAAAGAAAATCTCTCTAGTTCCAATAAAAACAAGAAGAGGAAGAACAAGGATACCTCTGGGTCTAAGCTTAAAAATAGCAAGAAGTGCAATACAAGCACTAAGAAGAACAACTCCAAGGACAAAAAACCTAAGGGAAAATATTTTTACTACAAAGTTTAAGGTTATTGAAAGAGAAACTGTAACAAGTATCTCTTCGAATTGAAAGAGAAGAAACAAGATAAATACGATTTACTTATTTTAGAAGTTTATTTAGTAGAAGAAGATTTATTTGATATGTCTTCTTAGATAGTTGATTTAGGAGCTACTAATCATGTTTGTTTTTCTTTTTAGAAACTGAGTTCTTCAAGAAAGCTTGTCGAAGGGGAATTCACGATGAGAGTAAGCAATGGGCCCAAAGTTTTGGCAAAAACAGTAGGAGTCATCTGTCTTTATTTTAGGGATAAATGTTTATTATTAAACGAAGTTTGCTTTATTCTTGGTTTTAGTAAGAATTTGATTTCTATTTCAAGATTATTTGAACAAATGTTTGGTATTTCTTTTCTTAATAATGTGATTATTATTTCTAGAAATGGTTTAAATATTTTTTCTAAAAAATAGAGAATGGACTTTACATATTAAGGCCAGACGAACAATCATTACTTAATTCCGAAATATATAAAGTACAACATTCTAATCCTAAAATGCAAAAAGTTTCTCATGACGATGATACATATCTTTGGTACCTTATGTTAGGGCATATCAATCTAGATAGGATAAACAGACTTGTAAAGATGGTCCTTTAAGAGAGCTGAAATTTGGTACTCTACCAGTTTTTGAATCTTGTCTAGAAGAAAAAATGATTGAGAGACATTTCTCAACAAAGGAAGAAAGGGCCAAAGAACCCCTTTAACTTATGCATAGTGATGTATATGATCCATTGAATATACAAGCAATTGGTAGTTATGAATACTTTGTTACATTTATTGACGATTATTTACGATATGGATACATATACCTAATGTAAAGAAAATTTGAAAAATTCAAAGAATTCACAACATAAGCTGAAAAGCAATTAAGTAAGTCATTAAAAATTCTTCGATTAGATCGAGGAGATGAATACCTTGATAATGAATTAAATGATCACCTATTGAAGAATGACATCCTATCCAAACTCATAATATTTAGAACACCACAACAGAATGGTGTTACAAAATGAGATATCGAATGTTACTTGATATGGTTAGATCAATGATGAGCTACTCTTCTTTATCACTCTTATTCTAGGTTTATGCATTATAAACTGATGTTTATATTTTGAATGTAGTACTTTCCAAGTCTATCTAAAAGACATTGTTAAAGTTGAAGAATGGGCCCAAACCTAGTTTAAGTCATATTCGCATGGGAGTGCCCAGCACATGTACTAAAAGGAAAGAGTGGGAAGTTAGAACCATACACAGAGGTTTGTTTATTTGTTAGTTATTCAAAAGGTAAAAGAGGAAGTTTGTTTTATAGTCCTCAAGAGAAAAAGGTATTTGTATCGACAAATACCACTTTTTTTGAAAATGACTATATTACAGATTTTAAACCTCAAAGTAAAATTGTACTAGAGGAATTACTTTTTGATCAGATCAGATCACAACTAACAATAGTTATTGAACGACAAAATTATGAGATCACTATTCCAGATCAGAAAATATTGGCAACTCGACGTAGTGGGAGGGTTATTAGACCACCTGTTCACTACAAGAAAGTTAGAGAAATACATGTTACTATTTTCGATAGTAGTCAAGATGACCTATTGGCATATAAGCATGCAATGGAAGATTTTGATAAGAAAAAATGACAAGAGGCTATGAACTGAGAAATGGAATCCATGTACTCTACTTTTGTCTAAGAACTTATAGATCCACTTAAAGATATCAAGTCCATTGGATATAAATAGATCTATAAAAGAAAAAAAAATATAGATAGAAAAGTTAAAACGTTCAAGACTAGGTTAGTGGCAAAAGGTTATACCCAAAAAGAGGAAATTGATTATAAAGAGACTCTCTCGCCAGCAACCATGCTTAAATCCATACGTATCCTCTTATCCATTACCGTGTGTTTAGACTATGAAATATAGCAAATGGAAGTCCAGACAGCTTTTTGAAATGACTATTTTGAAGAAAGCATCTATATAGCACAACTAAAAGGTTTTGTAGCTAAAAACCAAAAGTATAAAGTCTGCAAGTTACTTAGATCCATTTATGGACTTAAGGAAGCTTTAAGATCATGGAATCTAAGATTTGATGAGACAATTAAATCTTATAATTTCGATCAAAATATTGATAAACCTTGTCTATACAAGTACATCAAAAATAAGAAAGTGGTCTTCTTAGTTCTTTATATAGATGATATTTTACTCATTGGGAATGATGTGGAAATATTATCTAATGTAAAGAAATAGCTAGTCGAGTAATTCTAAATGAAAGATTTGGGAGAAGTAAGTTATTTTTTTGGAATCCAGATTATTCGAAATCGTAAGAGTAGACTTTTGGCACCATTCCAAGCATCTTATATTGATAAGGTGCTCATTCGTTTTTTGATGTAAAACTCTAAAAAATGACAGTTACCTTCTCGACATGGAATTATCCTTTTCAAAGAAAAATTTCCTAAGATACCTCAAGAAAAATAGGATATGAGACAGATTTTTTATGCATTTATAGTTGGCAGGCTAATATACACCATGTTGTATACTAGGCCTGACATATGCTACGCAGTAGGGACAGTTAATCATTTTCAATCAAATCTAAGATTAAATCACTAGAAAGCAGTAAAGCATATTCTCAAGTATCTTAGGAGAACGAGAAATTTATATATTGGTTTATTCAAGTCAGGACTTGATTCCTACAAGTTACACTGATTCTGATTTTTAATCAGACAAAGATACTTGAAAGTTAATATCTGGGTTAGTGTTCACTCTTGGTAGTGGAGCCGTTACCTAGAGAAGTATCAAACAATCTAGCACTATAGATTCTACTATGGAAGTAGAATACATAACAACTTATGAAGTAGCTAAAGAAATATTTTGGCTCAAAAAGTTCTTTACTGATTTCCAAATATGGATAAGTCATTGACTTTATACTGCGATAATAGTAGAGCAGTAGCGAATTCAAAAAAACCAATAAGTCATAAGAGAGGAAAGCATATAGAGAGCAAGTATCATCTGATTAGAGAGATAGTACATCGAGGAGACGTGACTGTTATGAAGATAGTCCATAGGAAAATAATATTGCTAATCCTTTTATAGAAACACTTTCAGCGAAGACTTTTGAGATTAATTAAAAAATTTCATTAATAGTCATAATTTATTGGAGCTTGAATTACAAGTCTGTAGGCCCCTAATTCCACCTCTTACAAACACTATACTGGATATTACATTATTTCTATTACTGGACACTTTGTGTAGATAAATTGTTTGTCTATAATAATTAATAATTGTTATTAATTAATTAATTTTGAATTAATTAATTTAAATTTATGGAGGGACAAGTTTCCTAATTTGTTTAAATTTTCAATTTAAAAATATCTAGTTATCAAATAATTAGATAAATAGAAATTAGGAAACTGAGTAAATTTTTTTTATATATATATTAATTAGATTAATTAGTTTAAATATATATAACTTTAAGGTCAAGAAAAAAAAGAACTTAATAGTTTTTTTAAGTTATATATATTAATTTGATTAATATATATATATAAAGTGAAATTCTTGCAAAATATACTGCGTATTATTTTTTATAGAGCCTCTATAAACTAGAGAAAAAAGAAGAGAATCTTCCTATTCTCCGTAAAATAAACTCTTGCAATCTCATGTATTGAGATTATTGCATGGCCTTAAAGTGTGAGTTTCAAAAAATTGTATGCAACACCTACACATTCATCCAATTGTACTTGAGGCTTAGATTAGAAGATCGTGGTTTAAAAGACAGAAAAGTTAGAATCTGCTGATAGGCTACTAAGAGGTATTAGATCTATTCTCTTTGTATGTTCCTATTTGCTATTAATTAATACTATACACTCATATAGTCAATTATTTTGAGAAAATTTTTTGAACATTCTTAGGCCAATCTTCCGATGCAAAAATCGTTTTAAAACCAACAATTGCCCTGTTGGTCAATCACGAAAAATAAAGACAGATTAGATTTAATTATCTTTCACTTTCATCAGTAGAGTTGTCCCTTACCAGCATTGAGTCAATGCTCGTGTGTAAATAGATAGATACTTATGTATATTTACATATTTTTTTTAATTCTCATATGAAATTTATTCGTTTATACTTTATAATCAGTTCTTTATTTGCATGACAATTTCATGTCATAAAAGTCAAATACATATTTGTACACGACATATATGTATAATAATATGTATACCAAAGGAATGGGGCAACCATTGGGTGGAGTTAAGACATGGCAAACTTCAGCAGAAAATTCCTATCCTTCCTAGGCTCGAACTTCATATGGCCGCTGTCCCATAACTCGATCTTTGTATAGCTACAGTTCCATAACTAACTAAGCTATCACATTCAGTGGTTATTATCGATCTATTTATCTAAAGTTTTCAACATATGTGTATAATATGTATTATCTAGGGGTGAGCATAGTGTGATTGGATGTTGTCATGTGAAAATTCTTAAGTAAATCACAAAATATGATGAAAAGAAATCCTTAACTACTGCCGGTTAAAAGAAATTTATTAATAATAGCAAATCACATCACATTTATACATTTTTGTATAGTGTGACTTATGAGGTCTGTGCCCTAAATATGGGCCTTAACAAATTTGGGCTAAATTGAATAAAAATAAGAAAAATTTAGGTAGATGACTACTATTTTAAATCTAATTAAATAGATATCTACTTTTGGAATTTTATAGTTAAGTATCCAAATATACATATTTTTATATTTGGTAGAAAAATATATCTACTAATTACAATTAATATGCTGAGTATATAAGTTTATATTGGTATATAAGATTTTACATTTAGTATATAAATATATATACTGAAAATTTTATTATAACATTTGAAAAATGGATATTTACTTAAATGTAGGCAAAATTCAATCATTTTGCTATAAGAACCAACAAGTCATAACTACTAATTTTACAATAAATACAATATTTAAGAAAGTCATACACTTATACTCGATCAAATAAGATCTTAATAAGATATAATTCAATCGAAATAGTTTAAAATACAAATATCGAAAATTCAAATTTTTAAATATCCTTCCAAACAACATTCAATATTTAAGTGTATATATATATATATATATATATCTAATTTATGTATATTTATATAATTATAAATTTATATATAAGAATATTTTCATTAGTATATATATTTAATACGGTAGGATTACTTGCGGAAATATAAATTTTATTCCATATTCCAAACCAAACCATACCGCACTACGGTGGTTGAAAAAAATTGGACCTCAAATACACTACAAAACAAAATAAGAAAATTGGCATGAGTAGTACTAATTTGATATGAAATGACTTTTAAGCAGTTCTTTTAGTACTAATAATATCCCAAATTGTATAATTATGTGACAAGAGGTACATTTTATGACTATAAAATTACGATTTTTTTAAAACTAATCAATAGTTACAAATTACATGACCCTTTATCAACAGGATAACAAAATATTAAAACACTATTAGAAAAATTATTTTTCAAAAAATTCTTAAAAAAGTCATTTTAATCAAAATACGACTATTTATATCAATTTTCCAACAAAATAACCGCACCAGCCACCACATTGCGCAAATTAGTTTGATTTGGATAGTTTGAATATTTAAATGAATATCTATTCACCCTAAACTATCATCGATCTATTTACGAAGTTTTTGTAATTATGCATGTCTTTGGGACATCAACTCTCTTCTTCTTCTCCTTTTTTTTTTTTTTTTGGGTATGCATATTTGCCCAAAAAGATGATTCACTTTTCAAGCAACTAGAAAGCAGATTATACCATATAATATAAGGTACTAGAAAGCAGATTATACCATATATGCTTCCTTTAATTTGCACGACTAATCATCTGTGATAAGATTATAACTCTGGAGAAGAATATATGTCAAATATATATATTTTTTTTGTAATCACAAATTCATCATATTTCCCTCTTTATCTTTTTATTATTCTCTTCTTTGGAGCTGTACTATGAAAAAAGCTTTTGATGGTTTGTAAAAGGGAAAAAACAAAGAAAAATATGGTTCAAGTGTGGTGAAAAATTGATAGAGCAATCGATGCTTTGGACAGGAAAGAATTAGAAAAAGCTTAATTTACATGAAATGGAAGCTTTTGACATATTTGTATTGCATAATGAAAATTCTTTTAGCCTAAATAGAATTGTTTACAAACACACGAAATCAGTTTTTCTATGTTCACAGAAAGTAACTTCTAAATTTGAAGAGAAACTGGGATGTGTGTGTACGGAGGTTGTGTAAAATTATGGTGCATGCATGTGTGTTTATTTTGTTACCATTTGGTATATGGATTATGGATTTTGGACTAGGTTGGTAAAGCCGTATATTTTAAGGAAATACTTTTAGTTGTGCTGAAAAAAAAATTTACTGTAGCGTAAAGTAATAGATTGTTTGGTAAACTGTAATTTTAAAGTGCTGTGACTTGAAAAAACTATGTTAAAGTATTTAGTAAACTGTATGAGTGAATTGTTATGCAAATATAAATTGACTAAAATAAACATTATTATACAATTATGCATATTTATAGAAAGAGTTTATTAATATTTTTTTTTTTACAATTATGCATATTTGTACATACTAAATATATTAATATTTTTTTCTAAAAAAATTGATATGAAAATAAGCTCAATTAAATTTATTTTATTTTAATTTATTTATTTTCATATGAATTTAAAATTTTAATAAAGAATCAATTTGGTTACTTCAAAATAATTAATGTGAAGAGTATTTTAGTTAATTATGATTTAAATATATTAATACTTCTTTTTAAAAAAATTAATTTGAAAATAAATTCAATTAAATGTGTGACATTTTTATTTTTAAGTTTAGATATTTTAGCCATTGTGATTTATTCATTAAAAGATAGTGTAGATTCATGCATAATATAAAAGTCAAAAATGCCTTAAGTCAGTTTTGGCTTTTGGCTATAACTTTATAAAAAATTATTGAATAATCTGATTTTCAGGTTTTTTATCAAATATTTTTTGACTCACATATTGTTCGAAAAATACTTTTAGTTTATTAATAATCTAAACCAACTAGTCCTTTGTATGTTAACATATAGTATATAGTACATATATACTGATTTATTTTATTTTTTTTAAAAAAAATAAGATTTAACTAATGACCACCATATATTACAAATTTAAAAGAAAATAACACACATATTATCAAAATTTGAACTCTTGACATTCTTAAACATACATATAACTTTAAAATCTTGGACCAACTGAGCTAATCTAGTTAGCTACCGATTTATTTTACCTTAAAACGATAGAAACATTCATATTTTTAGCTTTTGCATTGTTATATATCAAACTCTTAATGGGACGAACAGGCCCATCCGACTACAGCCTTTTAGGTTTAGGTTCCTTTGACCACCATCTACGTCATATGGCATATACAACCCACATCCACGTGCAAACTTTATCATCTTGCCCCTCCTTCTCCCATTCTTTTTTTTTTTTTTTTTAAAAAAAAACCCAGAAGAAAAATTATTTTATAATCCAAAGGGTCATTTTCGGTTTTGCACCCCTAAGTTACAAGGCCAGTCCCGTTTGGGCTTTTGAGTGTTTGACATTTGTACTAACTTTGATTAAATATGTTTGATAAGGATAAAAGAAAATTGGAGGGCAAAAGTAGGAAAGATAAAAATTGTGTAGGATATAAAATAAATTATTTTTTTTTTACAGTATTAAGTTCAATTTTTAAAGTAATATAACTAATTTTGTAAATTAAAAAGTTCATATCATTCCTCTTCATTTTTTTTTTCTCTAATTTGGAGAGAGGAAAGTGTTCTAGTCTTGTTTGGTATGAGATAAAAGAGGGAAAAAGGGTAAAGAAGGGGAAAATTTTAAGGTCAAGGCCCATTAAATTTTATTTTCTCCAAATTAGAAAGAAAAGTGAAAGAAAACTTATAACACTTAGAATTAAAATAAGTTTACTAATATTTATAAATAAATGAATATAATTTAAGAGGATTGTTTGTTGTACTATGTTTTATACTTCATCATTTTTATACACTCTTGTCTCATTATACATATCAACTGCACTATATATTTTTTTCTAATATTATTAAAATATGAGATTTTTTAATATTATTAATATATAGGATATTTTAGTAGAGTCTATATATCAAACACCAAGATGAAATAATCTTAAAAAAGTGCAATTAATACTTCTCATATTTATATTATAAAATTGATAATTTTGCCCAACTACTTATTTTCCTTCTTTTTTACGTGCAAAGCAACATAAAGAAAAATATTTTACCTTTCTATTATTCCGGTTTTCTTTCGTTCTTAGTTTTTCTATCATTCTTAGCAAACATGGTGTAATTTTTTTTTATTCCAATGTTGATTTATGAAAATTCAAATGTTTATTTTTATTAATCCAAACTATTTGTTTTTGGGAGTCCCATTCATAGTGGGATTCTTCATAACAGCCGAGAAATAGCATATGGACACATATTCATGATTTAGGGACTATATTGAAACTAATTATGTAATTATATATCCCACCTCCTTCACAATTTTCTGAATACTATGGCCAATGCTGTAATTTTTTGGGACACAAGATAAATTTGTAAACTATCAAATAGAAATCATTGCCAAAAAAAAAAAAAAACTAACAGATAAAAATCGCGAAACCAACGTAATTTTAGACTTTATCGGAGAAGTTTTCAAAACCGTGCTAACAGACCACCTCGAGATAATCCACTCGCTCAGGGGCAAATTAGTAAATCAATAATACATCCAGATTGGAACGCCATTTCCACAGGAGGGCCCAGTAGCGTGTACCCCACATCCACGTAGGCACGTAGACCGGTGGATACAGCAAAATATCCCTCCCCGTGGTTTATCTGTGTGGGTAAAATGACGAAAATGCCCCTCTAGGAAAACGCAGAAAAAGACGGAGTCAAAGGACAATAAAATCGAAAACCCCACACCCATTCTTACTCTCATATGGTTCTCTCTAAAAAGACCCCTCTCTCTCTGTCTCTGTCTCTGTCTCTCTAAAATAACAGCTTCGGCAGTAGAAGAAGAAAAACCAGAAGTAGAAGAGCTTGCGTTGCATTACTGATCGATAAGGTTAGGGTTTGTTCTGGTTTCGCTTATCAACCTCAAGTTTTCACTTTGTTTGTACCTTTGATTTTAATTTTTTGGGTCATGCAATTTTTTTTTTTTAAAATTTAAATTCTTGTTTGATCAAGTTTTTTGGGGGTTGGGCGGGTTGAATTTTGGGAAATTAGTAGTGATATGCATATGTATCGTTACTTTGATGAAACCTTATAGTTGATGATCCGATTGTTAAATTACTCGAAGATCAATAGGTTCTGTCTTGGGTTTATTGGTTTCGACGAGGGTTTCAGAAACTTGAAGCTGAAACGTTTGTTCAGTATTTTTTTTTTTGTTTATTAGGGTTGATTTTCCAGTTTGTGTGTTTATTTTTGATGTTTACGTGTGTTATTTTAGTAGACTATAAAATTTGGTTTGAGTAGGTCGATGGATTGAATGGAATGCGGAATTTATTGTCTGTTGATTGATTTATTGTCCAGTGGCTTCTGCGATGCACCGTGTGGGTAGCGCGGGAAATACAGCCAATTCCACCCGCCCTCGGAAGGAGAAGAGATTAACTTATGTGTTGAGTGATGCTGATGATACAAAGGTGAACCCATTTTGTGACTTTGTCTTCTTGTTTCTTTTTTAATTTCATCCTTTTCAGTTGGTCCTGTTATGGTTGTTGTTACCTTTTTAAAGCATTCAGCACTCTCTAGTTTCTTTTAATTCGCCTAATAAAGAGCCTGTTGTATGATGGTTATAATTGGGTCTCTCCTATTTTCCCCATTTTGTGAAATCTTCGCTGTGCATTTCTTTGTGTTGATTCGTTGCTACGTTAGGCCTTTCCCATTTTGACGGGAAGTGAATTCTCCTTCTTGAGTAAACCTTACTTCAAATGAACTGGACATGGTAGGGAAGACAGAACATAGACTCGCAGTTATATAATATATCCCATTAGTTATGTATCCATTTTTCGTTTCGGATTGCATTCTATTATTTCCTTTTGCCTTTTATACATCATTGGTCTTTATATGTTTCTTTACCTCTATGTGAACTCAACTTTTAGTTTATCTATGTTTTTGAATAAGTACTTTAACTGTTATATGTTTCTTTACCTCTATGTGAACTCAAATTTTACTATTTTAGTTCATCTTTGTTTTTGAATAAGTACTTTAACTGGGAGAAATATAATGTCATTCAGGGTTTACAGACTTCTGCTGCTATTCCATATGATATATTTGGATTCAAGTAATATTGTCTTTTAATACTGCATACAGTTACATTTCATATTTTGCACCAAGTATTTTAACCTCCCTCTATTATGTTTACGATAGTTGGACTAAATTGCACCCTTGAAACCAATCAATAAACCACTCTTGAACTCATACTGAGGGACCTGTTAGTTATGTGTACTTGGTTAGAAATTCTGCATCTTTTTCCTTTTTTTTGGGGGGGGGGGGTTGTTTGGCCAGTAGGTTATCCTCATGGGCTTTTCTTTTCCCTGAAGAAGGGATAAGTTATTTTTATCTTGATTATTATGGGTTGATGACTTTGATTTGTTATGAAACTCATGATACTGCATTGGGGTTGTTTTTGCAGCATTGTGCAGGTATAAATTGTTTGGCTGTATTGAAGTCTAAGGTATCTGATGGGTCAGATTACCTTTTCACTGGGAGCCGTGATGGAACACTGAAAAGATGGGCATTGGGTGAAGATGCTGCCACTTGCGCTACTACCTTTGAGTCTCATGTGGATTGGGTACCCTTCTCTCACCCCTAGCCTAGTTAGACTCATTGTTTTCCTTTGTATTGTTGATGTTAAATAATGAGAGTGTGTATGAATAATCTCTACTAAGTTCTTTCATTGATAATAGAAATGGAGTCGGGTTTGGGAGTGGGTTAGGCTAGGATTTTTTTTTTTATTTTTTTATTTTATTTTAATTCCCCCTCTCTTCTGCTTGGATGATTTATCATTTATGTTCTGATACTTAAGGAAAGGCTCTGCTCATGCAGGTTAATGATGCTGTACTTGCAGGAGATAATACGCTTGTTTCTTGTTCTTCAGATACCACCCTCAAGGTTCTTAATTGGGATCCTTTTGTCAGATTTTTAGTGCTGTAATTGACTTTAGATTGTTGACTAACTTATTATTTTCGTTTTTCATTGGTTTATGTTTATGTAACTATTGTTTTAATACACCAGACCTGGAATTGCTTGTCTGATGGAACTTGTACCAGGACTCTCCGTCAACACACTGACTACATTACTTGTCTTGCTACAGCAGGAAAAAATGTAATTTCTTTGTCAATTTTTTCGCGACCTTATTTGTTTGATTGCTTAGTTCTTGCACTGTATACTTTATCAATATCATTTCCTGATCCTTTTATAGTGCATGCATTTTAGAGCAATGTTGTTGCCTCTGCGGGACTTGGAGGGGAAGTGTTCATATGGGATATTGAGGCTGCACTTTCTCCAGCTTCAAGGAGCGAAGCAATGGAAGAAGATTCGTCAAATGGAATAAATGGTTCTGGGCATTCGCTACCAATTACAAGTTTGCGTACGATCAACTCAAACAACAATATCTCTGTCCATTCTACACAATCACATGGATATGTTCCAATAGCAGCCAAAGGCCATAAGGAATCAGTTTATGCATTGGCAATGAATGATTGTGGAACTATTCTTGTCTCTGGTGGTACAGAAAAGGTATGTTTTGACTTCAGTGATTGATTTCGTGTTGACAATTACCTAACACAGTGTGTAAGAAAAGTTGCATTTTGCACCTATCGGCAATTTGGCTCGTGCTTGAGATTTTCTAATTGAATTTATGAAGTTTATTGAAAAATGCAATGTACTTTATCTAGTATCTGGATCTGGCATAGGTTGTGCGTGTTTGGGACCCAAGAAGTGGTTCAAAGACTATGAAACTTAGAGGGCATACAGATAACATCAGGGCTTTGCTTCTTGATTCTTCTGGCAGGTTTGTTGGCTTGCTTTGTTGCATCATCTTGAATTGTTTTCTGTAAACAATTGAATACTGTTTCCTGAACAATACAATTCCTTGACATCAATTTCAGAAAGCGTTTGTTTAACTCCTTAAATTAAGTTCCCTTGTACTCTTTTCCTTTTTCAAATCTCCAGAGAACTTTCTAATCCAAAGATATGCTATGCTGAATTTGCATAATTGAATATACTTGCACTATTAATGGATAAACTATACTACAATATATAAATTTATAGTATCTTTTTGTAACTGTACCCCAATATTTTCTCGTTCTATGAAAAAACCCTCGTCATAGAACCCTCACACTGCCAGCAATGCAGGCACGTGCATGTGTTTCCTTTTCTACTGCACACTTTCTCGCCTCTCAGTTTACAATTCAATTAAGAAAATGTAATGCATTCAACAATGCACAAGTTTTCAATATAGATTGATGTTATATCTTTAGGCCTTAAATGATCATCTCTTTTAGTCATATAAGGTACTTTTTTCTGCAAGTAGTTTACATTCTAATGAAATTTTGCAGCTGATTTTTTTTTTTTCCTTTAAATTGTTCAGATTTTGCTTATCGGGATCCTCTGATTCAATGATCAGGTAGATCTTTCCCAGCTCTCTAGTGAATTGTACTGGCTTAATCATAAAAGCATAAATGCAACTGTTTGGCTTATATAATAATAAGCATTTGGTAATTAGTGTAGTTTGACTAAAATTATATCTTCTCTTGTAGATTATGGGATCTCGGTCAGCAACGATGTGTGCATTCCTATGCTGTGCACACTGATTCTGTTTGGGCACTTGCCAGTACTCCAACATTTAGTCATGTATTTAGCGGTGGCAGAGACCTTTCTGTGAGTAGACACTTCCATACTTTACATCCTAGCTTATGAGATATTTTGTTACTCTGGTTTGTGCTTATCAAGATTCTCTTCTTTAGCATCAATGATTGATGCCCATTCTGTTTATACCCTCAGTTATACTTGACAGACTTGGCAACAAGAGAGAGTCTTCTTCTTTGCACTGGGGAGCACCCTATCTTGCAATTGGCTTTGGATGATGATAGCATTTGGGTTGCGACTACAGATTCTTCAGTTAATAAGTGGCCTGCTGAAGGACGTAACCCTCAAAAGGTTTTTCAAAGAGGTGGCTCGTTTATAGCTGGGAACTTGTCTTTCTCAAGGGCAAGGGTATCCTTGGAAGGATCTAGCCCTGTAAGTATGCATTTTTTTTAATATTATGTGGACAGTGTTAGTATAAATTGCATTTTCTGGATCTCTTATTGTTGTGGCAGTAGTACATCTCTATCCTCTATTTGGTTGGTGGGTTTAATTTGAAAGGTTCCCTGGTTCTTTTTGCACTGAAGTACTCAATTTTTGCCAACGCCCACAGGTTCCCGTTTATAAAGAACCAACTCTTACAATTCCTGGAACTCCTGCAGTTGTGCAGCATGAAATATTGAATAACAGAAGGCATGTCTTGACAAAGGTAACTGAAAATATGTTGCCATGATAAAGTTATAAAATTTAGGATTTAGTTGTGTTTCTAATTGTTACTCCCTGAATATGATTTCATAAACTGATATGGTTCTTATAGGATACTGCTGGATCAGTGAAGCTTTGGGAAATTACCAGGGGTGCCATGATTGAAGATTATGGAAAGGTCTTTCTCTCTCTCTCTCTCTCTATATATATATATATATATATCATCTGTGATATATATATGTGTATAATTGTATAAATGTACATAAACGTTAAGTAAATTATCTCTCATGGAATGATATGATGGTTAAGGTCTCGGAGGAAACAGGGTTAGGGTAGTTTGATAGACTATTACCTGCATAATTGCATTTTTATTGGCATTCATAATTTGTATATGTATCAATCAAACTCAAAGTTTTCTGTCAATTTACAGGTTTCATTTGAAGAGAAAAAAGAAGAGCTTTTTGAGATGGTTTGTTCCTACTCCACTTGAATTTTGTTAGTTTGACTATCTTGGTGATTTATGTCATGCTTTGTCTGCTACTTCAGGTAAGTATTCCTGCTTGGTTCACTGTGGATACGAGACTTGGAAGTTTGTCTGTTCATTTGGATACCCCACAATGCTTCTCTGCTGAGATGTATTCGGCAGATCTTAATATTGTGGGGAAGCCCGAGGATGATAAGGTATGCTTTTTCATAATTTCAACCTCTCCTTTGATTCTTCTTCTTTCTATTGATTAAGTTTATTTTTCTGTTGTGTTGTAATTTTCCCTTTCCATCTGTTGCATTAAGCTTTTATTCTTTTGCAGGTTAACCTAGCGCGTGAAACTCTTAAAGGACTTTTGGCTCATTGGTTAGCCAGAAGAAGGCAAAGATTTGGAAACCAAGCTTCTGCTAATGGGGAGTTATCTGGGAGGGAAATCACTACAAGAAGTCACACCCATTCAAGACTTGATGTAGATTCTAACGCTGAAAATGACTCAATGGTCTATCCTCCTTTTGAATTTTCATCTATATCACCTCCTTCCATTATATCAGAGGGCTCTCAAGGAGGTCCCTGGAGAAAGAAGATTACTGATTTAGATGGAACTGAAGATGACAAGGAATTGCCTTGGTGGTGTCTGGACTGTGTGTTGAATAATCGCTTACCTCCTAGAGAAAACACCAAGTAGCTTCTGTACTTGAAATCCATTTAATTTTTCTTTTTTCTTTTTGGTTGAACTGCACAAGACACGTGCTCTCTCTCTTTCTCCCTCTCTCTCTCTCACACACACACGCACACATACACGTGCGCGCGCACACACGCACACGCACACATACACGTGCGCGCGCACACACACACACACGGAGAAAAGATGTCTTGCATTACCAGAGTTTTCACATTTGCAATTGTAATTATTTTTTCGAAAGTAACCTGACCTGCATTTGTGGACTTGACATGAGTCTTCATTCCAGCAACGACATTGCTTTGTAACAACATAGGTTTTTTTTTTTAACCCTGATATTGTGGTATATGCTTGTGGAGTGCTTAAATTAAAACTTTCTTTCTATGGATCCATTGTCTTGATCCCTCATGGTGGTCATTTATTGTTATTTGTTACTCTCTTTTAATTGAAATTTTGCATGAAGCACTTCTGATAATCATTTTGCTAGAATTAAGTTGTAAAACTATCTTTGTTTTTTTTTTGTCTTTTTATTTATTTTTTAATTTTTTAAATAAAAATAAGGTAGAAGTTGTATGGTTCTTATGTGCAAGACAGCTATTAATTTGTATTTAATTTCAACATTGACAGGTGTAGTTTTTATCTTCAGCCATGCGAAGGTTCAACTGTTCAGATCCTCACACAAGGAAAATTGAGTGCACCTCGTATATTGAGAATACATAAAGTAAGTATTCAATTTGTGGTATTTTACCTAAGGCAAATGTTTTTTCTACGGTGTCTCTAGATGATAAGTTTTTCCTATATGGATGGAATTGAAAATAGTGTAATGGATTTGGATGACATGAAAAAAGGGCATTTTATAGTAAGTTGTATTTTGCTAATGATAGCTGTTGTAAGTCATCGAATTATCAATTATTAAAAGAAAAAGGGTTCATGTACCATGGTTGAAATTAGATGCCTGCAAATGACGTGTGGAACTGTTTTGTAGAACTTGAAAATGTTACATGAATGGACACCATCACCATGTAGCTCCATTTTCTGCTGGTGTTAGCTAAAACTATCTAAAGGCCCATTGACACGTACTCTGTTGAAACCTGCTGAAAAATTCTTACATTTTTGTTTGTTATTCTGTACATCAATGCCCGTGATATATGCATATTTTGCACAGTTTATCTGGATTATCTGAATGAGCAAGCTTGGTGTTTTGATCACGTAGGTAATAAATTATGTCGTTGAAAAGATGGTTCTTGACAAGCCATTGGATAGTATAAATCCCGATGGAACAATTCTTCCTGGTCTTACTGGAGGGCAGTTGCAACCTTCAGCAGTTAGTGATGGATCTTTCCGTTCTGGAATGAAGCCCTGGCAAAAGCCGAAACCCTCTATAGAGATACTCTGCAACAGCCAGGCAAGTTGATATACTTATTTATAGGCATACTCATTGGCAATGCAATGTTCTGTTCTATAAATCTGAAATGTCTGATGCAATTAGAAGCATTAAACTAATAGTAACAACAAGAAGCATAATATAATAATAATGTTAGGCAAATGGCTGATTCTGATCTTGGACTTGCCTAGATGCTGCTAAAATTTTGTTACAGCAACTGTGTCACCTATTTTATTGAGTAATTGGAAGGGCTATTACATCCCCGCAGGTCTTGTCGGCTGATATGAGCTTAGCCACAGTTCGTGCTTATGTGTGGAAGAAATCTGATGATTTGGTTTTAAACTACAAGGTATTACAAGGAAGGTGATTCGATATGATGATGGAGCGAAGGTGAGTACCCTTTTTTTGCCTTGTTGAACTATTTTTATACTATACCACGTTAGAAGCTAGACGGAAGACCAGCGTGGGAAAGATTGCACGTTTGTCTGTAATAGTTTTTGTAGAGTCAGGATATCACGTTTGTCTGTAATAGTTTTTGTAGAGTCAGGATATCTCTTTTATTCACCTTTTCAATGCATTCCTGTAAACTAGTGGGAAATTTTGTGATAGCTAGTCAGAAAAGTTATCCCAGTGGAGAGAGAACCAAAATATTACTTGTTTGTTATAAATGCTTTTCCCTGGTTTTCCTCTGTTATTTCTTTGCTGCCTAGGGGCTGTGATAGGAGACTGGCGGTTGCATGCTGATTTTGTCTCAGTATCCTCAAGCTTTGTGACTGATACTTGCAGGTGATATTCTACTTGTAAAGTTCTGGAAAATATTGATTCTTCTGAGGATGTCTCTGGACACTGGTGATCAGAAATACATGGGATCGTTCAAAATTTTGAAGGGAAATTAGCCACAATCTAGTTCATCCTCAAATATGTGTCGACAGGCTCCTCTTTAGTGTTTATATATTTGGACAGGTCGTATTATAAAAATTCTGAGCAATTTGCTGGACACTCGAAAGTGGGTATTGGTCGAAATTCTGCATGTGGAAATACAAGGTTTTTGTTTTTTGACAGTGGATGAGAATTAACCGAAAGAGTTTTGGAAAATTCCCCTAGAGCCGGACTAGAAGTATGATGATGAAAGTGTTGTAGGATTGTATTGTGGTTTTACAATACATGCAGCTATAGGGTTCTCTACTGTGAAGTTTGATTTTTTTCTTTTTTTGAAAGAAATCTATTTTCGGAAATAAGACGATCCCATTTCTGTCAAATTGGTTAGATATGCGGATAATAATTATGTTCTTCTCCGTGACGCATATTTTGTTTTTCTAAGTGAGACTTCTCATGTCTCGTTTATAATATTGTTTATCATCCATATCTTAATGCAATGACTTAGCTTTTAGTATGGGCCGCATTGTCTGGTGGACGCATTGTCTGGTCGCTCTGGTGCTCTGAATCTGTTACTATAATATTACGTCTTCACGCTGTTTGCATGTAACATAATAAAAATGATTTTGGCCCGGTTGTCGAGTCCTATTCTTTTGATCAATTCATTTCTGTTGTGTGATTGCCTCTTTTTTGGCTTTTCATTAAGAGGAGTTGGTCCATGGAATATAATTAAAATAATACTGGGAATGGTAATAGAATGAAATTGGAAAAAGAATATGAATGATGATATATTGTTTGGTTACAAGGGAAATAAACATCGAGGAAAATGAAATATATTCTGTATTGATTAAATTATCTTAACTTTTAAATATTTTAGTAAGACAAAGGGAAAAATTAGTTTTATCAAAATTTGAAAGAGGTTGAAATTTTTATTCTATTAGTAAAAAAATGGAATAACAACTTAATCCTTTTAACCAAATTGTAATTCTCGTTCTCTTGTTGAAGAGATGAAATAAACATTGGAATGAATGCACTATTTGGTGGAATAAGGTTTTCATTCGAAAGTCCATTTCTTATTACCAAATATGCCGTGAGCTTCTTGGCTAAATCCGAGTATGTACGTTGAAAAACGTAAACATATTCGATGTTTCTTCTTTTCATAGACGATACTCAGGAATTGTCGTGGTGTGTTGATACTAAAGGGTTGCGTGGTCTCCCTACATGTTACGGTCACATGATGTTAGAATCATACTAGAGAGCTAGAATTTCTAGAGAATCTGATATTTTATGAAAATGACGCAAGTGAGTATGTTAAGCTTTCATTAAGATATTTATATTGTTTCCATAACCAGTGAAGCAAGTTACAACAGACTAGAAACTACTAGAAGTTTGTTAATAACAGAGTAACTACTCTTAACAAAAATCCTAACAATAGGAGCTGCATTAGCTTCTGTAACTAACTTTTACTTTTCAAAATTTGACTCTTTAACAGGCTCCCTCAAGTTGAACCTAAGAGAATCAAGGGACAGCTTGGTACAAAGAAAATTAAATCTAGAAATGGAAAAAGGTTTAGTGAATATGTCAGCAACTTGAAACTCTGTAGAACATATCTCACTTCAAGCACTTTAGCTGCAACCTTTTCCCTTCTATAATGAACATCTATTTCAATATGTTTAGTTTTGGTATGAAACACCGGATTGGAAGCCAGTGCATTTGCACCTAAATTATCACACCAGATAAGAGCAGGGTCTTCAAGCTTGATCTGTAGTTCAGAAAACAGTGATTGAAGCCAAAGAATTTCAGTTGCTGCTGAAGCTAAGGCTCTATACTCAGCTTCTGTATTGCCTCGAGCTACAACATGTTGCTTTTTGGAGCTCCAGTTGATCAGATTGCCATCAAGAAAAACTGAAAGACCACTTGTAGACCGCCTGTCATCAACAAAACTAGCCTAATCTGCATCAAAGTATACTTCCAGATTTAAGCGAGAAGCTGCTTTAAAACATAAGCCAATAGTAGAAGTGCCTTTTAAATATCTCAACAGTCTTTTGCTAGCTGACCAGTGACTTACAGTTGGAGCATGTAAAAATTGACTGAGTTTATTGACTGCAAAGGCTATGTCTGGCCTTGTCATAGTAAGATATTGGAGAGCACCTACTGTACTCCGGTAAAAAGTAGGTTGCTTAAAAACTGGACTATCTTGATTACTCAGTTTCACATCAGGACTCATAGGGGTTGGACTTGGTTTAGCATTAGCCATATTTGTCTTGACTAAGAGATCACGAATATACTTGGTCTGTGTAAGAAGTAAACCAGAAGAATTCCTCGTTGCTTCAAAGCCCAAAAAATAGTTAACAGAATCAAGAGTCTTAAGAGCAAATTGACGATTCAAATCTGAAATTAACGGAGAGATCTGAGTAGTATCTTCTCCTGTCACCAATATGTCAACAACATAGACTAGCATGAATAGACGCTTATTATTTTTTCCGCAAAAGAACAAAGAACTATTTGATGTAGAACTAGTGAATCCCCAGTCAACCAAGGCCTTTTTTAACTCGTCAAAACCAAGCTCTTGGAGCCTATTTAAGGCCATAAAAAGCTTTATGCAACTTATAAACATGATGAGGCTTGGAAGAGTCAGCAAAGCCTTCGGGATGCATCATAAAAACAGAAGAAAGCATTATTAACATCAATTTGTTGAGTATCCCAGTTATGAGTGACAACCAAAGTGAGAATAAAACGTATAGTAGAAGGTTTTACAACGGGACTAAATGTTTCAAAGTAGTCCAAACCTGCTATCTGTTGAAAACTCTTAGCCACTAATCTCGCTTTATATCTTTCTACACTACCTTCTGACTTATATTTGACCCTGAAAACCCATCTGTTAGAGACCACATTCATGGAGGCAGTAAAAGGAACTAAACTCCAAGTTCCATTTTTAGTCAAAGCACCATACTCAGGCTGCATAGCTTCTTTCCAAGGAGGATGAGTTAAAGCAGCAGAAACAGAGTTAGGTTTCAAAGAAATTTCACATGTTGGTGTGGAGACAAGATATGTTTTAGGTTTAAAAATACCAGCTTTGGCACGAGTAACCATGGGATGATGATTTTGAACAGGTGGAATAGGAGGAAGACTGAATAGCGTTTGAGGAAGTGGAGAGTGTGACTCAGTAGAAGATTCTTGTGGCAATGAAGATTGAGACTCTGATGAAGAAGAAGATGAAGAAGAGAACTCAAAAGGATGGAAGATTTACTGGAAATGAAATAAAAGGAAGAGAAGGAGTAGATGAAGCACGACTGTCAGAGGTATTAGAAGAGAACTGAAGATAAGGAAATTCAGTCTTATCAAATGCTATTCTCCTAGCTACATAAACTACCCGGGGAGTGAAGACACCTATACCCCTTAAGAAAAGGACTATAGCCAAGAAAAACATATTTAGAAGTTCGAAAACTAAGCTTATGAGATTGATATGGCCTAAGGTGAGGATAACATGCACAACCAAAAACTTTTAGAAAAGAGTAATCACGTTTTCTATTATACAACTTTTCTAATGGAGAATGAAATTGTAAAACAGGATTAGGAAGTCAATTAATCAAGAAAACAACAGATACACATGAATCCCACCAAAATTTTAGAGGCATTTCAGCTTGAGCCATTAGAGTTAATCCCATTTCAATTATGCGTTGATGTTTTCTTTCAGCCAAATCATTTTGCTGACGAGTAGAGGACGAGGGTGTCTAAAAATGATAGCTAAAGAGTTGAGCAAAGGAAGAAGAGACTGATATTCACCACCCCAGTCAGTTTGAAGGCTTTGAATTTTAACACTAAACTGTCGTTCAATAAGAGCATTAAACTGAACAAACACATTATGAGACTCAGATTTTATTTTTAATAGATATATCCAAGTGCACCTACTGTAATCATTAATAAAGTGGATGTAATACTTGTAACTTTCAGCAGACACAAGGAGAAGGACCCTGTATATCAGAGTGAACAAGCTAAAATGGTTTAGTGGTTTTAATAACAGAAGATGGAAAATGCATTAAATGCAACTTTCTATATTTGCAAGTAGAGCAGAAATTCACTTCATTAGATGTAAAATGAGAGTTTACAGATTTGAGAACTTGATTTAATACAGGTAGAGATGGATAACCAAGCCTTCTATGCCAAAGATTTACAACTGAGAGTTTATTCTGCAGACTTACAATGATCAGATGATGAATCATTGTGATTATTACTTGAGACAGAGTTACAAACAATGACACAAGAAACCAGCAGAATTAGACAGAATAGCCACTAGTGCTTTTAACATTGAAGATGAGCTGTTGAGAGAAGAATCAAGCTGATAAAGACCATCTCTAAGAGTGCCCTGCGGAAGGATTTTCTTCGTACTCTTGTCCTTAATCAAGCAACAATCAGAATAGAACTCAATTAATACATTGTTATCTTTGGTGAACTGACTGATACTTAGAAGATTTTTAGAAATACAAGGAACATGAAGTATATTTTTGAGTAGTAAAGAGGATGATTGATCAAGAGTATTGAATGTATTAGAACCAACATGTGAAGTAGAGAGTTTGGAACTATTTCCAACAAGAAGTTTTTCTTTGCCCTTGTAATCAGATTTGACATAGAGATTATTCAGATCAGCTGTAACATGGTTAGTGTCACCACTGTCGAGATACCAAGCTGAATCAACCACTGTAGCTGGTGAAACAAGATAGGCCTGATGAGGAGAATTTCCCTGAGAAGTGCCATGAGAGCTTATATCTGGACTTTGAAAGCTAATATCAAGTTGATGATAACATTTAACAGCGACATGACCAGCTTTACCACTGCCTCGACCACGGAAGGAACCACCACCGCGCTGATTGAATTGAGAGGGGCCTGAACCTCCGTTGTTTGGAAAGGATTTCTTGTAAGCAGCATGAGCAGAGTGTGAATTTTGAAGATCTACCATAGTAACTGCATTCTGATGCTAAATACGCATTTCACAGGTTTGCAACATGAATTGAACTT
The DNA here is from genome assembly GCA_002914805.1 of Parasponia andersonii. Classification (NCBI taxonomy): domain Eukaryota; kingdom Viridiplantae; phylum Streptophyta; class Magnoliopsida; order Rosales; family Cannabaceae; genus Trema; species Trema andersonii. The sequence goes on from JXTB01000031.1 coordinate 1,013,479, forward strand.
CTTATAATGACAAGAAATCATGACGAGAGGTAAAATTCGCCACAATTGACTCATATTCAGAGCCAAGACCACCAAGAATATGAAGAACCAGTTCCTCATCAGTAATATGTTGAATGAAAAACTCTACTAAACATTCATCATTGTTAGAGCGGTTTCTCACCAGCCGTCCACGAGTCTTGAACTGCTGACGCTGTATTCTCCAACTGTCCACGTGTCATTGCTATCTCAAAGTTCTCTGAACTCCAAGCAAGGTCAGAGAGGTGGGGGTGGCTACCTGCAAAGACTCTCCGATGCTTAAGTTAGTGATTTTTCTTTGTGTTGGGTAGCCAGGAAAATATTTGTGTATCAATATCTATCTATTTTCTTTTTGTTCACAGACTGTTTTATAGATATCAGTTTGTTTGTGCCTACATGCCCCTCTCGGGAACGCATGGCTTCTATATGTGCAGTCCTGAGATAGTGAACAGCCTGGTTCTCTATCTTAGGAGTGAGTATCTTTCACCTGATCTTTTTTTACAGTCACGGGCCGAGATTTCTGTGATCTCCTCTGTGCTATCGTGGACTGATTTTCGCCGCCTCCTACGGCTTCAATCTGTCAGGAGTAAGATTTGGGTAAATCGCCGTTCTGTCAGGACAGCTTGTCCCTGGTACACACACCTATCCAGGATCGCATTAAATGCTCTGTCTAGGTCTGGAGCCCTGGGTTGCTTTCCATTGTATCCAGTCTGAAGACCCTTGGGGCTTCTGACCCTTCCGACTGTTGAGGTAAGCGCTGCTGTTCCCAGATAGCAGATCCTTGGGGCCTCTGACCCCCAGCTGTCGTGGTTGGGGTCTGACTGGGTCGGACCGTCTGGGGTCGGTGATGGGTTCGGCCCTAACCTTGGACGGCCCAAAGGCCGATGGTGAGATCACGTGCGATCCGCATGGCCTTCCTCGTGGCATAAGGTTCGGGAACGGGTCCCACAATCATCATACACAACAATCCCATTCTAGACTTAAAAGCATATTAACCAAAAACTAAAAACTCAAGAATGGCATTACCTGGTGTATACGACTGGTTCTCCTGTTCAGCCATCAGTTCATTGCTCCTCTCCTTAGCTGCAATAATAATCAGGCACAAACAAGAGGCTGATGGAGCTCAAAACCCCCTTTGGTATTCACCCAGCTCTACTGCCGATGATCACCCACGCGTGACTATATCCCTCTAGAAAACTGTTTCAGATCGTTGACAAGTTTGGTACAAGTGATGGGCTAGTGGACCAAAAGTTAAAGCGGATAGTTAACTCATTGCCCAATGAGCTGGTCAAGGTGTCCTTAAAAGGTTTGAGTCTATTGGCTTTAAGCGTGAATGTGTTCAATCCTATTGTGACATGTATAATATTATTTAAATGATTGTCTATGATATGCTATCGATTGTTTTGACAATGAATCATATTAGTCTATATACAAAAATTCCAACATTTTTCCACTTAACATAATTACACAATATATATTCACTACATCTCAAATAAGAATCTCATTCAATTACATATGCTCAAAACTAATTATATATAATACCACGTCGATAGGATATAAGCATTGCACATAATTAGGCACTAAGAATTTATAAGACATGTCGACAACGATAATATGTAATGAGATTAAAACAAGATGCTTCTATTCAAAAAAGTATTACCTATCAAAGATAAGCATGTGTTCACACAACATAATAAAACGGTGACAAGAATTTGATGACATGCATGTATTTTATCCAAAAACATAAGCAATTCATACCAAACAACATGTCCATAATACATAGAAATAACGGTGAACTCCCACTAAAAAAAAGAAAAACTAGGCTCTTGATAATCTCATGTGGGAAACATATTCTTAAACCACAAATATAGATAAGCCTTTCGTTATTGGATCCACCAACATGCTTGTTGTAAGTGTGTTCGACAGTGATGAAGGACTCTGTAACTTTCTCTTTGACAAAATAGAACTTGACATTGATGTGTCTAGAGCGCGTAGTGCTCTTAGTATTATTAGAGAAAGATACAATTGTAGAATTGTCATAATATAATTTCAGCGACCTTGAAATAGAGTCAACAACTTCCAAAGCTGAAATGAAGTTCTGCAGCCATATTGCCTAACACGTCACCTCATAACACGCTATATATTCTGCCTCTATAATCGAGGAAGCTGTTAGTATTTCATGTAGATGTATCCAGAAGTAGATCTTTTGTCATCTATGTAGCTTGCGTAGTCAACATCACAGAAACTAATCATATCAAGAGTATTGGTTTACCGATAAGTCAACATATGATCCTTGAAGGTATCTTAAAACTTTCTTAGCTACCTTCTAATAGCTAAGTCCAGGATCACTCAAGTACTTACTAAGCACACACATAATAAAAGAAATATCAGGGCATGTGCATACTGTAGGCTACCGACAATAGATGCATAAGGGACTGATTTCATTTGATCTCTCTTATCATTATTCTGAGGACATTGTGTCACGACCCAAAACCCGGGCTAGTGGCAGAAGGAGAATTTCACAAAAATGGGAAATTCCTTGATTTATTTGAAAAATATCAAAAGATCTAGTTTTATAAAACGGTTTATTTAAATAAAATAATTAGAATTTCATCTCGTGAACCACTTCCACAGTTCGTATACACCATTAAACATAGATCGAATAATTATTTAAAAATGCGAAATCAAATACAAGTCCAAGTATCATCATCATCCATGCCAAAAATCAAACACCAGAATGACATACATAAGTTCACAGACAAAGACAGAGTGTAGTAATCTTGGTTCAATACTAAATAAAACCCAAATAATCCAAACACTATGATGACGAGCCTCAAGCATTACCAAGATAATGAACTACAATCTTGATGGCCTCTTACCCCTCTTGATCACCAAGGTCACACTGGACACCATCTGAGGAAGAAGGTAGGGGGGTGAGCATAAAATGTCCAGTAGGAAAAACGATTACCTCGGACGAAAAATATTTTAGTGATGGAGAATCCATGCATGGTTAGTTTAGTCAAAAACATATATATATATATATATATATATATATAATCCAAACCAGAAATCCATATATATATAAAGCAATGTAATCAAAACCATTCAATTCATATGCACATGACACAAATCAACCCATACCTATGAACTCTCATCCTCTCATATGTGGAAACCTATGATGATGGCACTAAGTATACCTAATAGTCTGCCTGACACTTAAGCTCATACCCGGAGGGGACACCCGTGTGTCACCTAACAAACCTGGAGGGATAATCGAATTGCCTATGCCTGCCAAATGGGGAGGTAATCAGAAGTAACAAAACCCCGCACGGGTTTATGGACTCTACACTAATGGTGGGGCACACAGCACCACACTGTAAACCCACGATGCTAACACGGTGCTCATGTATGGTCCTATGACACGTGCAATACAGAACTGAAATGTGAAAATAATCATGCTCGGGTTTTTCAATAAAATCAACATACTAGGTTTTATAGGAAAACAGACAACATAACGGCCCTATTTTTAATATACCCAAAATAACATGCACTCAGAAAATTTCCAGAGCAATACAATATATATACATCATACAATCAATTCCCATCACATATGTTCAAGAAAATAAAAAATTACATTTGTTCTCATATGTTGCAGAAAATAAGTTTTATTCGAAAACGATATAAAATAGAGGTAGTTGAGTCCCTACCTCGCTCGAATAGCGATACCACGCTATTAAATCCTCAAGGTGTCGTTGACGATCGTCCCAGAGGGTCGTCGGGGACCAATATCAAGCCCTCAATCATCCTTGTACCAAACTTCTCAACGGAGCTTTAAATCCACAAACAAACCTCTTCACTGAATTTCTAGCACTCAAAATAGCTAGGTTAGACATATAATTTATCTAATTCGGATTTGGGTCCACATTGGGTTGGTGGCATGCAAAATGAGGCAAATTTCGACCGTCTGATCTCGATTTCCATGCCAGTCACCAAATATAGGCAGTATAGATATATATATATATATATATATATCAAACTTCTCCATTTTCTGAGTACAATCCAAAAATGACAACAAAAACACAATTCAATGACCGGATCAAAAAGACAAACTTAAACTCAAAATATTCAAAAATGACAACTTTTGATTCAGGTATTATGGGATAAAGATATATATATACATTGATAATTCTTGCGACGAGATGAATCCAACGAGCCCAGTTTGAGGTCAAACAGAGGTCAGAATCGTCGCCGAATGGGCACTTTGTCTTCTCCGGCTCCGGTGGGCTTCTCCGGCAGTTGCAACTGCTCGGTGTCGATTCAGCATGGCATAGAGGAGCTTCGCCGGTGGTCTGTGTGGGCAGACGATGGCAGGAGGCGAGCTGCGGCGGCTTCCTCTGTTCTTGGCCAAGCGTACGCAGGAGAGAGGGAGCGTCGGGGGAGGGGGGAGAAGAGAGAAAGGATACCCACGTGAGTGGAAATATATAGGACTTTGCAATTTTTTATAAAATTACACTATAGTCCCTGATTCCCAAATCTCTATCAATTTTGTCCTCCCAAAATTACAATTTAATCCTTTTGCACAAAACTTTTGCAAATTAATCCCCCCATTATTATATCTGGAAAATTAGTAAAATATCTAAATTACCCTCTCACAATTCGGGTTTTTACACATTGAGCCTTTGAGAATTTGTCACCTTTCATAATAGGTGCTTTCCCAGGAGAACAAGATTACATATTGAACCTTTTCAAAACTCGATCAATGTATGTTCTTTAAGATAATCGACGAATACAATTGTTCCTATCATGAAAAATTTAAATGCCTAAGACATACAACGCTTTACCAAGATTTTCATATCAAAATGATTGGACAACAATTTTTTCGTCTTACATAATATATCAGTGTCATTAGATGCGAGTAGAATGTCATCAACATATAAGACAAGGAAAATTTAACTACTCCTACTAACATTTATGTATATACACTGATCAACCATATTCTCCTTGAAGCCATTAGTAGTGACAATTTCATCAAACTTAAGATACCACTATCTTGGTGCTTGTTTCAGTGCATAAATGGATTTTTATAGCTTACACACCATGTGTTTTTTACCAATCACTTCAAAACCTGCAGGTTGAGCTATATAGATATCTTCATTTAAATCACCATTCAAGAAGACAATTCTCACATCCATTTGATGAAGTTCTAGGTCAAAATGAGCTACAATAGCTATTATGATTCAATAAGAGTCTTTAGTAAAAATATGTGAGAAAGTTTCTTTATAATCAATGCATTCTCTTTAGCTAAAACCTTTGGTATTCACCCAGCTATACTGCCGATGATCACCCACACGTGACCATATCCCTCTAGAAAACTACTTCAGATCGTTGACCAGCTTGGTACAAGTGATAGACTAGTGGACCAAAAGCTAAAGCAGATAGTTAACACCTTGGCCCAATGTGCTAGCCAAGGTGTCTAAACAAGGGTTTGAGCCCATGAGTTTTAAGTGTGTTAATGAACGTGTTTCATCCCATTATGACTTAATTAATTATATGACATGCATAATACTATTTAAATAGTTATCTATGACATATTATTAAGTACTTGACTTTGAATTATGTTAGTCCATATACAAAAATTTTAACATAATAGACTGGCCAACAACACTAAGATTATCACCAATATTTCTCATTTTGAGAATATATTCTTCAATGGAAAGAGAATATTTTTTTGGTAGATTGCGACATAAAACGAAGTTGTAGGAGACGAGCTTTTGATTGAGCGTGAAATACTTGTTCAAGAGTGAGCCATACCTCAGAAGCTGAAACGCAGTGATTAATATGCCCAAGCACAGATTCAGACATGGACGAAAGCAACCAGGACATCAGAAATTGATCATGGTGCATCCAGAGAATGAAATCAAGATTTTGTTGATGAATCTGACTAGGACGTTCAGGATATATGGAGCAGGACGCACAGTAGTGCCAAGAAAAAAAACCTTCAAGGTTATGAGCTCGTACAATAGTTAGAACTTGTGAATGCCAAAACGAATAGTTGTTGCGATCAAGCCGAAGTGTGAGAACATTGAGATTCGACAAAAATTGAAGGATCGGACCAGCTGGATTCGGAGCTTGAAGGATTGAACCAGCAGGATTTGTAGTGTCAGAACTTGAGCCATTAAAGCAGCTAGTGCCATTGGAGACCGCCATGACTGAGTTGAAGAAAGCTTCAAAAAATTAGTGGCCCTTGATACCAAGCTAGAATTTCTAGAGAATTTGATATTTTGTGAAAATGAGTCAAGTGGGTATGTTAAGATTCATTATTTATATTTTTTTTCCATAACCAGTGCAGTAAGTTACAGCAAACTAAAAACTACTAGAAGTCTCAGTAAATAACAGAGTAGTTGCTTTTAACAAAAGTCCTAACAATTAGGAGCTACATCACCTTCTGGAACTAACTTTGACTTTTCTATGTTTGACTCTTTAACAGAGCAAGTTAAACGTGCGAATTATTGTGTGTTTATGTTGGAGTTAAAAACAATTTTCGCAGCGGAATTGACCGAAGAATAATGGTACTTTTCTATGAATATTGGACGAATGCTCAATGATTTAACTTTCGATCCCATCTGTTTTTGTGTCATTCCTCCAATGGGTTTATTTCCCTTAATTCTCTAGTTTGGTCAGATCAGCTTTATTCTCATAATGGGTTTATATTACCACCAGTTCAAGGACTTCGACTCCTCTCCATGTCTCTGACTCCCTTTCTCTCCTCCCTGTCATTTAGAGTAGAAGAAAATGCGACTCGGTTTCAGACTATTTTCAAGGATATTTTTGCCTAAATTTATTCAAAGAATAATTTTTTTGAGTTTTATTGACTTGAGCATATCCGTCAAAATAGGTGCTATTCCTAGCATATTTTATATAGTTTCTCCAAGAAACAAGAAACTATGTGGCAGCCCATCCGAAGCACATTAATTTTCTCTCTCTCTCGAGAACAAACTACTGGAAAAAGACGATACATCTCGATAAAAATAAATAAAATAAAATACTGGAGTCTACCCTAAATAAATTGACGGACAGTAAAGAAACGAATAATATATCTATAATGCTTTATGATTTGATAATTAGTATTTCATTTAGTACGTTACAAAATGAATCGACTCATGATACCTTCTTGTTAACGTATTTAAAAGAAGGACTACATTACTCAAAATAAATAAAAATGGAGAATCTCTAACGATGAAACTGTTAGAATTTATGTCATAAAAACATGTACATTTTGGATATTTACTGAATTAATAAAATGATATTTTTTTATTTGAATTTGTGCATAATTAGTATATCATTAAGTATCATCAGAAAATCTCCGATTTATTTATGTGACCATAAATTTAATATATAAGTGTTATATACATAAGAATTAAATTTATGCATAATAAACTAAATATAATCTGTAATAATTAATTAAAGTTTGGGATCTTTAATTAAATATTATTAGTACGGTCCATTAATATTGATAATGTAATAGTCTTATCCGGATTATTTGATGTGTTGACATCACAATAGAGGTACTTTATATAATTCGATTATATAGGACTGGACCAGACATGATTTAAACCTCACATAAATTCCGTTAACTGTTGAGAGTTCAAATAATATCACTAAATGATCATATATAGATCAATCTTAATCTTGAATAGTTATAAATTCCTATTTTATTAATAAAAACACATAAGATTTTTAAATAATGAGTGGGAGAGGGGTATATGACAATATATTCCACAGTCTCTATTATTAATTAAGTACCGTGAGATTTAATCAGTGCCTAGAGACGCTTAGATTTCGTCTTCCCTACAGAGAGTGTCCATTTAAATTAATAACAAGGCTTAATTTCCAACAGATAGGATTTTAGAATATATTTCAAAATTGATCTACTATACGGCGGCAATTTTGAGTTAAGTTACTAAAATCTGAAATAATGGGTCACATCCATGAGGATACAATTAAATTGTTAATACTATCTTGACCATAAAACGGTAGTTAATAAATAAAAGAAAATATGAGATATTTTAATGTTTTATTTATTAATTGAGAATGTCTCAATTTAATTAATAATTATGTGACCTATCTTACGACGACACCTAATTAGAGAAAATTGAATTACTGTAGAATTAGTAAATAAGTTTATATATTTATTTACCTGCATCATGCATCACGTTTACTATTCTGAATTCTTTGTGATATTTATTTTCAAATATGTTGAATATTATTTTATTATTTAATTTCAGCAAACATGTCAACCTCGAATCTTATTATCGCTTTACTCGCAAATAAATAATTAACTAGAGATAATTTTATCAAGTGGAAAAATAATATGAACATCGTGCTTGTTAGTGAAGACTACAAATTTGTGCTTACGGAGGAATGTCCTCTAGAACCCGCCACTAATGCTACTCATGCTGCACGAGAAAGCTACTAAAAGTGGACTCATGCTAATAATAAAGCTCGCTGCTATATGTTAACAAGCATGACCGACGTGCTTAGAGCTATGCACGAAAAGATAGAGACTGCTTATAAGATAATGGAATCTCTCTAGGCCATGTTTGGGCAACAATCTGATCAATCTTGTCATGATACCATTAAAAAGGCTATGAATACAAAGATGAAGAAAGGAACTCCAGTGAGAGATCATGTTTTGAATATGATCAATTACTTTGGAGAGGCTAAAGTTCACGGGGCTATGATCGATGACCGTACCCAAATAAGTATGATTCTGGAATCACTCTTACCTGATTTTCTTCAGTTCAAGAGCAACTATATTATGAACAAGTTGAATTATATGATGACTCAACTAACTGTAAACTTTTGAATCGATATCGAAAGATAAAGGTAAAGATGGCTCAGCAATTGTTGCTGATGCAAATGTTGCAGAAGAAAATTCCTCTACCTCTAACAAAACAAAAAGAGGAAGAACAAGGGTGCCTCTAGATCTAAGCCTAAAAAAAAGCAAGAAAGGCAATACAAGCACCAAGAAGAACAATTCCAAGGACAAAAAGTCTAAGGGAAAATGTTTTCACTACGGAGTTGATGGGCATTGGAAGAGAAACTGTAACTGGTATCTCTCCGAATTAAAAAAAAAGAAGAAATGTAAATATGATTTACTTGTTTTAGAAGCTTGTTTAGTAGAAGAAGATTTATTTGATATATCTTCCTGGATAGTTGATTCAGGAGCCACTAATCATGTTTGTTCTTCTTTTCAGATGCTTAGTTCTTCAAGGGAGCTTGCTGACGAGAAATTCATGATGAGAGTAGGCAATGGAGCTAAAATTTTGGCAAAAGCAGTAGGAGTCGTCTGTCTTCCTTTTAGAAATAAATTTTTGTTATTGTATAATGTTTACTTTATTCCTAGTTTTCGTAGGAATTTTTTTTCTATTTCAATAATATTTGAACAAATGTTTAGTATTTCTTTTCTTAATAATGAGATTATTATTTCTAGAAATGGTTTAACTATTTGTTCTGCAAAAATGGAGAATAGATTTTACATGTTAAGGCTGGACGAAAAATCACTGCTTAATTCTAAAATGTTTAAAGTATAACATCCTAAACTTAAAAAGCAAAAAGTTTCTCAAGACGATGATATATATCTTTGGCACCTTAGGTTAGGGCATATCAATCTAGATAGGATAAACAGACTTGTAAAGAATGGTCCTTTAAAAAAGCTAAAAGTTGGCACTTTACCAGTTTATGAATCTTGTCTAGAAAGAAAAATGACTAAGAGACCTTTCTCAGCAAAGGGTGAAAGGGACAAAGAACCGCTTGATCTTATATATAGTGATGTATATGGTCCATTGAATGTACAAGCAAGAGGCGGTTACGAATATTTTGTCACATTTATTGACAATTATTCACGATATACATACATGTACCTAATGCAAAGAAAATCTGAAACCTTTGAAAAGTTCAAAGAATTCACAGCAGAAAGCTGAAAAGTAATTAAGTAAGTCATTAAAAACTCTTCGATCAGATCGAGGAGGTGAATACCTTGATAATGAATTCAAGGATCACTTGTTGGAGAATGACATTCTATCCCAGCTCATAGCACCTAGAACACCACAATAGAATGGTATTGCAGATTGGAGAAACCGAACGTTTCTTGATATGGTTAGATCAATGATGAGCTACTCTTCTCTATCACTCTTATTCTGGAGTTATGCATTACAAACCGTTGTTTACATTTTGAATGTAGTACCTTCAAATATATCCAAGAGACACATTTAGAGTTGTGGAATAGGCGTAAACCTAGTTTATATCATATTTGCACATAGGGGTACCCAGCACATGTGCTGAAAGAAAAGATTGGGAAGCTAGAACTACATACAGAGGTTTGTTTATTTGTAGGTTATCCAAAAGGTACGAGAGGAGGTTTATTTTATAGTCCTCAAGAGAAAAAGTTATTTGTATCGACAAATACCATTTTTCTTGATAATAACTATATGACAGACTTCAAACATCGAATTAAAGTTGTATAGAGGAATTACTTCTGATCAGATCAGACCACAATCAACAACAGTTGTTGAACGACAAAATTTGGGACCACTATTCCAGATCAGAATATCTTGGTAACTCGACATAGTGGGAGGGTTATTAGACCACCTGCTCGCTACAGGGAAGTTGGAGAAGCACATGTTATTATTTCTGATTGTAGCCAAGATGACCCATTGATATACAAGCATGTAATGGAAGATTCTGAAAAGGAAAAATAACAGGAGGCTATGAACCAAGAAATGGAATCCATGTATTCCAATTCTATTTGGGAACTTATAGATCCACCTGAAGATGTCAGGCCCATTGGATGTATATAGATCTATAAAAGAAAAAGAGGTGCGGATGAAAAAGTTGAAACATTCAAGGCAAGGTTAGTGACAAAGGGTTATACCCAAAAAATAGGGAGTTGATTATGAAGAGACTTTCTCGCCAGTAGCCATGCTTAAATCCATATGTATCCTCTTATCCATTGTCGCATGTTTAGAATATAAAATATAGCAAATAGACATTAAGACAGTTTTTTTGAATGGCTATCTTGAAGAAAGCATCTATCTGGTACAACCAGAAGGTTTTGTAGCTAAAGGCCTAGAGCAGAAATTTTGTAAGCTACTTAGGTCCATTTATGGACTTAAGTAAGTTTCAAGATCATGGAATCTAAGATTTAATGAGATGATTAAATCTTATATTTTCAATCAAAATGTTGATGAACTTTGTGTATACAAGTATATCAAAGACAAAAAAGTGGTATTCCTACTTCTTTATATAGATGATATTTTGCTCATTGGGAATAATGTAGAAATATTATCTAATGTAAAGAAGTGGCTAGCCGAGCAATTCCAAATGAAAGATTTGGGAGAAGTAAGTTATGTGCTTAGAATCCATATTATTCGAGATCGCAAGAACAGACTTTTAGTTTTGTCTCAAGCATCTTACATTGATAAGGTGCTCATTCGTTTTTCGATACAAAACTCTATGAAAGGACAGTTACCTTCTCGACATGGAATTATCTTTTTCAAAGAGCAATCTCCCAAGACACCTCAAGAGGAAGAGGATATGAGACGGGTTCCTTATGCGTCTGTAGTTGGCAGCCTTATGTACGCTATATTGTGTACTATACCTGACATATGCTACGCAGTAGGAATAATCAGTCGTTTTCAATCAAATCCAGGATTAGATCACCAGATAGCAGTAAAACATATTCTCAAGCATCTTAAGAGAATGAGAAATTATATACTGATTTATTCAAGTCAGGACTTGATTCCTACTGGTTATACTGATTCTGATTTTCAATCAGACAAAGATACTCGAAAGTCGACGTCTGGGTCAGTGTTCACTCTTGGTGGTGGAGTCATTGTCTGGAGAAGTGTTAAATAATCCAGCACTGCAGATTCTATTATGGAAGCAGAATACTTGTGAAGCAGCCAAAGAAGCATTTTAGCTCAGAAAGTTCTTTACGAATTTAGAAGTTATTCCAAATATGGATAAGACACTAACTTTATACTGCAACAACAGTAGAGCGGTGGCGAATTCAAAAGAACTAAGAAGTCACAAGAGAGGAAAGCATAGAGAGAGGAAGTATCATCTCATTAGAAAGATAGTACATCGAGGAGATGTGATTGTTATGAAGATAGCATCTGAAAACAACATTGCTGATCCTTTTACAAAAACACTTCTGGCGAAAACTTTTGAGAGTCACTTGGAGGGTTTAGAATTGAGAGACATATCTTACTTGCTTTAAGACAAGCGGGAGATTGTTAGGGTTTATACCCTAAAGCATGTATATTTTGGATATTTATTGAATTAATAAAATGATATTTTTCTATTTGAATTTGTGCATAATTGGTATGTCATTAAATATTAGAAAATCCTTGGTTTATTTATGTGACCATAAATTTAGCATATAAGTGTTATATACATGAGGATTAAATTTATGGATAATAAACTAATTATAGTCAATAATAATTAATTAAAGTTTGGGATCTTTAATTAAATATTATTAGTACGATCTATTAACATTGAGAATGTAATAGTTTTATCTGGACTATTGATGTGTTGACATCACAATGGAAGTACTTTATATAATTCGATTATATAGGACTAGACCAGACATGATTTAAATCTCACATAAATTCCGTTAACTGTTGAGATTTCAAATAATATCACTAGATGATCATATGTAGATCAATCTTAATCCTGAGTAGTTATAGGCTCCTATTTATAACATTATATTATTTGATATACTTGTTAAGGTTTATATTTTAATCAGATCGAAATACTTGTATCTTGGGAGCATGATGAGATGAGTAGCTGGGAATGTAACTTACAGATTTGGAATCCATTCCTTCTATTAGGAAGCTAGAAAGATGATTCCCTTATGTATTGATTCAGGACTTGAACGGTTTGAGTACTCAATTTATAATAGATTTATAAATTAATTGTTCATTAGAGAATCAACGGTACACAAGGACAAAGATGTAATTGAAGAGGTAAATGGAATATAACCTAGCTCCAATTATGAATTATCTATAGAGGATTGAACTACATGTAATAATTAAATCAATGGACTGCTCGTTGTTTTCCAAATAAATTAATTCTGTAATTTCAAGAGTGCGATTCCGGATTTTTAGGGGAGTAATATTGGAATTAATTAAAGAGTTTAATTAATTGTCATAACTTATTGGAGCTTGAATTACACGTCCATAGGTCCCTAATTCTATCTCTTACAGATATTGTACTGGATATTACATTATTTTCATTACTGCACACTTTGTCTAGATAAATTATTTGTCTATAATAATTAATAATTGTTATTAATTAATTAATTTTAAATTAATTAATTTAAATTTATGGAGAGATAAGTTTCCTAATCTGTTTAAATTTTGAATTTTAAAATATCTAATTATGAGATAATTAGATAAATAAAAATTGGGAAACTGACTGAAAGTGAAACACTCTTCTTTAAAAAGGTGAATTATCTGCTAGTTTATATATATATATATATTAATTAGATTAAATATATATATATATTCATGGTTTGTTATTAAAAAAACGTAAGACAAAAAGTTACGTTTTTTTTAGTTTTTGAAAACGTATATATATATAAATTAATTTATTAAATAATTTAATAAATAGATATATATATATATATATATATATATATATAAATATAAAAGAAATCCTAGCAGAAAATAGACACTAGGTATTATTTTCTACAGAGTCTCCATAAATTAAAGAGAAAAAGAAAAAAGTCTTCCTATTCTCTTATAACAAAACTCTTGCAATCTGTTGAAAAAATTACAAGTGCTGTGAATTTTAAGAAATTATACGCAACGCTCACACATTCATCCAGTTGTACTTGAGGTTACAAGAAGTATTAGATCTATTCTCTTTGTTTATTGTTATCTATTATGAATTAATATTATGCTATTATATAGTCAATTGTTTTGAGAAAATTTTACGTCATCAAAACTTCTTTGAAATTTCGTTAAAATGATCTTGTTTTCGACGTCGAAGGCTGTCATCGAAAATTGGTCGGATTGTAGTCGAAATTACAGATGAAAACCATCGCAATTAGTCGAAACCTAACTGAAAGCAATCAAAATCAGTCTAAACTCCATCTGAAAATCAACAAATTGGTCGAAATTTTGTCAAAATTCTATCGAAACATCGCTGTTCTCTATATCAAAAGGAGTCATCGACTCATCGAAAAGCCATCCAAAACTTGTCGAAACTAGATCTATCGAAAAGCCATTGAATTTACTGACTCATTATCAAAATTTTACGTCATCAAAACTCCTTTGAAATTTCATTAAAATGATCTTGTTTTCGACGTCGAAAGTTGTCATCGAAAATTGGTCGGATTATAGTCGAAATTACAGATGAAAATCATCGCAATTAGTCGAAACCTAACTGAAAACAATCAAAATCGGTCTAAACTCCATCTGAAAATCAACAAATTGGTCGAAATTTCGTCAAAATTCTATTGAAGCATCGCTGTTCTCTATATCAAAGGAGTCATCGACTCATCGAAAAGCCATCCAAAACTTGTCGAAACTAGATCTATCGAAAAGCCATTGAATTTATTGACTCATTATCAAAATTTTGCTGTTCTCGACCACACCATTTTCGATCGTGTTCACCGTCAAAACTCTCATCCTTCTCACTTGTTTTCCTACTATGGCGTCTTTCTTCGTCCCAACTTGAACCGCATAAAGACAAATTGGGAGCTGCTTATGTACTTTAAAGGATTTTGAGGAATTGGGCTACTGCCAAGAAAGGCTAGAAAGTGTTAAATGGCAAAGAGATAGATAGAGAGGGCGAGTGAGAAGGAGGGAGTCAGAAGTTTTTTTTTTTTTTTTTTTTTTTTCAAAGGTAATATGCATATTCTAGAGTTTTTTTTAGGGGTACTTTAGTCAATAAATATATATTTAGAGGTTTTTGCTGGGAAGCACATAGGCGGAGCCAAGGAGGGAAGTGGGGCCATTAGCCCCTAAAATTTAATTTATTTTCTAGTACTATTTGAAAATTTATTTGGCTAGATTTTATTTCTAGTTTTATCTTTATTTTTAAGATATTATTGTCGTTATATATACTTTTTAAATTTTTTTATTTATAAGATTTTATTATACTTTGTTCATTGAGATTTTATTCCTGGTTTTATTCTTATATATGATGTGAATTTTCAATTTTTTTTCTCAATTTAAGATTCACTTAAGTTTTAATTTTTAATTTTTATTCAATTTTTTAAACTAAAATTGTGAAGGAGAAATTAGGATTGGGAAAAATTTTTATATTTTTGATGACTCTAATATTATATGCTAGTTAAGATATTGTATCTTTTGTACTTATTTTTTTTAATTAAAATTTTGATTATTTTGTAATTTGTAAGCTTATAAAGATCTGATAGATATAAGAATTTTATTTTTGATGACGTGACATTTACAAAATAATTATTATATAATATTTTTAAGATATAAAAATTCGTCAAATATATTTTATTATTATTTAAAGATACTATTACATATTTAAATACTTTTTATTATTATTATTTTATTAAAAAATGATTTTCATTCTAGTGAAGAGATGTTTTGGCGGAGCAAATAGGTCAAATTTGATTAATATGGTGCATATTTAATCTAATTTATAATTTCTTGTTTGCTGACTCTAGAGTCCAAGTGGTTTGCCACGTGCATTTGTCTTTTTTTTTGGGTTTTATTTAATAAATAGGACTAAATTAAATGAAAATCAGTTTTTACTCTTTTAACCAGTTCTACCTGATTGGTGTATGATGAGACGACTCCGAGATTTTAAAAAATTCACTTAAAAAAAAATAATAATAAGGATGGAAGATGAGGACAGTTACCGATTCCATCACTTTCTAGCGAAAAATAACAGAAAATCTACATAAGATATCAATTTTTGTAAGGAATCAAAAAAAAAAAAAAAGAAAATTTCTGTGTGGGCTCCACTTGGTCATTAATGCTCTTTTCAATAATAATGTTATGATAATCAACTGTGTTTCAACCTTAAACAACGTAATTTCTTTCTTTTTAAATATGCAACTGAGATCTCGAGGCAGTACTGCGAACCCTCTCCAGAAAAAGAGAAAAAAAACCAAGACAACAAAAATGAAAAACCGTTACGGAGGAAAGAAAATAGCTTCTTCTTCAAGGTTTTCTTTTTTTTTTTTTTTTTTTAATTATAGTGTGTGTGTGTGTGTGGGGATATTACATCCAATGTGGTCCGAATTCTCCCAATTTAATAAGTACTGACAATGATGAAGCAATCCTGGCTCCATTCTCCAACAGTTTGGGGCACCTCAATAAATCAAATTTATATATGTTTTGTAATTAAATTAAATAAACTAGATAGCTGCAGAATGTGGCCCCTCTTCACATGGATAGGTGTGGCCAAATTACATCCAGAAAAGCCTAGAATAGCACGTAGCCATGGCCAATCAAGCCTCCAATGACCCCTCAGACCCACATCAAGTAACATGCTAAACTAAAGCTCCTTTCACGAATTTTCTCCACCATGCATCTTTTTTCTCCATTTTTTCAAATAAATTTTTTGTTTTTGTCGTCAATTTACATACATTTTTATAGTCTTTCTATTGACCCCTCGTACTCTTTTTACTCCCAATCATTGTCTGTTAGCTCTAGAATACGTGTGTTCTAGGCTAAACCCTTCATTTTGCTATCTGGGGTTTGCTTAAATATCAGTCTTATTGCTCTTTCTGTCTTTTAGGTATGTTAGACTAAGCACAAGAGGTGTAGATTTTTCATGTACTAGTTAGTGACTTAGAGGACTCTTTAACTGGACTTGACTGGGTAGAGCTCTTCTCAAGTGCCTTTATTGGGGAATCTGAAAAATAGAAAGTGTGAAGGTTTTTGCCATTGTTTCTAGGGGACAATGGCTTCGGTTATAGGTTTCAGGTTACCGCCTTTTTTTGAGTTAAACTCGAAGAGTAGGCCGCAGTGTCGACTGCGAGTCCATAACTCAGCTGGTGGGGATCCAGCTGTGTTGTCTTCAGATGTGGTTGTGGTTAATGGGGCCTCCTCTGTAGTTGGGAAAAGAGAGGCTTGGATTAACCATGGGAATGGAAGGTTAAAGCCTGGAGCTGAGGAGGAGGAGAAGAAGAAGATTGTAAAGGATAATGTTCAAGAAAGTTTGGAACCTTTTTGGGATGATGGTTATGGGACTGAGACTGTTAAAGATTACTTTGATGCAGTTGAGGACATGATTAAGCCTGATGGTGGACCGCCGAGGTGGTTTACCCCCATTACTTGCGGGCGTCCTTTAAAGGACTCCCCAATTCTTCTGTTTTTGCCTGGTAATTGATGCTTCATTATGGATGATAAACTCAAATTTTAGTTTTAGTTTTCTTAGAATTTTATTTATGTACATGAGGGATATTTGAAGGTGGCTAAATTTCGGGAAATAAGTCCCAAATGCAGCTTTGAAAGAAAGATGCTTGTATTTTAAGTTCCCAACTGTTTAAATTTTCATTTTGGCATGTCTGCAGGAATGGATGGTACTGGGATGGGCCTCATTTTGCACCACAAAGCTCTGGGGAAGTAAGTTACATTAATTTTATCTTTAGGAAAGTAATGGATCTTCTGTGGTTGTCCAGATAAACAACTTTTGAAATAAGCATATGATTCATACCAGATGGTGAGAGTAAACTTTGGTGTAAACATTAGTAGCAGCCTCGTAGCTTACAATGGATTCCTTCAATGTAATACCTTAAGAAAAGATACAAATCTACCCTACCATGATTAGGTTAGTGGGACCAACATAGGGTAATTTCCTTTTCAAGGTCACAGTCCTTTGCATAATGTTTTTTAGAGTCACTGCGCTGTTATAGAAAATTGATATTGTCTGAAAATCATGTTCAGCACAGTTTTTGGGTCATTGCATGAAGTAATTCTAATATTGACTTCTATAAAAGTGCAGGATGTTTGAAGTTCGGTGCCTGCATATTCCTGTTAACGACCGAACACCATTTGAAGGTTTGAATCTTCTATATGACTGAATGCATCATGCACCTACGTGTAACAGTTTGCCATCTTGAGTTCTTTATGAACTTGTCCTGGCTTTTAATTCGTAACAATGATTTCATGGACCAGGAATAGCTTTTGCTGCTAAGCTATTTTATGTGGTTGTGACTGACTTGCAAAATTATACGTTAAGATGATCTACTAGACCTAGAATTGCTTTCTGCTCCTGACTTTTAACAGTTAATACTGATCTGTAAAAGATATTTATCTAAAGCATTCCTGGATAATTTCAAAAGCCTGTTATTCTTGAAATTCTTACTAGTTTACTATGATTAGTTTGCTCTTATCTCTCTCTCTTTTTTTTTTTAAAAAAAAAAAATATATATATATATATATATTGTTTTTTAGTATTGTATGCATCATGAAGAATGAAGGGTGATCAACAAACTGCAATAAAACTTCTTGAATTTCCTATTGTAAAATTGGATATAGTTTAGTCCTCAATCAATGGGGTTCTTGTGTGTGTATTTGCTTGTGCATGTAAAAAAGAGTGATTCACACTAAATCAAGCGATGGCATGTACCATTTTTTATTTGTTCTTTCAAAGTTACTGTTGACAATTTAAATTGGGGAATTTCTTTGTATGAAGGACTGGTGAAATTCGTTGAAGAAACTGTCAGGCTTGAGCTTGCTTCCTCTCCAAACAAACCAATTTACTTGGTTGGAGATTCCTTTGGAGGATGCTTATCTCTTGCTGTAGCATCTAGAAATCCTACCATCGACCTAGTACTAATACTAGTCAATCCAGGTTGGTTTTGGACGTGCTGTTTAATTTCTTCATCATATATTCATATATTTCTAGTTGAAGACCTATGCTTAATATACATAATAGAATTTTAACAATTCTGGCCGTTTTTCTTTTAGCTACATCATTTGGTAGGTCTCAGCTGCAGCCTTTCTTCCCCATTTTGGAGGCTATGCCTGCAGAACTACATACTACAGTTCCCTACCTTCTCAGCTATATTATGGGTATGTGTCATCTGTCGATGTAGATCTTACACTCTATATAGTCTCAGAGCGAATAATATTAAGAACATCAGGGCAATACATTCTGCCAATCTGATTGAATGCTGTTTTTATGGAAAATCTGCGACAGCAGTGGATGTTAAGGAATTAACTGTTAAAAGTCACACGAACTTTCTTCCCTATCAGCATAAGAGTGGTATTCAGTGACATAATTTTATCTCGTTTCTCTTCCTTCTTTCTCTGGTTTTAAAAGCAAATTAATATATCTTGGCTCTTCGTTATTGTTATTTTTCTAAGATGTATTGGTTTGCAACTTATGACAATGTCTACAACTTCTGTTTATGTGGAACAGTGGTTATTTTGTTGAAGTTTTCTCCAACAACTACCTGACTAGTTTTCAATGAAGCTTCATTTGTTATCATCAAGTGTGACAGTCAGTTTTCTTATGTTCTCATTGCTAAAAGTATAAGCTCTAAATTGTTATTTGACTTAATGATGTTAGGTGATCCAAGAAAGATGGCAATGGTTAATGTTGAAACTAAGCTTCCTCCTATGCAGAGATTTGAGAAAATGTCTCAGAATCTCACTGCTTTGCTACCATGCTTATCTGTAAGGAATTTGTTTCCTTCTTTTTTCGGAAAAAAAAAAGGAAAAAATATTATCTTCTTTCAATACGCATTCCTTTGTAATTAAAGTTATTAATAGAGAAAATCTCATTTTTGGTTGGCATCTGTGCATGAACATTTCTGTTTTGGGTTTTGATTAATGCACACGTCTGGTCTGTAAGTGCATATTTCTTTATTTTTTCTTAAGGAATGTTAGTGCACAATTTACTTTCACATGGCAAGCGAAAAACGATGGTTCAAAAGCATTCTTTGTGCCCTGGCATTTTTCGCAGCTCAGGACAATAATTTGTATATAATTTGACATGAAAGTGATGATTCCTGGGGATAATTTTGTTTGGTGTGGTTAAGTTAATTCCTGATGATGCTGTTTATATGTTTGGTTATCCTCATGACCTGCTTTCTTGCTGCTGTTTTTTATGTTCTCTTTAAAAAGATATAATAAACAATCTATCTAAGAATAGTTCAGTCTGAGGAATTTTCCTGGCAGTGATTTACAATCACTTCTCGCTTTGGTTTGCAGTCTTTGGCTGATATTATACCAAGGGATAATCTTCTTTGGAAGCTGAAGCTGGTAAAATCCGCTGCTGCTTATGCTAATTCCCGTCTTCATGCTGTTAAAGCTGAAGTACTGGTCCTTGCCAGGTTTTTGCTCACTAAATTTGTAGATTTTTCCCTTTATTTGGTATCTACAGATGATAATACTTCTTGTTATTATGCTTGATTGCTCTGAATATTTTGAGTTTCTGTAGCAGCTCTTGCAACTGAAAATTCTTTGTATTTTAGTCATGATCAGTCCACTGGTGTATTTAATCTAACTATAAAACACTACTGACTGTTAAACTTAAAACGCATGCTAGGGTCTTTAGAGTGACATGATGGGTATTTGGAAGAAATAATTCATTCACATAATATCTCCCAAAAACTATCCATAGGCTCTTTTATGTACCCTTGGCTCTGAGCCTGACTTACTTCAATACCTTGGTTGTAACTTTTGTTTCAGCGGTAAAGATAACATGGTCCCTAGCAAAGATGAAGCCCAAAGATTAAAGAACTCACTACAAAATTGCACAGTTCGTCATTTCAAGGACAGTGGGCATACCTTTTTATTGGTAAGTCATCGTAGGTATAAATGTATAAGCCAAGCTTCTTCCTTTCCTCTCAATATTTAGTAACACCCATCATTTTTTCAATTAACACACTCTGATTTCCTTTTTTTTTT
Source organism: Parasponia andersonii (assembly GCA_002914805.1). Classification (NCBI taxonomy): domain Eukaryota; kingdom Viridiplantae; phylum Streptophyta; class Magnoliopsida; order Rosales; family Cannabaceae; genus Trema; species Trema andersonii. The sequence continues at coordinate 1,034,406 of JXTB01000031.1, forward strand.
TTTTTGGGTTTTCAAATTAGTAGAATCTTGTTTCTATTATTGCTAGGACCAAATTCAGTGCAAAGTTCTTATTGTGTGAAGAACTGATCCTTTTAGCTGGTATTCCTTGTGGATGGACAGAGATAACTGACTGCACCTTTTGTTACTGTGCCAGGAAGATGGCATTAGTTTGCCAACGATAATAAAAGGTACTAGCAAATACCGCCGTTCAAGGAGGCACAATTTTGTCTCGGATTTTCTGCCTCCTAGTAGGAGAGAAGTCAATTATGCATTTGAACAAGTAACTGGGTAAGTAAACTTAAGAACTTATCTTGTTTTCTCCCTTAACGAAACAGTGCCTTGCTTGCAACGTGATCAACTCGTTTGATAGTGTATAACCATGACAACCTCTCTGGCTCTCTTCTCTCCTTCAAATTCTACTTCATCCCGCAAATATTCAGGAGACAAAATCTTTCTTGATTTTATTCTGTTCTCTTGAAATCAATATACTGTTGGTGCAACCTTATTTCCACTTATGTTCAGGCATAAGTTACGGCGTTGGCTGGACCATTCTGTTTGAGTTGCACATAATGACAGAAGCTTGGTAATATGTTTGATGCTAACCAAGTTAATTTAAATGGCAGATTACTTCGCATTGCTGCAAGTTCCTTAGCTTTCTCAACTCTGGAAGATGGAAAGATAGTGAAAGGCCTCGCTGGGGTTCCAACTGAAGGACCAGTGTTGTTAGTAGGGTATCACAATATAATGGGACTTGAACTATATCCACTAGTTGAAGAATTTTTACAAGAGAAAAATATAGTGCTTCGAGGTGTAGCACATCCTCAACTGTTTGTGGCAGACTCACGAAGTTCATCGCCTGAATTCTCTATGGGTGACTGGTTCAGGGTTTTTGGCGCCTTACCTGTCACACCAAGCAATCTATTCAGATTGCTTTCATCAAAATCACATGTACTTCTTTACCCTGGTGGTGCACGCGAGGCTTTGCATTACAAGGTTTGTTGTTTTTTATTTCCATTACTTCTTTTCCTGTGGCTGACAAAACAATATATTTTCAATTATTAACTTTGTCTCACCTCATTTTCTAAATTCTGCTTCATCCACGTGATTTCCATACAGAGAATGTGCGAGCGTTTCGTCTTTTTTTTTTTAGTTATTGGATTTAAGTGAATAATTTTGTATTGTTCATTACTTTGGCTCATCACTGTTGTATGGTGTTACTATCTTTGACAGGGTGAAGCGTATAAGTTGTTTTGGCCTAATCAGCCTGAATTTGTAAGAATGGCAGCTCGATTTGGGGCCACAGTTGTGCCATTTGGAGCCGTGGGAGAAGATGATCTAGTAGATGTAAGCTCAAATCACTTTTTAGTTAAATAACCTTGTTCATGATAATTAATTTTTTCTTTCTGAGAGGGCTGGTAATTTCTTGTTCCTTTTCTTTAGAAGTTGCTTTTAAGTTGACTGGGAATGGGATCTTATAGATTTCGGATGTGAATTCATTCAAAGTAGAAACAAGCGTATTAATTGACCATTCTTGATAGGAATAGTCAAATCTCTGTTTTGGCAATTGTTCTTGGGTTGTTTCAATTCTATAACTGAAGTTTCTGAATTGCAGTTTTGACTAATACTTTTCTAATTAAACAATTTTGAATTGACAAAAAGGACACCTACTTCTCGTGTATATCTTTCTTTAGCTTATAATCGCAATTAGCATGTCCTACTCACTCTTGGTTATTAATTTGGATGTGGCAGTTGGTTCTTGATTACAATGACTTGCAAAAGATTCCTGTGCTAAATGACTACATTAGAGAAGCTAATCGCAGTGTTATAAGAGTGAGGTAATCACTTTGTTACACAAGCACACTGCACTTTGGAGTATTTACCCTGAGACCCAGTTTCTTCTATTGAAAAGTAATTGGCTCTGGTTTGTAGGGATGCATCAGACGAGGACGTTAATAGCGAAGACCTCTTTGTGCCTGGGCTGTTACCCAAGATACCTGGCCGATATTACTATTTGTTTGGGAAGCCAATAGAAACAAAGGGAAAGGAAGAGATCCTGAAAAACAGAGAAAATGCAAATGAATTGTACTTGCAGATAAAGTCTGAAGTCGAGCGCTGTTTAGCATACTTACTCAAGAAGCGGGACGAGGATCCTTACAGGAATGTCATCGATAGAACAGTATATAAGGCTATTTATGGTCCTTCCCATCAAGTCCCAGGATTTGATCCTTGAAAACTTTGTTTCAGCTGGCAAAATCGTTCGTCTCTAGTTAATAGTAACCATTATTTTTTCCCCTCTTCCTCGGTACAAGTAGATGTCAATTACATGAACAAATATCTCCCAAACGCCGAGACAGACAGTATGACAAAAAAAAAAGAGTGGGTTTTAATTTACATGTACTTATTTTTATAAAATTTTCGAGATGTGTAAAGCTACTCTTAAGATTACTAGTGATGCTGTAAATTTTTCTCGAATGTTCAAGATGTGTAAAATTTCCATATTTCTTTCTTGGCACATTTGCGTTGAAAAAGAAAGTGAAACTTTGTTAACAACTTGTCTTCTCTGTCACCAGGTATGAATGCTTTGATTTCAAATTTGCTTTGCTCCGGGCTAGCTAATATTCTGCTGTACAGAACCGGATTATATATGAGCGTTTAACAGAATATCTCATCATTGTCGACCTTAAAGCAGAATGAATTATTAACTGGACTCTCACCCAGATATTTGGAGCATATTCGTTAGCTAACCTCAATATTCGTCTCAATCTTGTATTTCTGCTAAGCACCGTACAACTGTTCATAGTTCTCTCTATACGTACTGCGCGTTGTAGAAACTGTATACTATAGTGACTATTTTACTACTTTGGTGTGAAATATTGCTGGAAAATGAGGAAGAAAATGGAAACCAGAGCGGCAAATATTGTTTTATCCGACTAAAATGCAGAATGAGATTCTTCAGAAAGCCCTTTCTTAAATGGTAGAATCTGGGTTTCGTGTGGGGAGAAAATGGTAGTATTGATCCTTGATCTTGATGGTTAACTCGTGGGAAAGGAATTTCAAGCTAATGTAGCCAAGTTGGATAACAATGATATGCATGGCGGGCACTGGAAAGTAGAAAAACTTAGAATCTCGTTTCAGTCGTGACTAAATAAAAATAAAATATGTAGCTTATCAAAAAAAAAAAAAAAAAAAAAATTGTAATCACCAAGTGGGGTGGTACGAAGGTAAGGTTCTGGTAAGCAGAAGTAGATGTCGTGGCTTCAAATTTTGAGTAATTCTTTTGAGAGCTTTAATGAGAAACTTTGTTTCTTGCTAGCTCAGACAGGGAATGTCTATATTTATACATTATGCATGCTTTACCATTATCTATATTCAGTGAGGTTAGGATGACGCGTTTCATTGTTCAATATGATAAGACCCACTCGAAGGGTTCTCAGTAAATCATTTCCGTTAACGGAATTGGAAGTTCTTATGGTTATGCCCAAAGATCCATTCGAAGAGTTCTCAGTAAATCATTTCCGTTAACGGAATTGGAAGTTCTTATGGTTATGCCCAAAGACCCACTCGAAGGGTTCTCAGCAAATCATTTCCGTTATTTCTTGCCAACTCATAACATTGATAGAGAATGTCCATATCTATATACCACGCATGCCTTACCATCATCTATATTCAGTGGGGCTAGGATGACGTGCTCCATTGTTCAATGTGGTAAAATCCACTCGAAGGGTTCTCAGTAAATCATTTCCATTAGTGGAATTGGAAGTTCTTATAGTTATGTCCAAAGACCCATTCGAAGGGTTCTCAGCAAATCATTTCTATTAATGGGATTGGAAGTTCTTATGGTTATATCCAAAGAGAAATACCACCCCTTTTCCACCCCTTCTTATTAATATATATATATATATAATCAGTTAAATATGTGGCTCTTATGGTTATGCTCAGGGAGATATACCACTCAGGCTGCCCTTTTTCGCCCCTTCTTATTACCATATGCATATAGGATCTGTTGAATATACGGTTCTTACTCGAACAGAAAATTGTAGAATTATACAAACATATCTAGTTCTCCTTGCTTAAAGTTGAAATGCATTTATGTAATACAGTTGTCGAGCAATAAGAGGATTGCTAGCCTATGAACAATCACAATTCTTTATTAGGATAGAATTCAAATGAGTTTGATTATAATTTCATACTAAATCCTATTAGCAGAGTTAGAAACTCTTATAGTCATTCAAGACGAACTACCACTCTTGACGTCCCTTTTCTATCATTTTTATTACCAAAAAAATAAAAGAAAGTAGGACCAGTTGGATCCACAGTTTTTACTCGAATGGAAAATTAGAGAATTATACGAACACATCTAATTCTTCCTTACTTAAAGTTGAGATGAATTTATATAATATGATTGTCAACAATGAGAGGATTGCTAGCGCATGAAAGTCACAATTCTTTATTAAGACGGAATTCATAGAGGTTTAATTATAGTTTCACACTAGAACTTGCCTAATAGAAATTTATGACGTGTCAAACATAAACATAATTCATAATAATAACGAAAGTGAAAAATATTAAGGAAATTTGAGGAATTAATAAACATGTTGAAGCTATATATAAATAACATCTCTGACACTTATGAGTTAGTAGAGTACAATGTCTTATAACATTGTTCCTAAAACAAAAAATGTATGTAGCAATAGAAGTTCCAAAAAAAGAAAAAACACTCTAATTAGTAATTATAATCTACTAAAGAGTACGACAAAGCTTATCTATCCTGTTTCACCGGTTAAAAATAAAAGAGTTAATTTTTAGACATTTTAGAAATATGACCAAAATTTAAGATAATAAATATATCTTTCTTATTATAATAAAATATCCGATATATATATATATATATTTATATACCAAGTAGAAAAAATTATATACTAAATATATTTTAATAAAATAATTAAAATTAATAAATAAATATTTTTACCGTATATCCGAATATTTAATTACAAAATTTTAAAAATAAATATTTACTTAATTAAATTTAAAATATTAATGGTGAAGTTAAATTTATCCCGCGTCCAAAAAGTACAAACAATAGTCGATGATAAGCCCCAAAAACTTCACTTTCCTCTACTGGGGCCCAGAGAACTTTGTGTCGTTTCTCATGTACAGTTGATGTCGTTTTCTCACCTCTCTTTATTTTCACTCCCACGCACCGTGGTCCAAGCAGTGTAAGATGCATTAAAAAGGACCAGCTCATCCGAGGGACAATATACTAATGGAGGTCATAATCCATTACAAGCATCACATAAACGCTTCGATGACGATCATCATTGTTAGCCAAAGAGAATCTATAAATGCCTTCCAAATAAAAAAGGCACCCGATTCTCGTCAATTCCAAGCTACACCGCACTAAACAGCAAACCCATCTTACTATATAAATACAAGTCTCATCACGTTTAAATCTACAAAGAAAAATAACATATTATATATTAATACTAATAATAATAATTTTAAAAAACTCCGAATTTATTTTATTAACAAATAATCAATATGGGAGAACATGTTTACGCATACAGAGGCGGCGGAGGCCACTCCAACTACGGCGGCGATCGAGCCTGTCGTACGGTCGTCTACGACAGCGACGGCGGGAAACGAACCGTCGTTGGCTGCTCCCCATACGACACCGAGTGCTACGTCGTAGAAACAGAGGTCACAGAGCGCATCGTCGGCGGCTCCCCTCTCGTCACCGATAGTGCGTACCGTTACGGGTCGCCGCCGAAGAAGGCGGTCGGCCCGGCCAGGGACTATGGGCCGTACGGATCCTACGAGAAGTACCGGGGGCCCGAGAGTCCGTACAGCGATCACCGCCGTCCCCAGGACGTTGTCCATTTCCTCGACGGGGTCCAGATCGAGGCCAGCCGACCGCCGCCGCCGACGGCGCGCAGGTACAGCCCCTCAAACGGCGCCGTTCGCCCCGCGACTCACTCTACTCCAGGCTATTACGGCGATCCTTACAAGAACAGAAGCTCCGGCGGCTATGGCGGATACAGCAGCAGCGACGACGACGAGTACGATCGAGACGAAGAGGCCGGGTATTACAAGAAGCCTGTACATAGGATTCGACCCGAGCCAGATCTGAAGGTCGGCAACGGTCGCGGCGGCGGAGGAGGAAAATGGGCGGTGGCGCCGGCGAGCACTCACCCGACGACGGCGGCGGCGGCGACGAATTCGAATCTGAGCTTGCCAACGAACAACATCGACGACGCTATAGATTTCTTGATTGGGGGTGGTGGCGGTGGTGTTACGAGGACTTATACTAGTACTGAAACTCATGTGGGTCATCCTCCTCCGGCGTACGGATACAATTCGGATTCGAAGCTGAATTGCGGTGGTGGTTCGGAAGCTGCGAGGAGGCCGTACGGGTACAATTCGAGTGCGAAGGGTGGCGGCGGTTTGGAGAGCACCGCTGCTGTGAAGCCGTACGGTGCGAAGAGTAATCAAACGGCGTCGTACCCGACGGGGAGCACTACTGCCACTACTGGTTCTCACGGGGCGGTGATTGACTGTTACGAGGCGGCCAGAAGGTACAACGGTAAGGTGGTGCGAACCTGATCGATCAAGAAGTTTATTGATTATTATTTTGAGCATGATATAATATTATGGGCAAAATTGATTGGTGATCAAATTATATTAATTAATAATTAAATAATATATACGATATTATGTGTGAGAATAAAATGAGAGATACTACTTCTACGACGACCTGCTTCGATCTCCGGCCGCTTTTCCGAGAATGCTGATCATCTCGCTAGGGCTATATATAAAAGGTATATGAGTTTGGGTTTGCTATAATGCTTGATGTGATATATACCATAAGCCAGTACGACCTTTCAGTACTTGATCCATATAATCACAAATACTTTGTTTCCCGCCAAAACTATCTGTAATCGTGTGGTCTTGTATTGGTAATTAGAAGTTAAATAAAATGGATTTGATACAATTTTTTTTTTTTAAACGAGTGAAATTATATAAAAAGAGAAAGAAAGAGAAAGAGACATTAAGTCAGAAGGGGTATAAACCTGGCATTCAGGATAAAAAAAAAACAGAAAAAAAATAAAATCAGTTAAACTGATAATTAGGTTTCCTAATATAATAATCGTAAATAAAAATAAAATAAAAGATGGAGCGGATCACTGCCAAGTAGGACCAACAAAAGAAAGAGCACAAGAAGCTAAAGAATCAGCTATACGATTATCCTTGCGATAGATATGAGTGACCATAAATTCTATATTAGCAATGTACTTTAATTTCCTACACAAAGCTGATTTCCAACGGAAAGAAACTTTAAGAGAACGAGCCAATAAAAGAGAAAGCACGTAGACTGAATCACTCTCTAAATAGAGACGCTTCTATCCATATTTTCAAGCAAAATCAATCGCATAAATCGTTGTTGCTAATTCTGCCTCAAAAGCATAACTATTTCCCAAAGGAATAAAAAAAAAGCCACGAACAACTAGAAAGACCTGGTGAGCTATAAGCAGAACCTTTAGTATTGACATTGATCTAAGACAGAGAAGAAGGTCTCCATATAACTTCAATAATGATTGGTACATTTCGGGGCCTATCTTTAACTTGAAGCTCTCGCAAAGTTAGGAGGTAGGTCATAGAGTTAAACATAGTGTCAGAAACTAGGGACTCGGCTTCTCTAATAAAATGCCATAAGAGAACAAAAGCTAGAGATATAGAAGGCTTTTTATCTTCAAAGATTACCAAATTCCGAAGATGCCACACAATCCAAAAATTAGAGACCAAACCGACTTTCCAGAAAACTCTAAGTTAGGGGCTAAACGAGCAAAGTTGAGCTTTATCCCAAAGATCTCATACAGAGCCCTCTAGAAAGATTGGAGTGTGAAATAATGAGGATAGAGCTGACCACAGCTTCACAACAAAAGGGTAATTGAGAAACAAATATGCCGAGTCCTCTACAGAGGAGCGACAAAAACAACAGCAAGACGAAAGTTAGAAGCCTCACCTCATCAAAGAAGATGTAGTAGGAAGCTAATCATAAAGAGTCTTCTAAAGTAAAATCAACCTCGAATGATGGATGAAGGAAGATCAAATCTACTTTCCCCAAGAGCAAGCTACTGGAGAATCAGAAAGAGAAGTATAAGCATTAGAGCTGGTAACTGTACCATCCAAAAAATCTATCCAATGCAAAGCATCAAGACTATCTAAAATTACAACTGATTGAATAACATAAGCTATTCCCGGAAAACGATCTGCAAAGGCAGAAGGAAGAGACCAACCCGAATCCGTTGAAATGTTTCCAACCATACTCGCTAAAAGAGGATCAAGAAGTATAAAAGAAGATACCAAATGAATCAACGGGGAACCCAGCCAATTATCAGTCCAGAATTTGACTTTAGAATGTCTTTCAACTAGCCATCGGGATTCTTCACGAAGATCTTAATATAAACGGCAAAGCCCAGGCCAAATGGAGGATTTAATCTGATATATGAACTCCCCATTGCTCATAAAGAAATATGCTTAGAGATAAGAAAATAAATCAGAATTAACAGTCATCACTCTCCAAGCAAACTTTTTAAGTAGGGTTTTATTGAACAAGGATAAGTCATGAAGTCCTAAACCACCATCCTCTTTAGGCCGACAATATTTCTTCTATGAGAATTGGACCGGCTTCCTTTGGAGAATAATGTTGGGATTTTTGCCCGAAAAAGTAAATTTCTAATTTTTCCCTTTTAAGTATAAACAACTTTCTATTATATGTAATTATGATATTTATTAGATTAAACTATCTTAGTTGAATAGTTTATTTATCTGAAAAAGATTCCATAACTTTATATGTGTATAAAGAAACAAATATGATTAAGTGTTAATTATGAGGACACTTGTTTCTTTATCTAAGTCTAAATGAAAAGTTTACAATCTGTAAATAAAGATGGAATACTTTATTTACTATAGGCTGTAGTGTTTATCTATCTCAACGGGAATGATATGTCTCAAATCATTGAAGTATCTGACTTCTAATAGAAACACTAATATAATATAAATAAGTTATGTGTATTGAACTGGACTAGGTAATGTAAACAATTAGAGTGCCGTAACTCAATTCTTATATTATCACAAACTAGCTCTTAGCATATAGATTTTAATCTTTGATGTTTGACTGGACTTACTTTCATAGGTTATAGATTTTTGATTTGTTAAAAGACTAACCTCTATGAAATTAGAGATGAACTCTGGCATATTGGAAGTTATGGCTTATGAATTGGTGGGAACACTAAATAGTTAAGGACACTATATAATAATGCCACTTTAGGTTCTTTCAAGATTCATGGAATAATTAAATCTAAGATCTTAGTATTCATTTTGTGAATTGGTTGATAATTTTGTCTAAATGGCCATTGGAAACAAAATTATCGACAACATTATTCCTTGATAGAAAGATGGTAACTTAAAGGTAAATAGGTGTTGGAGGGGTATTACAGTAATTTCACCTATCCAACTATGACATTGTATAGGGATTCTATATGTGGTATAGAATATGCTAGATGGATTGGTTAATCAAGGTTAGTTGATTAAATTTCTATAAAAGGCATGACATTTAATCTAAGAGTGCAGTATTGGACCTTTAGTAGAATATCCCCTTTACTAATAATATTTATATAAATACCAAATAAGAGTTATTATTTATTTATCATATTATTGGAGCTTAGATTATTTGGATCCATTAGGTCCTTTGTCTAGCTCAATTAAGCTTATTAATTAGTTGGTGGTATTTGTGAAATTAGTTTCATGAAATTATGTAAAATTATGATTCTACACAAAAGTTGGTATTTTTATAAATAAGTTTCATGAGTTAGACATATTTATAAAAATACACCCAAAACCCAAATTGAGAACAAGCCCAATCCTAATTGGACTAGGGTTAGTAGTTTTTGGTCCCATATATATAAGATATATGAGAGAAAAAACTATACAGTAACTCTTAGAGAGTCACACGCATAAACACATGGAGAGAGGGAGAAAAATCAGCCAAGGCTGAGAAAGAGAGGAGAGAAAAAGTTTCTTACTATCTTACAGTCCCATCTCACGTCCCGATGTTCCATAAGATCAAGAAGGCGTTCTTGATTGTTCTCTAACATAGGTTTCAACTTGGTGCCCACTCATCTCATCAACCAAAAGCAAGAGCATAGACGAGAAGATCTAGGGTTGGAGCTTTGATCACCATCAACAAAGAGATCAAGAAGGAACACACTACAAGAGGTAAATCCTAATCTCATCTCTAAGGTTTTTGTATCTAGATTTGATTTATGTTGTACATGATCATGTAAATGATGCAAGTGTGTTATATGGTTATGAAAACTGTTTTCATGTAAAAATTTTAAAACCTAAGTTCGTTAATTTTTCCGCTGCGTATATGATATGATAATATATTTTCCATATCTGTATGCATACATAATTTTCCTAAGTGTTAGGTCAATTTTTTCAACAAATAGAACTAGACCAAGCCAACACACTAATTATATAAACTGAGTCTATGAAACGAGCCCTTAAGTTTTGATACAAGCCAACTTAATTGAATAGAAATATTTTATATAGTTACCAGTTTCCAATAAGGTAACTAGCTCCTCACTAATTAGCTCTTGCATTCCCAAGATTATACCAATCATTACCTAAGAGTGGAAAAGTAAAGGGGTGAGCATTCACATGCTCAGTAGGAATTCAATTACCTTTTTGAATTGATGCAATTTCTCAAACCTACATAGTTATTACTTTTAAATTCATTTATAAATCAAGTATCTAAATCATTCATATCCAGAATAATCACGTATTCAAAACCAAATCTAAAACTACATCATTATACATATCATACATTAACAAGATATAAGAGTGAGCTCTTATCCTCCCATTATGGTCCTGTAATACCTTTGTAGTAGAGGTACCCAATATCCTAACATTACCTGTAAGCATATCAGATAAAACCTGCGTAGAGTCTAGGTCTCTCACCTAGTACTGCAGTAGCTCACCAGCAATCTAAATACCACGATAATATAATGGAACTTAAGTGTGTAATCCTATGGTATGTACAACATGTAATAGTTTATCACAACCATACATCTAATAATCAAATCATGCTTTTAAAATTCAACTTGGTATTATTCTGAAATTTATTGTACATAGGCAGCATACCACTGTTTTACTCTATAATCACAATATAAAAATACGTATAACAATCTATACAGTTCAATCATAGTATAATCTAATAGTTTACAACAATTTCATAAATCATTGTAAAATCACGATTTTTCATAAATAACTTTTACTGCAATTGTAAATCAAAATAGGTATAAAATCAGGTGATCAAACCCTTATCTCGATATGGTAGTAAAACCATGCTAATGACATTTGTAGAATCCCCTATTGGTCACTTGGTTGTTCGAATGACAATTTCCGGATCCTTGTAAGTCCACTTGAAAAAGTGACTTTTCCACCAAAGCCTCAAATGGAGAAAGAGAGGTCACTACTAAATTTAAAGCATCCAAAAATATTAGATTAGATATATAATTTGTCAAAAATTGGTTTTGTTGCAGGATCAGCCCATAGCATGCAAAACAGTACAATTTACTGGTCACAAAATTCCAATTTTTGATCCACTTCGAAACATAATGGTAGTCTATACCAAAATTCGTCTCTCGAACTTGCTAAGTTCAAATTTGAAATCGGAATGTTTCGAGATCCCGAGCATTAATTAAGCTCAAAAATCCAAAAATGACATAAATACCACTTTTTGGAAATATTTAGAAAATTATCCTTTTTTATTTAAAAATTACTGCACTTCTGGATACCATTTTCACTTCTACCAACTGTAATTATTCTTATTTTTTTAACCTTCTTTCACCTCATATATTTACCTGGAATAAAATAATTACCTAACTAAAATAATTATAAAAATATCACTTTTTACAAACTTGGTAAAATGACCAAAGCAGTAAAAATCTTACCGACAGTGAGTTAAGTCATGAAACCACTTGGAGGAAGTCGACAAAGGCGAGAGAAGACTCCACGTGCCAGTGGTGAGGTGATCGGACGTCGGACGGTAAGCAATCAGTCGGAAAACTATGCCGCAAGCGGTATTTTCGGAGACTTGAATCTTAGCCACCGGAGCTCTGTTTCTGGTGAGACTGGTCAACTTTTGATCGTTGGTGAGTTCTCTTCCACGCTGGGTAACGCGTGGGTCCGACGGTGGCGACTTCGGCAAATTCATGTGTTTTTTTTTCTCTCTCTCTTGCCCCTCTCTTGAAAAAGATGAGATTTTTAGGGGTTAAATAGCAAATAACAAAAATTGTAGCCCCAAATTTAAATTCTAGATATTTTGAATATTTTAATCTAAAATATTTAGTTATAAGTTTACCATTGTGTAAATTTCCCATTTTGACACTGATTTCACATTATCAATAAAGAAAAATATTCTCCTATTCTCGTTTCTATTACGGCCAATTATAAATTAATAAACGTGTCGTTATTAATTAATCTTATAGTTGATTCTAGTTGGAACATTCCGATATAGTTTCAAAACAAGATATGACCCGTACATATTGAGAAATTTTCCATCCCTATCATGAATGTTGATGATATTAGTACTAATAAATTAGGCAACTCTTGGTATAAACGAACATAGAAACAAAATGTGGCGTTGCACAGTTCCTAAATCCTTTCCTTTTCGGTAAATATATATTGAGATTGTCTATAGATTTACCTTTTTTTTTTTATTTTTTATTTTTTATACAAGTCTAGAGAATTACCTTAGTATAGAATATTCATGAGTACTTCATGTTGGATTGTGCTTGATTTTTATTGTGTTTATTTTTTCGTTCTCTAATAAATTACGTCTTGTGGAAGGGTAATCATTCATTCAGAAAAGAAATGAAAAGAAAGGAGTGTTTATGGGCTTTCATTTCGATTATATGGAATTTTCAGTGGTTTTATTGAAATTTAAATAAACGGATAATTGATCTCATTCTATTTTAGTTTCTTTTATTTGCGTATTGGAGATTACTTATAACTTTGGCTGCACTAATATTTTGCTGAAAATGGACTTTGATCAGTCCAATGTAACATTGTCTGGCAACCTTTTTCAGGAATTATCAGAAGAGCAATAATTATATATATATTTATATATATATGGTTGCCAATCCAATAGGTATTTTTTTTCTTTACCTATGGATAGATATTTTTTTTTTAGCCGTTGGATCAACATCTAATAGTGATCCAATGGCTATAATGAACTGCATGAAAAGACGTGTATCATTAATGCTCTTTCTCTCTCTTACATTTTACAATAAAAAAATGTGCATACTAAATTTTCATTGGCCAAATTGATACTTACGTATAGGTAAAAAAAAAAATACCTACTGGATTGGTACCCTATATATATATATACTTTGAGAGACACAAAAACAAAAAAGGAAGCGTAGAGTACTTGTAGTTAATATAGCTCCAAACATATTATGTTGGACGAAATCGCTTTGTGACGATCGAAAATAGAAGGTAATGATTTTTGATAATTTTATTTAAAAATAGTGATAAATAATATTTTTTTCCCTAAAATTCTAGAAAAAAATCAAGTAATTAAAATTTTAGATTTTAGTTTTCAAAAATAAGTAAATTATAATATTTGAAAACTTTTCATTAGTTTCAATTTGTCAAGGAAATTCTTCATTTAAAGTTTTGAGTAAGTTCTAATTAATTAGTTTAGAAATCATTGTTAACTCATAACTTGTGGTAAAATGAGTCTAATTAAACCTTAAGTCCAATGTTAAAATAATTTATATAAAATTATTTGTATTTTTAAGTATTCAATTTAATAACAAAATTATCCTCATACACTCCTTTAGTAAATACACTATTATTGGTTAAATAAATTTGATATAGAAAGAAAAAGATGATATAGAATAGGAACCGACTAATGAAAATATAGGAAACGACATGTATATGCCAAACAAGTTTATCAAGTCACAAAGACAACTCTAAAAATAAAATCAACACCTGAAAGTAGGAGGAAATAAGGGGGTGAGCACATGAGTGCTCACTAGAGATTCAAGTACTAGTTTTTAACCAATATAAATATTTACTTTCAAGGTCATGCATAGTCAGTAAAATATTCAAATAGTTTCCAAAAATCCAATTGAAAACATTATCCAAAGGTTTATATCTTTCAAACCATTGTAAAATAAAGTCTCAAAATAAAATCATTGTCCAAAAATTCAAACATTCCAAACCATTATAAAATATCACATCAAATTCAATAAATATCTTTTAAGTCTTCACAAGTATATTGAATACCACATAATTCTGTAATGTCTAATGTATATAACATACGTAAGTTCCAACTATCTATGTGGTGACTGTGAGTTTTATTCTAGGCACCTATTTAATAATCGTGAGTTTTCTTCCTTTTTCCTTTTATTATTGTTTTCTGTATTATAATGTTTTGTTAAAATATCGTGATTCCAGTGTTCTTTTAGAAATATCATAATTCCGTCGGTGTTGTATGAGATATATATACAATGCAAATACTATATGAATGACATGAATCAAAATATGTATCATTTTCGACAAATTTTCAAACAGACTATACAGTATTTTAAATTTAATCCAAGTTCAAGTCACAAGACTTTGGCAGCAAACGTTCTCGGTATGCCGATTTCATCCAGGTTGGTGGCACTGCTCAAATTCGACCAGAGGTTGCTCATCAGAGCTCGGTTGGATATCGAGCACCGTGACGAAGAAGAATTCGAGAGAGAAAAGAAAGAGAAAGCAACATTATATAATGTAATTAATTTGAGTATATTTTTTTTTAGTAAAGGGACAAAAGTTTCTTTATAAAATATGGGTTTTTACACTCTTCCCTCTTTAAAAGAATTTAGTTCCGAAATTCAAATACGATAGGTGTTGGTGCAGTTTTTCGTCTAAGCATCAACTTAGTGTGCCTTTCACTCTATGCTGGAAATGAATATCTTCACCATTAATGTTGCGGTCAGACTGACCGTTGAGGAGAGTACAGAAAAATGGTCTGACACCGCGAGCTAAGGTGGCGGCATCAGTGTGGTATCTGCCAAACACTCTCTGACACTTAAGCCAACAATAAATCAAGAGATAAGAAAATGTTAGGGAGAAAGGAGAATGCTGGCAAGAGTTAGGTTTTTCGGAGTGCGAATGATGGCTTACCCTAATTATTGGGAAAGCCATGTTTTTATAGAGGTGTGCTAGTCCCCATGACACGAGAAGGTCAACATCTATCTTTGTCGATTAGCGTTACATATGGACATATTAGGCGATCAACCGGGATGACTAACACCTATCCTTGTAGATTGGCATTACCTTTAGACATATTAGGCGTTCACCCAAAAATGATGGCCCATATGACGTGTTCTACACATGTGAGTGTTTGTAGACATAGATTATTTTTGCTCAGCTCAGGAGCAAAGATTGTTTGTGCTCTACTCTAGAACGTACGGAGACACCGAGCAGATCTGAATTATCCTCTTGTGATTGAGCTCAGCTTGGTAATACCTAGAGATGCCAAGCTTGTTGTAATAATTTACTTGTGATTAAGGTCGGCTCGGGAACATCTAGAGATACCGAGCTAAGCTAATCGTAGTAGCTTTCATGTAGTAGATTCTTTGTAGTTTACTGGTTGTGTAGATGATCATCGATCTCTGTTGTTAGAAAATAACCTCCAACAATAGGAGTACAACTTGAAAGAGAGTGAACTACCAGTTATAGATTGTAGGAGTATCGAACTAAACACTAGTTAAATCAAGAAACGTGTAAAACACACTTCATACTTGGTGTTAGAATTATGTCAACATATCAATACCATAGAAATATGTATGATAAAAAGGTACACAAGAGGTATAGAATCATAAGATGGCTCATCGATAAGTATAAGGCTTAGACACAAGAGATAAGAAACGATTATCTTAAATTAGTAATTATTCATAGAAGTAGTAATGACATCCAAGACTAGAAGTTGAGAACACGAGGTCTTCTATAATCAGAACACTGATTGTTAGGCACTATATAAGTATAGCAGATGAAATGTCAAGTATATACAATACCATCCTCAAATTATACCAGATCAATAACACACTAGGACTATTCTATTTGTCTATAACTAAATTTAGTCCTAAACAATCATTGAGTCTAAAAACTCTAACAAGATTCTTATCAATACAAGATTTTACCCGATAATATTTTGAATTGAAAACAAATACACAAGACAAGATAGACAAGTTTTAGAGGTCAGAAATGATATAAGAGTCCAATGATATAAGTCATTTACTATTCCTCATAACAAGTGAGTAATAACCATATTCACAAATATTTCTAGTCAAGAACAAGACTAGATTTAAAATGAATGGAAATTTCTAATGCAGAAGTACATAGAATAACATATATCAATAGGTATACCATTGTAATCTAAGCATGTAGAATGCAAGTATTCACATAACAAATATAGTTCAAAGACTTCGAAAATCTTTTACCCAATATAATTTCATATGGTAATTATTTGTACCATATTTATATCCGAAGACTTTACAAGTCTCTAAACCTAATGTAGGGAGTATAGAAATAATTTCAAATCATCAACTAACTCCAAAGAGTTTCCAAGTCTTTGGTACAAGAGAAAGTTATATAGAAATAACTCAATATCCTACACGCAAATAAACTAGTAACAATACTACAATGCCCCAGAAACAAAGTTTCAATAGAATAAACTGTCTCTGCAACGACACATGTCTCCTATCTAATCTCGTTTCATTTTTAAATCAAAAGCAGTTTTGAAAATATACAACACAAAATATCAGGGGCATATAGGAATACTACAGTAGTTCACAATAAGGTCTTACCTTGGCTATTGGTAAACCAAACCTAAATTTCAAGTATTCCTTTTGAAAATATAATAAATAAAGTGCAAGAACTCTCAAGATAGACTCATAAGTAAATTGATCTCTATGCCATTAATTATTCCACCATAATGATGTTTGGATCTAACTTAAATAAGTAATGAGTTACAACCTGAACTCAATACTAACAAACTCTGGTAGGACTCTCTAATCCATATAGATTATAACAAAAGTCTCTAATAATATCTAAAAGTCAACACAAGTAAAGTACCTCAAGCATTACTCAATCATCAACACCAAGAGGGAATATAACGATAAGATTGTTGGGAAATTAAAGCTTCAATCTTACTCACTCTTATTTTGAAGATAACAAACATTTAATTTAGTACTAATGATTTAACTTGAGTGTATAGTGAAATGGTATTAAAATTCTACCTCAAGTTAATCAAGGAATCAAGCATGAAGATGGATGCATATGGACATATTAGAATCAAGCTTGAAGATGAATAATCAAGATACAAGATCGTGTCTAGATAGGGTATATTTCATATTTAGTCTTGTATTTGATTTAGATCATTGTACATAAATTCTCTTTGATATGGCTCAAAAATCTTTCAAATGGATTTTTTAACAAATCTTCAAAGAATTAGCTAAACTTTAAATCCACTAATTCTTAGTTGTTTGAAAAGAAATATCATTTCTAATCTAGCCCAAATATTCTCAAAAGTATATTTTTTAATGTTAAAAATGATTTGAAAAGAAATTTTTAAGAATGACCAAAAATTGGTTCAAAGAAACCAAAAATAGGTTTCTTAATAATTTTGGTCGACAGGGCTTAGTCAACCAAAATAACGGCAAAAAATAACCGTTGGAGCAGAACTGGCGTGTTAGACTCTAACGGCTATTTTTTGGTCGACTAAAACTATTTTTAATCGACCAAAATTTTGGCTGCAAGATACCAACGGTCAAAAATTGCTAGTTTTGAAGATGCCTTTAAATAGAGCTAAGTTTGATGACTTAGAATGAGAGAATATGAACCTACATTGATACTCAATCAGTTTCTAAGTGCAAAGGCTCTCTTTTACTCAACTTTAACTTTCAAATCATATTGTGCCAATCTTAAAACATCTATAGTGCATTGTTCTCAAATCTCCTAAGCCAAAATTGTATTAATTCCTTTGTGAGGAGAATTTATGAGTAAGTGTTCACTCTTGTTTATTGAAAAACCATTGAGTATGAGGTGAGGTTGGCACCAGATTCATAAACAACCCGATTTAGGTAAGGTTTCCCCCAGAGTCATAAACAACCCGTGAGATGGTGAGATTGGTACCATTGTCTAAACTATCCGTATAGGTGAGGTTGTCACCGAAATCAAAATAATCCGAAGTTAGGCATAATAGAGCCGGAGTCAAGACTATTATAAAGGCTAAGGTGTGCCTAAGAAGAATTCACTCCGTTTGTAAAAAGGGTCGATCAAGCCCATAATCTTGATCCAATAGTAGAAAGCTCAAAGTAAGTTGCCGAGAGCCGGGGACATAACCGAGTTTGCACTTTCTCTATCCCTACACTTTTTTCTATATATAGCAGAATAGGTATTGTTGTCGTGCGGGTCTCCCCGCCGCAGCAACATAGGCGGCACGCACGACTCTCAGCGTGCACTACCTCGTAGCATTTTTGAATCCGAAAAATCCGTAAATTAATTGTCAAACAGTTTTTCTCAAAAATTATGACACAATTAAAGATCAAATGACTTTTTACGTACAGTTTTATCAAGAACATAAAACATAAACACATAGAAAATCAAGAACATGCTAGAATCATAATCAAAAACAAAAACACATGATCATAAACTCATAATTAATATCTAATTGATTATCATTTAAACTCATTAAATAAATCAATCATCATACATAATAGAGCATACTCATAAATATGAACAAGACCAAACATAACCACAGAGATCACCATGGAAATCAAAGACCATCAAACGAAAGAGAATTAACATGAACAAGATATGCTAGATTATAGAAAACCTTTGCTCTTGACACCAATTGCTGGAAATTCTGAAAAATAAATTTCGAAAAATGATTTTACCGAAAAGAATTTCCACAGTTTTGTAAACAAATCAAGAACATAGCGGAATAGGTATTTTAAAATTTTCTTGAAATTTTACAAAACAAAAATGTTGGATCGTATATCTAACATAAATCAATTTATGGATCTTGGTTTAGATAAAACCTGGATGTGCTTCACAACCATTAAGCCTTTCTATCTATTCTCTAGAGCCCATTGAATGATCCAATGTGTGGGCACCTTCTTGATTCCCAGTGAGAGATGAGCGAATGATCCAGAAGACGATCTTCCTTCTCCTTGAGTGCACGTCTACGACCATGGGTATCTCTCCCTTACCGGCCATAAACGAACATGAGACTTCTCCCGCGGCAGCTCGTCTCTTCCACTCTATCTTATTCTCTCTGTCACATGAAAAAGCACAGTTATTGTGCATGAGTGGCGTGTAGAATCCTTAGAGAGACTTAGGAGAACTTTTCTCTTAAGTATTTATAGAGGTGTAAATCCTAATGGGCTTATTGGGCTCAACTGACCATTCAATTAGTTATTGGGCTATATGTGAGCTAGATAGGGGACTTTATAAATCCAAATAGTCTAAGCTCCAATGGACCAACTACCCATAATCATAATGAACTCTTAATTATGACTGGGCCATGTCCATTAATATTGGGGCACTCCACTATAGGCCCAATATTGCACTCTTAAACTAAATGTCATATATTTTCTGTAAAGCTAATTAACACTTTAATTTACTTGATCCATTTAGCATCTGCTATACCTGCAAATATACCCCCGATGCAATGCCGTACTAGTGAGGTGAAATTATTGTATTACCCCTCTAGTACATATTTACCTTTGAGTTGCCATTTTTCATCTAATAGATAATAATTGACTACGGTGTTTGTAGCTGCCCATACAAACATAGTCAAATTCACAAAGTGAATACCTAGTGCCTGGTTTTTTTTTTTTAAGTCCTTGAAAAAACTCAAAGTGACATTATATGCATGGTGTCCAAATCATGAAAGACATTCTCGTCAATTCATAAATCTTATCTTCCAAGATACCGGAGTTCGAACCATATAATCGGAACTAGTCCTTTAGTAAGTCAAAAAGATAAATCTCATGAAAGCAAGTCCAACAATCACTAGGATTAAGGTAATCTTGCAATAGTACTAGATTAGTAAAAGATAGAATATTGAGTTACGGTACTTAACCTCAAATTCTATTTTCACTTGGTCCAGTTTAATGCACTTATAACTTTCTTATAACGCACTAGTGTTGTTATCTGAAGTCAGACACTTCGATGATTGGAGACTTCATCAATCCCGTTGAAATAGACAATACTACATTCTATGGCAAAATAAAGTATTCCATCTTTATTTGTAGAATGTAAACTTTTAATTTAGATATAATGAAATAAATAATTTAGTCTCCCACATGTGAGCACTTCACACGAATAATTATTTATTACTCATTATTAGTCATGGAAACTTATAGATATTTGCATAATAGAAAACATAAACATCACATGTATACTATTGGGACATAATATGGAATTTATTAATAACAGATAGATAACACTTAAATCCAATAAATATTGTTTAAAATGCCAAACAAAGAAACTGCTTTCTAGGGCATATTCCCAACAGAGAAAAGCTTCATTTATGAGTATGCATAGTTTAAGGAAGAGAACTTTGTTTAGCATACATTTCTAATTTTCTCACAATATGCTTATGATGCTTAATTGAGTTAAAAAAGAGGAGCAAGTCCCTTTAACTTTCTCAAGCATATTTTGAGACGGAGCATAAAATATGGTAAGGAATAAGAAAAACTTGTCAAATTTCATATTTTATGTAATGCCCAAGATTCTCACATGCATAATAGGCCAATAATAAACATGTTCATATTGCATAATAGACATATCAAGTGACTAGAATCAACTTTACAGTAAATTTCTCATTCTTTATTGTTAAATGCTTTCAATATGTGTTATTGTACTAATATTTGTCGAAGTTTTCCCATGCAGTGTAAAGGCTCAGTATCCTCAGAGAGAGAGAGCTAGGTATGTGAGAAGAACAAAGAATATATATTCATGAATACAATACAATGTGCTCATGCATTAAAATCAAGTTTGATGATAACTAGGTAAAATTGTAGTTTTTCGGTAAAGTGCATTTTCACGCTTTTTGGAACCAAATTCATTGTATGTTTAACACATGATAGCTTTAATTTAATGTTTAGGACTCATTTTTAGCATTTTTAAAAAATGTTCATTCCAGGTAAGCACGAGATGACAGTCACTATACTGAACT
>JXTB01000031.1:1061191-1079244 GCA_002914805.1 Parasponia andersonii
TCAAATCTCCTAAGCTAAAATTGTATTAATTACTTTGTGAGGAGAATTTGTGAGTGAGTGTTCACTCTTATTTATTGAAAAACCATTGAGTGTGATGTGAGGTTAGCACCAGATTCATAAACAACCCGATTAAGTGAGGTTGCCACTGGAGTTATAAACAACTTGTGAATTGGTGAGATTGGCACCATTGTCTAAACAATCCGTATAGGTGAGGTTGTCACCAGAGTTAAAACAATCTGAGGTTAGGCGTGATAGAGCCAGAGTCAAGACTATTATAAAGGGTGTGCCTAAGAAGAATTCACTCCATTTGTAAAAAAAGTCGGTCAAGCCCATAATCTTGATCCGATAGTGGAAAGCTCAAAGCAAGTTGCCGAGGGCTAGGGACGTAGGCAAACCATCGTGTTTGTTGAACCTCGTAAAAACCGAGTTTGTACTTTCTCTATCCCTACACTCTTTACTTTATTGCAAGCTATTTAATGGTGTATTTGATATTTAGAGTGATTAATATACTTACTATTATTGCTATATATTTGGCATTATTGTTGATTTAGCTAAAAAGTTTCAAAATAGTGGTTTGTGATTTTGAATAGTTGAAAAGTTTCTTAAAACATTTAAAAACCTATTTCACCCCTCTCTTGGATTGTCAATCTTGGGCTAACAATAACTAATAAATATTAAATCTTATCATCATTAATCAATCAATTGGATGTATAATACATCAATTCTACTTACTAAGCTAAGTAAGTAGGATAAGAAGAGATTTTTTGCTTGATATATAGTTTGCTAACTAAATTATCAAGCATTTGAAACATATCAATTTCTTTTTAAATCATAGTTAAACATAATAAAAATTTTCTTAAAATACTAATTTTTTTTAAACATGTCTCCAAGAGATTTAAAAGTATATCTTTTTTTTAAAAGTTTTATAACTTTGAAATCACCACACTATAGTAATTTTATTAAAAATAATTTTGAAAGATATTTTAACAAATGGTGAATCTATAAAGCATTTTAGGAAATGGTAGAATGTGTCATGTATAATATATATATATATATACATATTTTAAAACCTCACTCAATTTGCCAAATATATTAATTCATAGCTCTTATTTATTTGAAAATCCAAGTTTCATAAATCGATTAGTTTAAATTTTTATTTCAAAATAGATACTATTTATAATTATGTACTATCTAAGTCTCTCTAGGACTTAGGTATTTAAAAAAAAAATATTTTTATTCTATGTGCAAATAAAATATCATCCTAAGTCTCCAACACTAGGAGTTTTCATCACTTAGGATATCAAATCAAGTCAACCATATAGGTGCGTAATTATCCAATTAAGACCAAGAAGGTAAAGTCAATCCAACTTGACTTAACCAATAAACAAACATCTATTAACCAATAATGTCATAACCCAAAATCCGGGCTAATGGCAGAAGGGGAATTTCGCAAAGATGAGAAATTCCTTGATTTATTTGAAAACGTCTAAAAGTTATAGTTTTATAAAACAATCCATTTTAGATAAAATATTTGGAATTCTATCCTGTGAACCTCTCCCACAGTTCGTATACACCATTAAACATAAATCGAATATATACCGAAAAGAACATAATTCAAATGTATGTTCAAGCATCATCATCATCCACGTCAGAACAGACACCAGAATGGTTTGGTTCAATGCTAAAACAAAACTCAAATAATACAAATACCACAACAACATGCTTCAAGCATTACTAAGATAATGAACTACAATCCCGATGGCCTCTTACTCCTTTTAATCTCTAAAATCGCACTGGACACCACTTAAGGAAGGGAGTGAGCATAAAATGCCCAGTAGGAAAAATAATTACTTCGATCGAAAATATTTTAGTGATGGAAAGCTCCTGTATGATTAGTTTAAATCCAATACATACATATATGATAATCAAAAATTGGAAATCGTCACGTATATGTATAAATAAATCAGTATAATCAAAACCATTCAATTCAGATGCACATGACACAAATCAATCCATACCCATGAGCTCACATCCTCTCATCTGTGAAAACCCAGGATGATGGCACTAAGTGTACTTAACAGCCTACCTAACACCTAAGCCCATACCTGGAGGGGATACCCATGTGTCACTTACGAAACTTGGAGGGGCAACCGAATTGCCTATGCCTGTCAAATGGGGAGGTAATCAAAAGTAACAAAATCCCACGCGAGTTTACGGACTCTACACCAACGGTGGAGTATGCAGCGCCACACTATAAACCATGATGCTAACACGGTGCTCATGTATAATCCTACGACATGTGCAACATAGAACTGAAGTATAAAAATAATCGTACTCTGATTTTTCAATAAAATAAGTACATTAGGTTTTTATAGAAAAACGGGTAGCACAACAACCCTATTTTTGATATACCCAAAATAACCTGCACTTAGAAAATCCCCAGAGTAATACAGTATAAATATGTATATCATACCATTACATATGTTCTAGAAAATCAAAAATCATATTTGTTCTCATATATTACAGAAAATAAGTTTTATTCGAAATTAGTATAAAACAAAGGTAACCGAATTCCTACCTCACAAAAATAGCGATACCATACTATTGAATCCTCAAGGCGTCGTCGACGATCGTCCGGAGGGTTGGGAACCAATTCCAAGCCCTCGATCGTTCTCTTGTAAAAGACCAACTTCTCAACGGAGCTTCAATTCCACAAACGCACCTCTTCACTGAAGTCCTAGCACCCAAAATAGCTAGGTTAGACATATAATTTGTCCAATTCGGGTCCGGGACCACATTGGACCGGTGGCACGCAAATCGAGGCAAATCTTAGCCGTTCGATTTCGATTTTCATGCCGATTACTAACCATAGGCAATATATATATATATTAAACTTTCCCATTTTCCGAGTACAATCCAAAAATGACAACAAAAATATGATCCTACGACCGAATCAAAAAGTCAACTCAAGTTTAAAATATTCCAAAAATGGCAAATTTCGATTCGGGCATTATGGGGTTAAGATATATATATCTTGAGCTTCCTCTCGACGAGATGAATCCAATGATCCCAGTTAGAGGTTAAATGGTGGCCGGAATTGTCACTGGCGACGAGAAATCCGAAGCGGTCCGCTTCGTCTTCTTCGGCAACGGCGGCTTCGGCAGCGGCTGGCGACAGTCAGCGGAGCTTCCTGGCAGTACGGTGAGCTCGTGCCGGGTGGTTGGCGGGCCGGACAGTGGCCTGGGCAGCGGCGCGTCCTCCCCTGGTACGCTGGCCGAGAGTGAATAGAGAGAGCAAGGGAGGCGTCGGGAAAGAGAGAGAGAGAAGAGAGAGAGGGAGAGAAAATGACAGGGTCATATGGCCGTGTCTTATAGGGCTGTGCAATTTTTAAAAACTGTACAATAGTCCTCAATTTTTCAGATCCCTTTCAAATTAGTCTCCTAAAATTTGCAATTTAGTCCTTCTGCACAAGACTTTTGTAAATTAATCCCTCCAATATAATATCTAGAAAATTGGTAAAATATACAAATTACCCTCCCAAAAATCTGGATGTTTGCAAATAAGGATTTAACTATCCAATAAATAACAAAATCATATACACCTCAATAAAGCAAGTTATATATATAATGGAGAAGTTTGGAAGAATAAACACATCCAACTACAAGGTACACAAACTTACAACGATAAAATTTCACAAAACTTCTAAACTAAGTTTTCAAAATATAAAATTTCACTATTTATACAAAGTTCCAACCAAATTAGTATAACCACTTTTTCTAAGTAAAATTCTTATAATAAGATGTGGTAAATTTGACTTTTAGAAATATATGCACAAGTGTCCAAGAATTTATATGTATAACACATTAAATCACACAAAAGATTTTCTTTAAAACAAAAACTTGTTGCTAGAAGTTTCCACATAATTTTTCTATAAACATCTCATAGTTATGTCTAAGTCATTTTGTAAGTCTAACTTTCCACATGAATTCTCAGTAAAATTCTTTTAATAAGATATGGTAAATTTGAGTATAACCACTTTTTCTAAGTAAAATTCTTATAATAAGATATGGTAAATTTGACTTTTAGAAATATATGCACAAGTATCCAAGAATTTATATGTATAACACAATAAATCACACAAAAGATTTTCTTTAAAACACAAACTTGTTGCTAGAAGTTTCCACATAAATTTTCTATAAACATCTCATAGTTAAGTCTAAGTCATTTTGTAAGCCTAACTTTCCACATAAATTCTCAGTAAAATTCTTGTAATAAGATATGGTAAATTTGACTTTTAAAAATATATATACAAGAGTCCAAGAATTTATACGTATACTATCACACCAAAGATTTTCTTTAAAACACAAACTTGTTGCTAGAAATTTCCACATAAATTTCCATAAACATCTCATATTTAAGTCTAAGTCATTTTGTAATTCAATTTGCCAAAGCCTTCCTTAAGTTCAAAATCAATGACCAACTAAAATTTTGGAGGATGTTTAGCAAGAATATCTACTCAATTTTAAAATTAAAAAATTATTTGGAACTTTAACTTTATAGAAAACTTACTTGATATAAGAGATTTTTTTAATTTTAATACCACTAAATGTGCAATGACTTCATTAGTGCCACAATTAGTTTTAAGAAAAGCAATTATTCCAATTTCATAATGCTGGTAATTTTACGAACCTTAGACTCAAAACGGTTCTATTTCTTACATTTTTTTTTCTTTTTAAAGGATATGATCCTTGAAAAATATAAATAACATACATCCAACCATTATTCAAAATTAAGACATATGTGATTCTTTTGAAAACCGTGATAATACATTTGCAAATGTCTACCTCATTCAAAACCAAATTCGTTAACTTAAAATTTTCCCAAATTTCAAAACTAATTAATAAGGTTTTAAGTCTAGTTAATTTTCAAAATTTCTAAAATATCTCATTAAAAGGCCACACAAAGAAATTTGGAAAAACTAGTACAATATAAGATTTAAGCAAACACAACATATCTTACCAATTTGTCAATCTATAAACAATATCTCATGGCCATCTAAAAGTTCTACCAGTTTATGATACAAGATTATGAAAACATACTATCAAATACTCAAACTGGTTAGTCACATATAAATAATTTCTAAGAAATATAAATCACAATTAAGATCTCAAGTCATGTCAATTAAGATATAAGACACTGAATTACGATCTTAGAATCTATGAGACTCTTATAGCTTACTACCATAATGGACATAGGAGTACAAGAATGAATCTCTATTTGAATTGAGGAATTTTCAACAGAGGCAAAATTCACTTAGTCTTATGTCATCCTCAACACTTTTGAGACTAGAATTTTAGGGGTATAACCATCCCAAGGATACCAGAGTTCTATTCAAGGGAGTTGAACGAAGGATTCATAACAAATTGAAACAAAATAACATATTTAGCCAATTCCTAAATAATGTATGAGGTATTTGTCGAATATTTTTTCAAAACCCTTTTTAAACACTAAAATATCACACGCAAGATCCTAGACAGACCTGAAGCTTGAAGCTTTGATACCAAATTTGTCACGATCGAAAATCTAATACTATGACTTTTAGTAAGTTTATGTGAAAATAGTGATAAACAGTGATTTTTTTTTTCTAAAATTCAAGAAAAATCAAATACATAAAATTTTATGTTTCAGTCCTCAAAAGTAAGTAAATTACAATATTTGGAAACTTTTCATTAATTTCAATTTCTCAAAGAAAACCTTTCATTTAAAGTTTTGAATAAATTTTAATTAATTAGTTTAGAAATCTTTGTTAACTCATAACTGATGGTACAACGAGGCTAATTAACCTTAAGTCTAATGTCTAAATAATTTACATAAAATCAATTATATTTCTAAATATTCAATTTAATAACAAAATTAGCCTCATACACCCCTTTGGTAAATGCACTATTATTGGCTAAATAAATTCGACATAAAAAGAAAAATATGATATAGAATAGGAACCAACCAATGAAGATATAGGAAATAATATGTATATGCCAAAAAAACCCCAAAAATAAATCAACATGTGAAAGTAAGAGGAAATAGGGGGTGATCACGTGAATACTTAGTAGAAATTCAATTGCAGATTTTTAACTAATATAAATACTTGCTTTCAAGGTCTTACATGATCAATAAAATATTTAAATAGTTTCCAAAAATTCAATTGAAAATATCATCCAAGGATTTATATCTTTCAAACTATTGTAAAACATAGTCTCAAAACAAAATTATTGTCCAAAAATTCAAATATTCTAAACCATTATAAAATATTATATCAAATCTAATACATATCTATTCAAGTCTTCACAAGTGTATTGAATACTACCTATTTCCGTAATATCTAATGTAAATGACATATATTAGTTCTAACCATCTATGTCATGATCGTGAGTTTTATACCAGCCAGTAATTTGATAACTGTGAGTTTTCTTTCTTTTTCTATTTATTATGTTTTTTATATTCTAGTGTTTTGTTAAAACATCATGATTCCAGTGTTCTTTTGGAAACATCGTGATTCTATCGGTGCTGCGTGAGATATATATGCGATACAATGCTATATGAATGATATGAATCAGAGTATGTACCTTTTACCATAAATTCTCAAACAGACTATGTAGTATTTTTAATTTAATTCAAGTTCAAATTACAAAACCAAATTCTCATTTTCTTAATATTTTTCACAAATTTTTGGTAACATAACAGCTAGTTTCAGTAAATCCCATAAAGTCCAATTCCTGCAGAAAATAATTCCAAAACAATATATATATGTGTGGTATACCAACTAGTATGACATGCCTCTTAAGTAGTTTAAATATCGATTTCTCTCAAAATATATATAAATCACATTTTTACCAAATATTTCACATAATTCCATATTTATTCAAAATATGTAAAAATTAAAATTAAACCAATTTTAAGATCAAGTAATTGAATCCCTACCTCAATCGAGTAAGTAGACAGTGTTACGGTGTTGTTAAAAATGTTCGACGTTGTTTGGTGGTCATTCGGATGGTCGAGGGTCTTTTTCGAACTCTCGATATTTGGTTTAAAAATCCGATTTTCCAACGGGACTCCGAATGGAGAAACAAACATCTCTACTAAATTTCTAATAGGCAAATTAGTTTGATTAGATATAAAACTTGACCGTTTTAGCCTACGACCGAAACCCGATATTGTGACACACAAAACGAGATAAATGTGAGCCATTAGATTTTATTTTTCATGCCCATCACCAAACATAGTCAATATGTATATCAAACATTTTATTTTCATGAGTATATCACAAATATGGGGTTTATTTTATAATTTAAACGTTGGATTGTATAATTTTAATACAAAACTAAAATAACTCACAATTGTCAAAAATAGCAAAATTCAATCTGAAGAATTCAAGTTGAGATATATATACTATGATGATCCTCGTGATGAGATGAAGCTATGGAGACCAGTTTCACGACCTGAGGTGATTGGAAACGTTTCCCATGTTCAAATTTTCCTACAGACATTTTGCATTGACGCCGACGATCTCAGTGGTGCCGATTTCATCTAGGTTAGTGGCGCCACCCAAATTCGACCAGAGGTGGCTCGGCGGAGCTCGGCTAGGTGTCGGGTGCAATGAAGAAGTTGAGGGAAAAGAGAGAGAGAGAGTAACATATATACATATATAATGTAATTAATTTAATTTAATTTTTTATTAAAAAGACAAAATTGCCCTTCTAAAACATGGGTTTTTACACACCTGATTTGATTCTTGGGAAAAGCAAGGCATAATTAATAGCCAAGAAAGTGAACAAAAATCTAACATATTGATTTATTATTATTATTATTTATTATAAAAAACGGACTATTCAAGGGAATAATATTAATAAAAACTAAAAAGTTTTAATTAGAGTATAAGTACTGAGGATTACAATTTCAAACTCCTAAAAAATGAGACGAAAAATGAATCATAAACACAATAATAATAAAAATTATAGGCTACCATAATTCTCCGGAAAAAGGGTAACAAGGATCACTGACAAATAGTTGCCTTCATCTGCCACTAGACTGTGTTCTAGGTAGGTGGAGACTATAATTTCAACATTAAAAGAGATCCATACTTGCAGAAAAAAAAAATCAACTTATCTGCATTATAGGTCTAAATCAATCAAAGAAAAAATTCTCAGTTTCAAAATCTAATAAACGGAACTTAAAACCCATGCAGATAAAAAATTAGATAGTACAAAATCTACACAAAGATGGTACTATAATCAGATCTAAATATAGACTTATTAGAAAATTAAAAGAAAAAAGATCCTTCGTTCCCAAAAGAGAGATGGGAGGATAGGAGAGGAGGAGGAGAATACAACATTCCCTTTTCTGCCTCTTGTAAGAGTAACAAGAAAGGTTATTTGAGAGAGAGAAAGGATGGAGATTAGAGTTCTTTTTTAGGAGAAAAGAGAATGGAAGCTTTGATATTTTTTTAGAGAAATTAACATATTAGTTTCTTATTAATAAAACTATTCTTGTCATACGACCACGCAACTATGTACAAGTGTACTAATCACTCCGTTCTTCCAAAACAAAAAATATCTCTTCGTCCAAATAAATGCTATCCAAATTGCATACTACTTTTAAACATTTCCATTAGGAAAAAACAAATATGGCTCCCAAAACCATAAACAATTTGCCTCTCCTATTGAACCTTCTAATTTTCATGCTCATCACTTCTAAACTCCCAACTGAAACCCATGCTTTCAGCACTAGTCTCATCCAAATAGACTCAATCGAGTCACCCTTATTCCCGAAAAGCCTCACAAAAGAAGAACGACATAAGAAACTTTCTCGACTCACTATAACTCGAGCTCACCACCTTCGAACCATGGGCACCGCCGCATTGGATCCCAATTCGCTTATAAGACCTCCAGTCTTTCGCGTTTTGAGTAATCTATACGTAATCTAGATGAGAATCAGGTGTCAAAAATACTCACCTTACTCAATCATCGACTCAGGAAGCGATGACACTTGGTTCCAATGCGAAGGCTGCACAAACTGCTTCCAAATCAAAGGCAGAAGCTTCAAACTCCGAAGCTCCCCCTCCTTCCGCTACCTGCCTTGCGACCACCCGCTTTGCATCCTGAAACAATGCGAAAGAAGGTACTACATCCACGGCATCAACTACCTAACAAACGCCATCGTCAGCACCGTCTCTTTTCCAACCGACGCTAGTAGTAGTAGTAGTAGAGGCGAGCCTTTCTAACCAATGGATTCAACAATATAAATATACACTTCGGGGACAACACTGGCCCCAACAATGTCATAACTGGAGTGTTTGGTCTGGGAGCTGGAAAACAGTCCATCTTTAGGCAGCTAGAGCCTCAAACCAACGGCCTCTTCTTTTACTGCTTTCCTTTTTGGACGACACTGTTTAATATTGATTCAGCAGCCCACAAAATGATTCAAAATCAAGGTCTAAAATTTCGAAATCTAATCTAATAAACATTTTATTTGTTGGTAAAATATTTTTGTGTGTTAGGTATTTTAAACTTATTTATTTGAAATGTGTTAGGTTATTTAACTTGTTTATTTGAAGTATGTTAGGTGAACAATTTATTTATTTAAAATGTGTTAAGTAAACAATTTATTTATTTAAGTATATTTGGTTGGTAGGTGTTATGTGTATGGTTGTAAATTTCTTAGAATTATTTTATTGAATGATTTAGATTAATCCTAAACTTGTATAAATAACCTTCATTGGTAAGAGGTAGTCATCAAATCTTTAATCACATCTTAATTTTCTCTTATAAATTTTTTTTAAGAATTTTACTTATTTCTATTCTCGTTGTGAGAACATAAGTTAGAGCAAAATTTAGTAATCCACTGTATCAATTGGTACCAGAGCCTACTTTTATATCAGGCGGAGCTTTCCTGTTACCGTCACCTTACACTATTTCTATAAAAAAAAAATCCTTATTTCATCATCATCTTCGTTATCTAATCCTTACCATCACCTTCCTATAATAATTATTTACTACACATGCATATATAACCCTTCCATACACTATCTTTGTTTCTTAAAAAAAAAAAAACAAGAGGCGTATATCAAAAGCATATATCAAGGTTTCCTCCTTGAAAAATTTGCTTCATTCCTTTAACAAGGTAATATATATATTTTTGTGAGCTTTATTTTTTTCTTACTATTTAGATTTTTGAGAGTTCTATTTTTTTATTTATTCTTAAGAGTTTGTACTATTTACTTTCTAATAAAAGTAAGAAAGGAAAAAGTAAAAAGTAAAAAAAAGTAAAAAAAAAAAGTAATTTTATTTTTCTTTACTTTTAAAAGTTTGTACTATTTTCTTTTCTATAAAAGCAAAAAAAGTAAAAAAAAAGTTCAAAAAAAAGTAAAAAAAAAGATGTTGAACGAAGAGTCTAGCCAACAAAATCCCGCTGTAGAAGAGTTTGCAACAAAAGAGTCAGTGGATACACTTGATAGAAGATTACAGAATCTAGAGATAATGCTTACAAATTTGACTTAACATTTTCTTGGGAGACGAAACAATAATTATGAATGATAGAGATGTGACGAATTTGATTCTCTTCGAAATTTTATGCGGCATCGAAATCAACTTTTTCAAGGTGAAGATTCTAGTGAAGACGATGAAGGACCAACTACGCTCGAAAACAACCAAAGACCTCGCCAAAATGACTACCGTATGAAGATTGAGATTCCGTAATTTAATGGTCTATTCATGATTGAAGAATACCTTGATTAGATAGCTGAAGTAGAAAAGTTCTTTGAATATTGGGGTACTCCAGAACACATGAAAGTCAAATTAGTGACTTATCGACTCAAAGGAGGCGCATTAGCTTAGTGGGATCAATTACAAGCGACATATATTCGACAAAGGAGAAACAAAGTTCATACTTGGTGGCAGATGAAACAATTGATGATCGAGCACTTCCTACCTCCAGATTATGAACAAGCACTTTTTAGTCGATATCAACATTGTCGACAAGCATACCAGACAGTACAAGAATACGTAATCGAGTTTCATAAACTAACTGCCTGAGTGTACATTTGTGAATCCAAAAATCAAAAGGTTTCTAAATTTATTGATGGACTTCGTGCAAATATAAAAGACGAGGTATTCAAACAATCTCATAATACTTTATCTAATGAAATTCAACTTACTTTGACAATTAAAACTCAGCTCAACAAAAGGGCTAATTGTAATTCAACAACTTCTCAATCTTCTATATCGCCACAAAGATCTGATTTGAGCAAAAGGAAGGCCATTGCAAGACCACACGATGAAGCAGTAAGAGCAACTCCTTCTTACAACCAACCAACAGCTCGACCGTTAAGCAAAATAGCCAACAATAATACTAATAACCCTTATGCAGTCCTGAGAGGTAATAAATATTATCGTTGTGGATAAATAGGCCACTATTCAAATTAATATCGTCAGAACAGACCTGTTTATCTAACCACACATGATGACAATGTTGAAGGGGACGATGCATATTTCGAGAATGAGGAATAAATAGATGAAGTTTAATCTGAGAAAGTCATTTATGGAGATGAAGGTATTTCCTTGGTGATAAGATGATTGATGTATACACTAAAGAAGGAAGAAGACATACAACGACACAATATCTTCAAGACTCATTGTACGGTTGAACAACGAGTGTATGATCTTATCATTGATAGTGAGAGTAGTGAGAACATAGTATCCAAGACTATGGTAGATAAGTTATAACTATCAACTCAACCACATACTATCCCGTATTGCATTGGCTAGATCAAGGACGTCAGTGAAATAAAGGTGACACAACAATGTCAAGTTTATTTCTCCATCGGTAAATACAAAGATGAGTTATTATGTGATATTATTGATATAGATACTTGTCATATGTTGCTTGGTCGACTGTGGTAATTTGATTTAAATACTATGCATAATGGCAAAGCTAATACATACAGCTTCAATAAGGAAAATATAAAGATTACTCTAGCTCCTATGAAGCTGCAAAATAACCAAACAATCTCCACCAGGACCAACTTTTTTTTTGTACCTAAAGAGGTATATACTCCTACCAATATTCATGTGCAAGTTCAAATATTATTGTCTGAATTTGAAGATATCATTCTTGAGGAGTTACCCACAAGCTTACCACCCATACGAAATATTTAACACCTGATTGATCTTATTCCTGGAGCAAGTCTACATAGTTTACCGCACTACCGCATGAATCCTAAGGAGTATGGAATCCTACATACACAAGTCTAAGACCTCCTCAAGAAAGGGATGATTAGAGAAAGTATGAGCTCGTGGTTATGCTTGCACTCTTAACACCAAAGAAAGATAGAAGCTAGAGGATGTGCGTTGATAGTCAGGCCATCAATAAGATTACGGTACGATATCGATTTCCTATCCCATGATTGGATGGCTTGATTGATTGGGAGGATCAAAGCTCTTTTCCAAGATTGATTTGCAGAGCAGATATCATTAGATTCGTATTCATCATAGAGATGAATGAAAGACTGCGTTCAAAATATATGAAAGATTGTACGAGTGGTTAGTTATGCCGTTCGGTCTATCCAATGTGCTGAGTACTTTCATGAAGTTAATGAATCAGGTATTCCATCCCTTCATTAGAAGATTTGTTGTCGTTTATTTTGATGACATTTTGGTCTATAGTCAGAATGAAAAAAAAAATCTACAATACTTGACCAAAGTTTTTAATACACTTCGTAAGAATCAGTTGTATGCAAACCTAAAAAACATGTAGCTTCATGACTGATAGCTTAGTCTTCTTGGGCTTTGTTGTAAGTTCTAACGAAATTAAAGTCGATCAAGATAAGGTAAAGGCTATCTGAGAATGGCCAATACCGAAGACCATTACAGAAGTTCGAAGTTTTCGTAGTCTTGCGAAGTTCTATAAACGATTTATGAGAAATTTTAGTACTATAGCTGCATTGCTTACTGACTATTTGAAGTAAAAGCAATTCCTTTGGACAGAAGAAACAGAACAGAGTTTTACTGTCTTGAAGGAAAAACTTACAAATGCACCTGTCCTTGCACTTCTAACTTTTACAAGATTTTCGAAGTCAACTGTGATGCTTCTGGCGTAGGTGTTGGAGTTGTTCTATCTCAAGATATGAAGCCGATAGCTTTCTTTAGTGAAAAGCTTAGTGAAGCCAGAAAGAAGTGGTCAACATACGAATAAAAATTATATGCGGTTATTCGTATATTATAACAATGGGAGCCGTATCTAGTGCAGAAGAAATTCATCCTCAATTCCGATTATCAAGCTCTTAAGTACCTCAACAATTATTCCAAACCAAATCGAATACATGCTCGATGGATTTCCTACATCCAAAAGTTCACTTTCTCTCTCAGGTATAAGTCAAGACAATTAAACAAGGTTGTTGATGCATTAAGTTTCCAAGTTATGCCACTGACTGCTGTTCAAAATGAAATAATCAGTTTTAATTATTTGAAAGACTTATATACTGAAGATGGAGATTTCAAGGAAGAATGGGAGAAATGCATTAGTGGATTTATAAATAAACATCAAATACATGATGTTTTTCTATTCTTTAAAAACCATTTATATATTCCACGAGGATCTTTCAGAGAACACATCATTTAGGAGCTACACAGAGGAGGATTAGGAGGACATATGGGGCGAGACAAAACTATTTTATTAGTGGAAGCTCGATATTTTTGGCCACATCTTAAGCATGACGTCGAGAAATTTGTTAAGCATTGTTATATATGCTGGACTGCAAAGGGACAAACTCAAAATATTGAGTTGTATATGCCACTTCCTATTCTTGATGCTCCTTAGGAAGATTTATCTATGGATTTCATCTTGGGACTACCGAGAACGCAAAAAGATTCGGATTATATCTTTGGTGTGGTAGATCGTTTTTTAAAGATGGCTCATTTTATTCCCTGCAAGAAAATTTTCAGATGCTACTGAAGTCATTAATTGGACACTAGGCAATATTTTACGGTACTTGAACAAAGAAAGTCCTAGACAATAGGAGAATGTCCTACCGCAAGCTTAGTTTGCTTACAATAACGTACCAAATCATTCCAACTGTAAATCTCTATTTGAAATTGTTTATATTCGTCTTCCGTTGTTTACTCTCGACTTGGTACCTTTACCAAAACTTCTGGGGATGAGGATTATTGCTGATCATTTGATTAATAAGGTGATCCACATCTATGAAGAAGTGAAAAGAAAGTTAGAAGAGTCTACTGCAAAATACAAGGCTAATGCTGACAAGTATAGAAGATTCAAATCTTTCAAAAATGACGATTTTGTAATGGTTCATTTACGTAAAGAAAGACTTCTAATAAAAGAATACAATAAACTCAAGTAAAAGAAAATTAGCCCCTTTTGCATCATTCAAAAGATTAATGATAATGCATATGTCATCGATCTACCAGATAGTTACGCAATTTCTAAGACCTTCAATATTCAATATCTATACGAGTACCATGGATCGGAAGTCATACTATGAGAAACTTGAGGGCGAGTTATTTTTTTTCAAGTGGGGGAGAACTGATGCAGCAGCCTACAGAATGATCCAAAGCGAAGGACCAAAATTCCAAAACCCAATCTAATGAACATTTCATTAGTTGGTAGAATGCTTTTGTGCGTTAGGTATTTTAGACTTATTTATTTGAAATGTATTAGGTTATTTAGCTTGTTTATTTGAAGTGTGTTAGATGAACAATTTGTTTATTTAAGTGTGTTTGGTTAGTATGTGCTAGGTGTATGGTTGTAAGTTTCTTAAAATTATTTTATTGGATGGTTTAGATTAATCTTAAAC
Source organism: Parasponia andersonii (assembly GCA_002914805.1). NCBI lineage: Eukaryota > Viridiplantae > Streptophyta > Magnoliopsida > Rosales > Cannabaceae > Trema > Trema andersonii. Next base: position 1,076,055 of record JXTB01000031.1, read on the forward strand.
TTGTATAGATAGCTTTCGTTGGTCAGAGTTGTAATCATCTAATCTTCAATTATATCTTAATTTTCTCTTCTAAATTCTCTTTGAAAATTTAACTTATTTCTATTCTTGTTGTGAGAACGTAAGTTAGAGCGAAATTTAGTAATTCGCAGCGTTAAATACCTCCACATTATCATGCTTCGGAGATGACGCAAAAATTGTTGCAGAGGCTCAAAAAAGAGTGCAAAAGAGTGAAAATGGTACGTGGGACAGACAAATATGTGCTCTCCTTGGTTGAGTTCCGCTTGCGGTATGGAAAAAGCCAACGTCCCGTTGAGGTAGACATACTGTGTTCCACATATAGACTCCACCTCAAAAGGTACGGGTGCATGTGTCTAAGTCTCCCTATTATTTTATTCACAATATATTTTCTTTTAATTAAAAGATATCACAAATAAGTATAACACCAATTCACCGCTGGAATTGTAACAACTACTACGTACCTATTAAAAATTCGGTAAAAAAGGTGAACACGTATCATTATAAACACCTGATTTTGTTATTGGAAAAAGCAAAGGCATAATTAATAGCCTGAAATTGAACAAAATCTGACACATGGATTTCCTAATTAATAAGACTAACCTCCTATATAATTTTGTACACCTGTTAATATCTATATAATATATATACACACACATTACATTACCCAGACAATGAACATCTTTCAAACATTATGATCAATAAGGAAGACAAATATGGCTTCCAAAACCATAAACGAACTGCCTCTTCTGGTGAACCTTCTAAGTTTCATTCTGACGATCACTGCTGCAATCCTTAGTGAAACACATGCTTTTAACCTCAGTCTCATCCGAATAGACTCAATCGACTCGCCCTTATTTCCAAAAACCCTCACAAAAGAAGAACGACATAAGAAACTCTCTCAACTCACTCTAACTCGAGCTCACCACCTTCGAACCATGGCCGCCACCGCATCAGATAATCCAAACGCTCTACGACCTCCAGTCTACGGCGTTTATAGCAATTTCTACGTAACCCAGATGAGAATCGGGTCTCAAAACTACTCACCTTACCTAATGCTCGACTCCGGGTGCGACGATACTTGGGTCCAATGCGAAGGCTGTACAAACTGCTTCCAAATCAAAGGAGGAAGCTTCAAATACCGAAGCTCTTCCACCTTTCGCTACCTTCCTTGCGAACACCCGCTTTGCGTTCCTAAACAGTGCCAAAACGGCCACTGCACCTACGCCATCAACTACGTCAAAAGAACAAGCATCAGCGGCGTGGTTTCGACCGATACCTTCTCCTTTCGAACCGACGGCAGTGTTACAGACGAATCCTACAAAAGCTTCCCAAACATCGCTTTCGGTTGCGGCTTTGACAACCGAAATGTTAGCTTCGGTGACAACGCAGGCCCCGACAATGCTATAGCCGGGATTTTCGGATTAGGGCCGGGACAACGGTCGATACTTTGGCAGTTAGAGTCTCAAACCAACGGCCTCTTCTCCTACTGCTTACCGTCCTGGACGACACCGTATAGTACCACCGCGTACTTGCGTTTTGGAAACGACGCAAAAGCAGTAATGGACTCCCTAAGAGGAGTACAAAGAGTGAGAATGGTACAAGGAATATCGAGGTATTCGATCACCTTGATTGACATTAGTGTGAATGGAAAACGATTACATTTGAATCCGGGTTTGTTTAGAGGTAAGTTTGCTATTGACTCTGGGGCTCCATACACTGCTTTGCTTAAAGATGCGTATACAGTTGTGAGGAATGAGATGGTTGAGTATTTTCAAAGGCGTTATGGTTGGCGTCCTCTAAAGGATACGGGAACATATTATGACTTGTGCTATAATAAGTTTTATAGAAGTGGGAATTATAGTTTACCAACTATGTCGTTTCAACTCGATGGAGCTACCCTTTTCCTGAAACCCGAAAATCTGTTTGAGGAGTTCTCGTTTGGTTTTTGCTTGATTATGTTGCCGATTGGTAATGCTGGACCAGGCCTTCTTGGAGCTTTTCAACAGTCGAATTTTAGGTTCTTGTATGATGTTAAAGCATCTACATTGTCATTTGCACCCCAAAACTGTCAGAATAACTAATCAATAAGTACTTTTGAATATCACTAAGGTGATATTGTTGAAAATATTAATAAATGATTTATACAATAGTATTGTCAGAGGGGCAAATGATCAATATGAAAATACTTCGTTGTTGCATTTTGTTTTCTTGTGTTCTCGTTTCTAAATATTACCGCAAAAAATTCATATCTTCATGCAAACTTCGTAATTTATCCCTTCGATTATCATAAATAACAAGAAAAGTATCATTTTTATTAACAAATTGATATGAATTCTACATTTTCTATATTGTTTTTGTCAAAAGTAAGTAGGAATATATATATATATTTTAAAAACAATTATGACGGGCTAGCTTATGATCAACACTCCATCAATTAACAAAAGAAAAAACTGTTAGGACTTTTCTTCATATTAAAACTTCTTATTATTATTATTTTTTTTCCATTTCACGCCCCATCACGCTTTTTTTAGTATTTAATTGAGAGCAAACAACTTAAGATTGATGAATTCTTTGTTTTGTTCATTCATGGGTATGATCGGTTTTTAAAAGAACAGAGTATTAGTCTTATATTTATAGCAGAGACTTATAACATCCTCCTAAACTGCTACTCATCCTAGTTACTTTACAAAGGGTAAGTCATAATAAATGTGGGGCCCATTCCTGAGCCTCGAACCGTGAGAAGGGTCACGCGGATCGCACGTGATCCCGCCATCGGCATGTGGGTCTTCCGAATTTAAGGCAGAATCCATCACTGATCCCAAACGGTTCAATCGGTCAGACCTCGAGTCCATGACAGCTGGCGGTCTGAAGCCCCAAGGGTCTGCTGTCTAGGAACAGCGACCCTCGCCTCAACTGTCGTAGGGATAAGAAGCCCCAAGGATCTTCAGACCCCAAGGGTCTGCTGTCTAGGAACAGCGACCCTCGCCTCAACTGTCGTAGGGATCAGAAGCCCCAAGGGTCTTCAGACTGGATGCAATGGAAGACAGCCCCACGGCTCCGGACCCGGACAGGGCATTTAATGCGTTTCTGGGTAGGTGCGCGCGCAGGGACAAGCCGTCCTGACAGAACGGCGATGTGCCCAAATCTTGCTCCTGACGGATTGAAACGATAG
>JXTB01000031.1:1079267-1101428 GCA_002914805.1 Parasponia andersonii
CCTCTCCGATCCTGCTTGGAGTTCAGAGATTTGTGAATTAGCAAGGGCACGTGAACAGTTGGAGAATCCAGCATCAGCAGTTCAAGACACGTGGACGACTGGTGTGAAACCGCTCCAACAATAAATACTTCATAAAGTGACGAAACTAACACCCTGATTTCCTATTAATAACACTAGCTAGTCTCTCTCTCCCTCTCTCTCTCTCTCTATTATATATAAATATATATATATATATATATTCTACCCACATTCAGTACACTCCTTTCAAACACTTAATCCCTTAGGAGGACAAAAACGGCACCCAAAACCATAAGCAATTTGCCACTAATTCTATGGAACCTTCCAACTTTCATGTTGATCACTACTGAACTCCTTACCAAATCCAATGCCTTTAGCCTTAATCTCATCCGGATAGACTCAATCGACTCACCCTTATTCCCCAAAAACCTCACAAAAGAAGAAAGACATAAGAAACTCTCTCAACTCAATATAAACCGTGTTCACCACCTCGAGCCATGGCCGCCGCTGCATCGGATCTTACTACTTGGTGCTTTGAGCAACGTATATGTAACTCAGATGAGAATCGGGTCTCCGAACTACTTGTTAGTGATTATTCCGTCACAAGTGCAACTGCAACTCTAAAATCTTCACCATCTTAATCTACTCAAATTTGAAAGATTTGATTTCAACAATTTCATCAAAATCGGCTCTTATTTTATCTCTACGTATATTCCTCTGGTTTGTTGTTTCTATACTTTTTGTATTTTAAAATCTGTTATATCTATTTCTTGCTTTTAAGACCATGTGTATATATCTATATACCGTGTAAATTGAATTCGATAAATCAAAGAGTTTATATTCACATCAATATTTTTGTTATGGTATCAAGGCCCTTTCTCTAGCGAGTTTGATCCAAAACCTTCATTTTTCCCCCCTTTCCTTACCATGGCATCTGAATCTTCTGCCACTTCTGTTGTTACTGTACTGACCACTTCCTCTCCTAGTCTCATCGCCATCAATGTTGCAGCTACACTCCCTGTTAAACTCACAAACTTGAATTACTTCTCCTGGAAAGCTCAATTTACTGTCTTGTTCTTCGGTCTCGATCTTCTCGGCTACCTTGACGGCATATTTCCGTGCCCGCCACCAACAGTGAATCAAAATGATACCACCATTACAAATCCGACTCACCTTCCTTGGCGACGTCAGGACCAACTCATTCTTCATGCCACTCTTGCCTCATTAAGTGACTCAGTTATTCTACTCGTCTCATCTGCCAAATCAAGTCATAAAGCCTGGACTCGTCTCTCTCGTCTTTATGCCAAGCATTCGACCACCCACATGATTTATCTTAAGGATAAGCTTACTATGATTACTCGTGGCTCTCTCTGTTATCGACTTTCTTGTCTCTATCAAACAAATTGTAGATGAACTTACTGCTCTTGGTGACCCTCCTTACCTATGTAACTCGTGGCCTTGTCCCTGCCTACAACGACCTCATTACTGCCATGCGGACTCGAGACTCTGTGGTTCCGTTCGAAGAATTGTTTGATAAGATCATCGATCATGAAACTTTCCTCATTCACAATGAAAAACAAAATTCAGATTCCGCACCATCCACTGCAAATATAGCCAAACATTCTCCACCCTCTCATCGTTTTACCAAGCCCACTTTTCCTTCTCCAGCACCTGGTCTACTTCCCAATCCCTCTTCTCCTATCAAACCATACACCCCCAATCAACCCACTTCAACTCCAGTTGTCTGTCAGTTCTGTAACAAGCGCAAGCACGATGCCAAGAAATGTTACAAGCTTTTTTTGTTAGAAATAAATTTCTTTGTGACCCATTGGGGCATAGTTTAGTTATTTGGGCTTGTGTTGTGAATTGGGCTTGTTTTGGTACGTATGTCTAATAGTCCATAGTTTAATATCCAAGTTTCTAGAGTATTCTTGTATTTGCTAGATTGTATAATTAATTAGGTGGTTGGAGGTTACATGGAGCATCTAGAATCATCCTTAGAGTAGTATAAATAGAGTGCTCCCCCTTATTTTGTATCAAGCAAAAGAGAAACAATTCAAATAATAATACAAGTTCTTCTCTTCCACCAAAATTCTCTCTAGTTTCTTCCTTAGCCTTTCAAGTCTTAAAAATCTCCTATTTCTAATAAAGTGGTATCAGAGTGAGGTTGTGAGTTCTCTTGAAATTCTAAGTATACTATGTGGTTGCAGCTTTGACTGATCTTTCACATCAGAAAAGAATTCTTGAGATTGAGAGTATTAGCCATTTATTCCAAACATACCACTATTACATATCAAATCGAAGAGCTCGACCAGACGAACACGTTGTCGCAAAAATCAGCCTAATCAGAGTCCAAACGAGTTGTCAGAAATTTGCTGCCACAAACTAAGTCAACTCACTAAATTGAGTCGAGTCAAAGTCGTTTAACTGAGTCGTCAGAGCTATTAACTAAGCCATTAGAGCCGTTTGACCATGCCGTTGACTAAGCCATCGGAGCCGTTGACCATGCCGTTGACCAACTTATTGACCGTTGACTGAGAAATGAAGAACATCAGTTTATTTCAAACGTTTACTATGTACCTAACATGAAGAGTAATATCTTGAGTCTTGACCAACTCTTAGAGAAAAGTTATGATATTCACATGAAAAAAAAAATAGTCTTTCTTTAAGAGACAATAGAAATAAGTTAATCACCAAAGTGCCAATGACAAGAAATAGAATATTCTTGTTACAAATTCAAAATGATATAGCAAAATGTCTAAAGGCTTACTACAAAGATTCATCATGGCTTTGGCACCTAAGGTTTGGACATCTCAATTTTGGCGGCCTAGAATTATTAGCAAAGAAGGTGATAGTTTGAGGTCTGCTCTTCATCAGTCAACCAGACCAATTATGTGAATGATGCTTATTGGAAAAGTAATTCAGAAGAAGTTTTTCAAGAGATTCGAGTTCCCGAGCCCATAAACGGCTTGAGCTCATACATACCAACGTGTGTGGCCCAATAAGACTAAGCTCTCTCGATAAGAGTAACTACTTTCTCCTCTTTATCGATGATTTTTTAAGAAAGACCTGGGTGTATTTCTTGAATGAGAAATCAGAAGTGTTCAAAAAATTCAAGAAGTTCAAGGCACTTGTTGAAAAGGAAAGTGGTCGAAGTATCAAGGCAATGAGATCTGATAGAGGAGGAGAATTCATATCTTACGAGTTTCAGAAGTATTATGAAGACAACGGTATCCGCCATCCTTTAACAGTACCAAGATCTCCCCAATAGAATGGTGTCGTAGAAAAAAAGAATAGAACAATCTTAGACAAACCCAGAAGCATGCTCAAGAGTAAAGGAATGCCAAAGGATTTTTGGAATGAAGCTATAGTTTGTGTAGTTTACCTGTCAAATCGCTCTTCAACAAGAAGTGTATGGAGAAAGACGCCATAAGAAGCTTGGAGTGGAAGAAAGCCTGGAATCTCTCACCTAAAAGTATTTAAAATCATAGCTTATACTTACGTGCCTGATGAAAAGAGAACTAAGCTTGATGATAAAAGTGAAAAGTTTGTCTTCATCGGCTACGACTCTAACTCAAAAGGCTACAAACTCTATAATCCAAGTAATGGGAAGACTATTATTAGTCATGATATGGAGTTTGACGAAGAAAGTACCTGGGAATAGCACACACAAGAGGGAAATTATGACTTCCTACCATATATTGAAGAAGAAAGCGAGCAACGAAGAATAGAGTAAGTAAGAGAAGAAATGCAAGAGCCTGTTACTCCACCTACTTCACCAATGGCAAGCACTCATCAAGAAATAATACTAAGATCGTCTTCAAGTAGCAGTTCAAGTGAAGGGATACCAAGATTAAGGAGCTTACAAGAGATATATGAGGTGACTGAGAATCAAAATGACTTAACTCTCTTTTGCCTCCTTGTTGATTATGAACCATTAAACTTTGATGAAGCTATACAAAATAAAGAGTGGCGAGATGCGATGGATGAAGAAATAAATGCGATCACAAAGAATGATACATGGAAGCTTGCTACACTTCCAAAAGAGTACAAAGCAATCGGCGTGAAGTAGGTTTACAAGGCTAAAAAGAATGCTAAAGGAGAAGTGGAGAGATATAAGGCAAGATTGGTTACGAAGGGATATAGTCAAAGACCCGACATAGACTGTGATGAGGTATTTGCTCTTATGGTACTTCTAGAAATGGTATAATTGATCATCTCATTGGCTGCTCAAAATAAATAGAAAATTCATCAAATGGATGTCAAGTCTGCTTTCTTAAATAGAGTCCTTGAAGAGGAAGTCTATATAGAGCAACCATCTGGTTATAAGATTAAGAGACAAGAAGATAAGATCCTAAAGTTGAAGAAGGCCCTTTACGGGTTAAAGCAAGCACTAAGAGCATGGAATAGCCACATCGACAAGTACTTCTAAGATAACAACTTCATTAAATGTCCTTATGAGCATGCATTGTATATCAAAGTAAAAGATAGAGATATGTTGATAGTGTGCCTCTATGTCGATGATCTGATCTTCACGAGGAGTAATCTATCCATGTTCAAAGAGTTTAAGAAGGCAATGACAAAAGAGTTCGAAATGACCGACATCGGGCTCATGTGTTACTATCTTGGTATAGAAGTGAAGTAAGAAGAATATGGAATTTTCATTTCACAAGAAGGCTATGCCAAGGAGATCATCAAGAAGTACAAGATGAATGATTGCAAGGCTGTCAATACACTAATCGAATATGGAGTCAAGCTATCAAAGCATGATGAAGGAGAAAAAGTGGATCCAACACTCTACAAGAGCTTAGTTGGAAGTTTGCACTACCTGACTTGCACAAGACCTGACATTCTCTATGATATAAGCCTGGTTAGTCGATACATGGACTCTCCAATAATCACTCACTTGAAAGTTGCCAAAAGAATCTTTCGATATATTAAAGGTGTTGGAATAATGTCCTCTAAAATAGTTTATTATTTAGACATTATAAACAATATTTATTGGATTATTTAGTATCTATTTGTTATTAATAAATTCCATGTTATGAATTTTTATTTTATTTATGTTCCATTGATATATATGTGATGTGTATGTTATCTTATGCAAACATCTTAAAGATTCCAAGATATGAAATGAGTAATAAAGAATTATTCGTGTGATGAATTCATATGTGGGAGACATTATATTCTTTATTTCATTATGTCTAAATTAAATTATTCATATTCTGCATATTGAAGATGGAATACTTTACTATGCTATAGAATGTTGTATTGTCTATTTAATTAATGAAGTCTCTAATTATCAAAGTGAGTCTTCGGATAGAAACACTAGTGTGTTATAAGAAAGTTATAACAGTATTGAATAGGACCTAGTAAATTAGAATTTGAGATTAAGTGTCGTAACTCAAATTTCTAATTTTACTAATCTAGCACTATTGTAGAAGACCTTAATCCTAGTGATTAATGAACTTACTTTCATATGTTTTGTCTTTTTGGGTTACTAAAGGACTAGTTCTAATTTATGGTTTGAACTCCAATATCTTGGAAGATAAGGTATATGAAATGTGTAGAACTTTTTTTATGATGGACACCATGCATATGATATCACTTTGAGTTTTTTCAAGTACTTGGATAATATAAACCAGGGCTCCGATTTTCACTATGTGAATTTGACTGTGTTGGTATAAGCAGATACAAACACTATAGTCAACTATTATCCATTAGATGAAAAATGGCAACTCAAAGGTAACTATGTACTAGAGGAGTAATACGGTAATTTCATCCTACTAATACAGCATTGGATTGGGGGTATGTCTACAGGTATAGTATATGCTAAATGGATCAAGCTAATTAATTGTTAATAAGCTTCACAGAAAAATAAATGACATTTAGTCAAAGAATACAATATTGGGCCTATAGTGGTGTGCTTCAATATTAATGGACAAGGTCTAATCATAATTAAGAGTTAATTATAATAGTAGGTATATGGTTCATTGGATCTTGGGCTTTATGGATCCATCTGGTCCCCTGTCTAACTCAAATTAAAGTCCAATAGTCAGTTGATGATCAGTTGAGCCCAACAAGCCCATTAGAGTTTATTAATCTCTCTATAGTTAAAAGAAAAATTCTCTAGCAACCCAACACAAATGTTACATGTGAAACACCCCCTTGAGAAGTGAGTGTCACATGCATAACAGAGAGAGAGAGGGAGAGCAGAAAATCGGCCAACTCTAGGGATTCTATCCTAGTGTTTTTGGTCAACCCAGAGAAATCGTTTAGAGAAGATTGTCTTCTTGTTCGTCTGTGGATCTCTTTGTTGGGAATCAAGAAGGTGACCACTCATTGGATCAATCAAACGGCTTTTGAGAATAGACGGGAAGACGAGAAGGTTGTGGAGCGAATCCATGTATTGTTTTTGTCTAGATCAAGAGTTAATTTATGTTAGATCACGATCTGAAATATTTTGTGAAAAGAAAAATTTTAAACGACCAATTCCGCTGCATTTCTTGATTTTATGAAACTATAGTGTTCTTGAAAATGATTTTATAAAAATATTTTTCGGAAATTTATTCCAATAAATACTAGCAAAAGATACAACTAATTTTGGCTTACTGATGTGAATACAAAATATCATGTTTTTCTCCTTTAATGTTTTGTCTTTTATACTTATTTGGTGCCTAAATGTACTCATTATTCTTATATTTTGATTTAGGATGCAAATGGAGGAGTTAAATGAAAACAGAGCTAATTGGGCGATTTTTGACAGTTTCGGCATTGCATCGTAATATGGGTGTAGCTCTCTCATTCGGGCTCCAATTGAGATGATTCAAGATGCTATGAAAAGATAAGAAAATCATCTACAACTTTCATGTTTTGCGTTTTGAGAGATACCGGCTGTGTCAGGGTCGAAATTGGGCTTGAAGATTCTGTACCTGCACTGTTGACGTTCTGGAACGTTTTTCTTTTTGCAAGTCTAATACACAGATTTGACACGGTTTATTTTCGGAAGTTTCTAGATCTGGTGCACGAAAATTACAGCTGGAATCACCACTTTCCTATTTACATTAAGATTTTATTTTATCTTTCTTAATTATTCAGATTTGAACATTGTTACTTTAGGATAATTTTTGGCATATATTTTTTAGGAGATTTCGTAGGCTTCTAATAGGTCAATTAACGTGTATAAAAGGAGGAGATATCATCAGACTTGGGACACGCCTCTCTCATCTCTTCTCTTATTTCTTTCCTTCGAGTTTTCATCATGGCCCTGCGTGGCTAAACTTTTATAGTTGGTCAAAGGAAACAGAAGCCTCGGAATCAATAAAACTGTGAGATCAAATTTATTGTTTAATTTATGCTTTGTGTATTGGATGTTCTTCAGTCCTTATTTTTATAATTGTTTCGTTTAATTACTAGGAGGCCTACTAGTTTATTATTCGTTGCAATATACTGCTGGGTTGGAAATCAAATCCGAAATTGTTTGATCCCTTTAATTTGTGAAGCAATTAAGATTTAATGATTTGCTGCGTTAGAAATTATTAGATCTTAGGAAGAACGTTCGACTAAATTAAATACAACCGCTTGTGTTTGTGTTGTTTAGTTTCATCGATCTCTCTAATTCTTAAAACTGCTACTAAATTAAATCTTTAACGCTTGTCTTGGGTTATTTAGTAGTTAGGATTAATTAGGTCACTTGTTTTCTAATTAACTATGACTAAGGAGAGATAGGAATATGATTCTAACGGTGAATATTCAAAGTATGAATTGATATATATACTTGTATTGATGATCAGTTATTAAATTCCGACGGTGGATGTTGACTTAGACCAAAGTTTGTTCTTTTGATTGAATTCGATATTTTAATTTAAATTGTTCCTTAGTTGTTTTTCTTAAAATTGTTTTCATTAAATTTAAAACCATTTTTCCCATTCTCGTTCATGTAGCATAAAACCAGACTAGATACTCTCTGTGGGAACGATCCTTACTCGCACTACTACATATATTTTTAGAAGTATAGGTTTTATTTTTGGTTGCCTGCGACAGCACTCCACTTACGATATTCATTATCTAATAACTATAATTTTGTGAGTTATAGTGACAGTGATTAAAGTGGAGACTTAGATGATCAAAAGAGTACAAGTGGTTTTATATTCTTCATGAGAGATACTGCTTTTACATGGATGTCTAAGAAGCAACCAATTATCATACTTTCAAGTTGTGAAGCAGAGTATATTGCAGCTATATCATGTGTCTGTTATGCGATTTGGTTAAGAAACTTATTGAATAAACTATGATTCTGCAGAATGAATCCATTGAGATCTATATTGATAATAAATCAGTAATTTCTTTGGCAAAAAATCTCGTCTTCCATGATAGAAGCAAGCACATCGATACCTGCTATCATTATATAAGGGAATGTGGTGCAAGAAAGGATGTGCAACGGAAGTATGTGAAGACTCAACACCTAATGACAGATATTTTCACTAAACAACTCAAGCATGAAGATTTTCTTAAGTTAAGAAATTTACTTGGTGTCACAAATCAAGTTTAAGGGGGGTGTTAGAAATAAACTTCTTTGTGACCCATTGGGCTATAGTTTAGTTATTTGGGCTTGTGTTGTGAGTTAAGATTGTTTTGATGTATATGTATCTAATATCTCATAGTTTAATATCCAAGTTTCTAGAGTATTCTTGTATTTGCTAGATTGTATAATTAATTAGGTAGTTAGAGGTTACATGGAGCATCTAGAATCATCCTTGGAGTAGTGTAAATAGAGTGCTCCTCCCCCTATTTTGTATCAAGCAAAAGAGAAACAATTTAAGTAGTAATACAAGTTCTTCTCTTCCACCAAAATTCTCTCCAGTTTCTTCCTTAGCCTTTCTAGCCTTAAAAATCTCCTATTTCCAACATTTTCCTCATCTCCATTCTAAACGACCCTCTGCTAATCATGTCAACATATCCTCTTCTGCTCAAAATTCATGGATGGTCGATTCTGAGGCTTCTCATCATGTTACTTCTCAAATGTCAAACCTGTCTCTACATCAACCTTATGAGGACCCTGATGACATTCAAATTGGTGATGGTTCATGTTAACAAATCACTCATACTGGATCTGTCTCTTTTTCTCCTTCCTTCAATTTGTCAAATGTTTATGTGTACCCTCAATTAAACAAAATTTAATATCTGTTTCAAAATTCTGTCGATCTAACCACACTTCTATTGAATTTTTTCCCTCCTATTTTGTTGTCAAGGATTTGTGTACGAGAGCTCCACTACTCCGCGGAAAGAATCGGCATGATCTCTATGAATGGCCGACTGTAGAAAATGGATATCGTAGCCCGGTTGTGGCTCTCTCTACTGGCGTCACGGTTTCTACCTCTCCTGTAATTTGGCATGGACGTCTTGGTCATCCATCTTTAAAAATATTAAAATCTCTTGTTATCTCTAATGTAGTGCCAATTTCTTCATCTATTTCTTCGAACTTTATATGTGAATCATGTTTTTGTAATTAAAGCCAACGTTTACCATTTGGCGAGTCTACTTTAGAAAGTCGTGGGCCTCTTGACTTAATTTATACCGATGTTTGGGGACCCTCTCCTGTTCAATCAGTTGATGGTTTTTCTTATTAAGCAATTTTTGTTGATCATTTTACTAAATATATTTGGCTCTATCCTTTACGTTTAAAATCTGATGTGTTCACTATTTTTCGTCAATATAAAAGCTGTTGTTGAAAATTTTTTTCAACGGTCAGTTATCTTTGTTTACTCAGATGGTGGTGGCGAATATACTGCTTTAAAACATTTTCTTAGCACAATGGGTATTCAACATCTTAAAACACCACCTCATACACCTCATACACCCCAACACATAGTTGGTGGCATATTTAATTAATCGTCTTCCCACTCCTATACTTAATTTCTTTTCTCCTTATGAAAAATTATTTAATCAGAAACCGAATTATAATAAATTAAAAGTTTTTGGTTGTCTATGCTTTCCCTGGTTAAAACCATATAACTCCAATAAACTTGAACTTAAATCTTCTCCATATATTTAACTTGGTTATTCTCTTAACCAAAGTGCATATTTTTGTTTGGATATTACAACAAATAAAGTTTACACATCTCGTCATATTTGGTTTGTTGAAACTGAATTTCCTTTGTCAAAATCTTCTTCCCTTGAATTTTTCGACTTCTTTTCTATTACAAATGCTTGGAACTTACCTATCACTTCTTTTCCTTCTTAAACCATGTCCTTGCCTACTGTTGTGCCACAACTACCTGTAGAGACAATCACGACCGCTCCCTTGCATACTCTACCATGACCATTCACAGCTTCATCTCCGCTTCTCTCTGCTGGATCAGATACTTCCACACATAATCTTTTCCCTTCTACTAACATTTCATCCTCACTTCCCATCTCTATTTCTCCTGTTGCAGATTACTTTCTCATCACAACTTCCAGTCTCTTCTATACAAACCAATTCACCTTCATCCGCTCCGAAGCCTTCTTCTCATCCCATGACAACGAGATCTAAAAACAACATATTCATGCCCAAACGTCTCTATCAAACAACCACCAACCATCCTCTCCCAGACCGTGTTGGACCCACATGTGTTACACAAGCCACTAAAAGTGTTGAATGGCGGCAAGCTATGTCTAATGAGCTTACAGCACTTCTTCTAAACGGAACACGTGAACTCGTTCCTCCTTCACCTACTCAAAATGTTGTTGGTTGTGAATGGGTTTTCCGAATTAAACGTCACCCTGATGGCTCCATTTCTAAGTATAAAGCTCATCTTATTGCCAAGGGATTTCATCAATGTCCTGGTGTCGATTTTCATGATACTTTTAGTCTAGTTGTTAAGCCAATAACTATTCGCCTTATTCTTAACATCTCCTTATCCAATTATTGGTCTCTACATCAATTGGACGTCAATAATGCTTTTCTTTATGGAACAATATCTGAAGAAATTTTTATGTAGCAGTGCTAGACTTCGTTAATCATAACAATTTTAACTATGTTTGCAAACTGAGAAAAGCAATTTGTGGTCTAAAATATGCTCCTCGAGCTTGGTATACTAAACTCAAAGAATTTCTTTTTATCATAAAGATTTGTTAACTCTCGCAGTTATACTTCCCTTTTCATTTATCATAGAAATATTATTAATCTTAATTTTTTGGTCTTTGTAGATGATTTGATTTTCACTGGCAATGATGACGCATTTCTCACTCAATTCTTGCAAGCACTGGCTACTCCTTTTTCTATCAAGGACCTTGGTAATCTTCACTATTTTCTTGGTATTGAAGTTTTGCCAATAAAATCCGGACTATTATTGACTCAACATAAGTATATTCGTGACTTATTAGACCGAACCTATATGATTGGTGCTAAAGAGTGCACCACACCTATGTGCTCTATCCAGTCTCTTCAGCTAAATGATGGCTCTCTGCCAGCAAATGCATCCAAGTTTCGCCATCGCCATGTAGTTGGAGCTCTTCAATATTTGTCACTCGGCTTGACGTGTCTTAGGCAGTCAATAAATTAGCACAATTCATATACACTCTCCTACCGAAACTCATTGGTCTGTAGCAAAACAAATTTTACGTTATTTGAAATATACCATACACCATGGTCTCTTTCTCAAACATAATCAACAGATGTGCGTCACTGCCTTTACCGATGCCGATTGGGTAGACAATCGTAATGATCGGTCATCTACTTCTGCGTACATCATCTATCTTGGTCGCAATGCCATTTTATAGTATTCCAAGAAGCAAAAGTCCATTGCCCGTTCTTCTACGGAAGCAGAATATCAGGCTCTTGTATCTTGTGCTGCTGAAGTGCTTTGAGTTAAAAATTTACTTGGTGAATTACAAGTTCCTTGTTTATCAGCTCCATAGATTTTTTGTGATAATATTGGTGCAACATATCTTTCGGTTAATCCTATATTTCACTCACGTATGAAGCATATCTCCATTGACTATCATTTTGTTCGTGATCACGTGGTTCGAGGGTCCTTTACCATATCTCACATATCCTCTAAAGATCAACTATCTGATGCTCTTATAAAACCCCTTCATTCTCTCATATTTCGTCAATTATGTTCCAAGATCGATATCTCCAATAGGAGCACAGTCTTGCGGGGGCGTGTTAGCGAGTCTTTGGTCACACATATTTCTCTAGTTTGTGGTTTCTGTAGTTTTTGTATTATAAAATATATTATATCTACTTCATGTTTTAGGACTATATATATATATATATATACCATTTAATTTGAATTTAATAAATCAAAGAGTTTATATTCAGATCAATATTTTTATTTACTACTCACCTTACCCGATGATCGACTCCGGAAGCGATGACAAATGGGTCCAGGGAGAAGGCTGCAAAACTTGCTTCGAAATCAAAGGCAAGAGCTCCAATTTCCAAGGCTCCCCCACCTTTCGCTACCTTCCCTGCGACTACCAGCTTTGCGTCCCGAAACTATGCCAAAGCGGACACTGCGTCTACGACATCAGGTATCTCGGAAGCACCGCCTTCGATGGTGTCGTTTCAAGTGACACCTTCTCTTTTGCAACCGACTACATAAGCATCCCAAATGTTGTTTTTGTTTGCGGCTTCGAGAGTAAGAATATCAACTTCGGGGAATACAGAGGTCCCAACAATATCATAGCCGAGGTTTTCGGTTTGGGGTATGGAAAACGGTCGATACTTAGGCAGTTAGACTCTCAAACCAACGACCTTTCCTCATACTGCTTACCCTCCTGAACGACACCGCTTAATACCTCTACGTACTTGCATTTCGGAAACGACGCAAAAATAGTAGGGGAGGCTCAAAGAGGAGTGCAGAAAGTGAGAATGTTGACTGGGATAGATAGGTATATGGTAACCTTGGTTGACATTAGTGTGAATGGAAAACGACTGCGTTTGAATCCAGGGATAAATTGGGTATTGACTCGGGGGCCGCGTGTAAAATCCTAAATTTATATAACAGTAATTAAGTAATTTTAATTTAAGGGGATTTTAGTAATGCCTCATTTTTGAATTAATTAAATAAAGTCTAGGTGCATTTGGGGCAAAAGTGAAAAAGAAATTACAAACCGGAGACAAAAGTGTAATTAAAGAGGGACTAAAGTGAAAGAGTCTTTTTAAAATTCGTAGCTAAAGTGGAATTTCAGAAACTTTTTCAGTCAAACCAGATTACGCCACATGTCCCACTACTGCAGTTTCTGAAAATTGTATATAAATCCCCCAAATTCTTCTTCTTCTTCACTGAGGCCCTCCCAAGCACATCATTGGTTACTATTCATTCGTCGCTCCTCCAGCTGTCGCCGTCCAGTTTTGCCACCTCTTGCCAAATAAAAAGCGGTCCGAACGTCGCGTCATCGGATTGGATTTTTGGCCGCCGTTTCCTCCTCCGACGTCCGATCAACTCACCATCACCACCGTTGAACTCGTCTCGACTCCAGCTTTCATTTCCGACCACTCTCGGTCTCTAACTTGGCTCCGGTGAGAAGTTGACTATTATAGTAATTTTATAATATTAAATTTTGTGGTATTTTTGTAATTATTTTGGAATTAAGTTATTTATCCCGACAAAATTTTTCCACATGGAAGAGGAGATTGAAACATGAAATCTCATGATTTTGAAGTGTTGAAATGGTAACCGGAAGATCGTTAATTATCGAAATGAAATGTAACATTTTTCTAATTATTTTCCAAATATGGTATTTTTATAATTTTCGGATTTTTGAGCTTATTTAATGCTCAGGACCTCGAAACTGAGTTCTGACTTCGAATTTGGACTCAGTGAGGTTGGGACATGAATTCTAATATAAAATACTACTATTTTCTAAAGTGGCATGAAAATCAAGAAAATAGCTCGTGAATAGCACTGTTTTGCGTGCCACGAGCCGGTCCCGCATCGAAACCCATTTTCGACAAATTGTATGTCAAACCCAATATTTTTTGGTGTTCTGAATTCAATGGTGACCTCTGTTTCTCAATCTGAGGCTCCGTTTGAAAAGTCAACTTTTCAAGTGAACGTGACGAGATCCGAGAACGACTATCTGAACAACGAAGTGATCAATTGAGGATATTTCTTGTGCCGTTAGCTCAACATAACTACTATCTCGAGGTAGGGATTCAATTACCAGATTTTATACATGTTTTAATTTGAAAATTTTTATTATAACTATTTTTGTGAAAAATCGTGAATAAATGATATTCTGGTAAATTGCTAAAAATTATCGGATTCTGTTGGGATTGAACTGTATGAATTTTATACATATTTTTATATTATGACTATGGGGTAAAACAGTGGTGTGTTGCCCATGTATAGTAAATCCCACAATAATCCCAAGTTGAATCTTAAATTATTGTTTGGTTATGTATTGTATGGTTATTATGCATATTTTGTTACATATTGTACATACTATAGGATCACACATGAAATACATATTAGGTCGAAGTCATAATCCTCCATATACTCAACCCATCTTCGCTGTCTCAAGTTTAAATTCTTCTGGATAAAGTGATACTTCAAACTCTTATGATCGGAGAATACGTCCTTTACACCATATAAATAACATCGCCAAATCTTCTAAGCAAAGATCACTGCTGCAAGTTCCAGATCATGGGAGGGATAGTTCCTCTCATGTGGCTTCAACTGACGAGAAGCATAAGCCAAAACTCGACCATTCTGTATCAAGACACATTCCAAACCCGTCTTCAAAGCATCGGTATACACCACATAAGGCTCGTTACTGTCGGGAACAGTAAGAACAGGTGCGGTGGTTAAACTCTACTTCAACCTGATAAAAGCTTCTTCACTTTCGCCATCCCAAATAAACTTGACATCCTTCCTGGTCAACTTCGTCAAAGGCAAAGCAATTCTCGAGAAATCTCGCACAAAACGACGGCAGTAGCCTACCAAACTAAGGAAACTACGTACCTCCGTCATATTTCTCGATCTTTCCTACTCCAGAACAGCTTTGATCTTAGTGGGATCGACTGAAATACCTCTGTGAGAAATCACATGCCCTTAGAACTTCATTTTTGACATCCAAAAGTCACACTTCGATTTCTTGGCGTACAACCGATGGTCTCTCAAGGTCTTGAGTACTATCCCCATGTATTGGGCATGCTCTTCTCGAGTCTTGGAATATACCAGGATGTCATCGATGAACATAACCACAAAACGATCCAAAAACGGCCTGAAGATCCGATTCATGAGATCCATAAATGCTGCGGGACCATTCGTCAAACCAAATGGCATCACTAGAAACTCAAAATGACCATATCGAGTTCTGAATACTATCTTAGGTATATCATCTTCTCTTATCTTCAACTGATGAAAACAGGATCTCAAATCGATCTTAGAGAAGAACCTTGAACCACCGAGTTGATCAAACAACTCATCTATCCTTGGCAAAGGATATTTGTTCTTTACTGTTAACTAGTTCAACTTCCTATAATCCACACAAAGTCTCAACGAACTATCAGCTTTCTTCGCAAACAAAACAGGAGTACCCCAAGAAGAAATGCTACTGCGAATGAAGCCTTTGGAAAGCAGATCGTCCCACTATTCTCTTACTTCTTCTGTCTCAGTAGGTGCCATGCGATAGGCTGGAATAGAAACTGGTTGAGCTCCAGGAACTAGCTCAATACAAAACTCAATCTCCCTATCAGGTGGTAATCCCGGTAAGTCTTCAGGAAACACCTCCCAATACTCACACACCATCGGAATCCATGGGTCTTGATTGTCTGTCCTCACCTTGCCATCCATGGCAAACAAGTTCCCATAATACTCAAGATTCTTTCTTCCACCCATGCACACTTTCAGAATAGGACTAGGCTTCAATGGACTCATCCCAGCCTGATAGACAATAGGATGTCTATCACTAGGAAAAAGAGTCATCCGCTTCTTATGACAGTCTACAATGGCTCGATACTTCGACAACCAATCCATATCGAGTATCACGTCATACTATCCCATTGGTAACATAATCAAATCAGCAAGTAGCTTCCTATCACCAATCACAACCCGACAAGACTTACACACACTAGACACATCAGCCATTCCCCACAAAGGTGTACCCAATGACAATACATAATCCAGATCAGAAAATTCCAACCCCAACAGTTGAGCAAACAATAAGGATATGAATGAATGAGATGCACCAATATCAAACAAAACATATACCCAAGAGTGTGAAAGAAGGATCATACCGTCAACAACACCTCGGCCGGTGCGATCCTGAGTGTCTTCTGCCCCAGTAAAAGTATAGGCTTGGCCAGTCACATTCCTTTCCCCTTGTTGCCTCTTCCCTGACCAAGATGGCTACTGCTGGATCCTGGACCACTACTACCAAAATCACGCCCACCCTGACTCCCTGAGACCAGAGGAGTCTGAAAGTTCTGAGTGTAACCCTGAGAGCGGTACTGATGCTGATAAAACTGAGGGGAAGTAAAAGCCTGCGAAGTACCCTGTGACTGTTGCAGCCTTGCTTGAGTGTTCTGATAAGAAGCAGAACCTGACTGGCTCTTCTGTGGTCCTCTCTGAGAAAGAGGAGATTTCTACAGACGGTTGGGACACTCCTTCTTCCAATGACCCTGCTGGCCACAAACAAAACATCCTCCATATGGACTACTTTGCCACCCCCAGAAGAACCACTGCTATTCGAGCTCCCACTGTTTGGAGTACCCTGGGCTGACCACTACCCCTGGTTCCTTCTGGTAGCTTTCCTGTCATTACCCCTCCACTGGTTCCTCCTGGAATCCAAACTTTCTTCGATGGCCTCTGCCCGCTGGGCAGCTACTACAATCTCAGGAAGAGTATGGAAAGTCTGGGTACCAATCATGTTGAAAATGTTCTGATTTAGACGACTCCTGAACTTGGCAACTCGGTACTTCTCACTCGTACACATTCCAAGAGCAACACTTGCCAACTCAGTGAACTTTATCAGGTACTCATTCACCGTTCTGTTACCTTAGGTCAACATCTCAAATTGGTTCACAACTTTATCCTGTTGATCCTCATTGGCATCCTGGGTCTTGAAAATCCATTCAAAGTCCTCCTAAGTCAAGCCCACTACATCTTGCATCTATTCTACTATTTCCCACCAACGAATGGCACTCCCCGTCAAACGGATAACAGCAAACACAACCCAAAACTCAAGGGCTCGAAAGTGCCTCTCCATCTCACGCAATTAAGTAATTGTCGTGAGAGCTTCTGGTGTACCATCAAATTGCCCTAGCTGGAGACGCATGAACCATTAGAGGTGATCAACCTAATTCAACTGACGTTCCCTCAGAGCTGAAGGCTGATAGTCTGGATTGCTTATCTGGATGAATGCCTACTGTATTTTCTCGATCAGATAAGTAAAATCCGGACGAGGACGTTCAGCACCTGGCTGGTGCCTTGGAACTCTTCTATGAGGTATCCTTACAAGTCTGAAACAATATGCCAAACTATTAATGCGATAATGATGAATGCTTGTCATAAAAATTAACTTCAATCTAGTTTAATGGTGATACATCCGAGCTGTTAAACTCAAAGCTCTGATACCAAAAATTTCTGTCATGACCCAAAACCCGGGCTAGTGGCAGAAGGGAAATTTCACAAAGGTGGGAAATTCCTTGATTTATTTGAAAAATATCAAAAGTTTAAGTTTTGTAAACAGTCCATTTTGATTAAGTATTTGGAATTTCATCCCATGAATCTCTCCCACAGTTCGTATACACTATTAAATATAGACTGAATAATAATTGAAAAACAGGAAAATCAAATATAAGTCCAAGTATCATCATCATCTACAACAACAAGTTAAATCCCAAAATGGCATACATAAGTTTACAGGCAAAATAGAAAATAGTAATCTTGGTTCAATGCTAATACAAAACCCAAAACAGTCCAAACACCACAACAGTAGACTTTTAGCATTATTAAGAAATGAACTACAGTCAAGATGGCCTCTTACTCCTCCTGATTACCAAGATTGCACTAGACACTACCTGAAGAAGAAGATAGGGGGGTGAGCATAAAATGCCCAATAGGAAAAACAATTACCCCGATCGAAAATATTTTAGTGATGGGGAATTCCTGCATAGTTAGTTTAGTCCAAAATATACATATATATATTCTAAACTGAAAATCCATATATATATATATATAAAGCAGTGTAATCAAAACTTTTCAATTCATATGCACATGACACAAATCAATCTTTACCCATAAGCTCACATCCTCTCATCTGTGGAAATCCAGGATGATGACACTAAGTATGCCTAACAACCTGCCTGATACCTAAGCTCATACCCAGAGGGGACACCCATGTGTCGCCTACCAAACCTGGAGGGGCAACCGAATTGCCTACGCCTGCCAAATGGGGAGGTAATCAGAAGTAACAAAACCCCGCATGAGTTTACAGACTTTCACCGACGGTGGGGTATGTAGTGCCACACTATAAACCCACGATGCTAACTCAGTGCTCATGTATGATCCTATGGCATGTGTAATACAGAACTGAAGTGTAAAAACTACTGTACTCTAGTTTTTCAGTAAAACATGCATAATAGGGATTTATAGAAAAATGAGCAGCATAATGGCCCTATTTTTGATATACCCAAAATAACCTACACACGACAAATTCCCAGAGCAGTACAATATATATCTCATACAACCAATTCCCATCACAGATATTCGAGAAACCAAAAATCACATTTGTTCTCATATGTCGCAGAAAATAAGTTTTATTTGAAAACGATATAAAACACAGGTAATTGAATCTCTACTTCGCTCGAATAGCAATACCACGCTATTGAATCCTCAAGGTGTCGTTGTCGATCGCCCAGAGAGTCGAGAACTAATTCCGAGCCCTCAATCGTCTTCTTGCAAAAAGTCAACTTCTCACCGGAGCTTCAATTTCACAAACAGACTTTTTCGCTGAATTCCTTGTACCCAAAATAGCTAGATTAGACATATAACTTGTCCAATTCGGGTCCGGACCCATACAGGATTGGTGGCACGCAAAATGAGGTAAAATACCGACCGTTTGATCTTGATTTTGGTGTCGGTCACTAAACAACACAATATATATATATCAAACTTCTCTATTTTTCGAGTATATTCAAAAAATAAACTAAAAATACAATCCAATGGTCGGATTAAAAACAACAACCATAAACTCGAAATGCCCAAAATGGCAACTTTCAATCCGGATAAAATGGGATCATGAAATATATACCTTGACGATCCTTGCGACGATACGAATCTAACGGGACAAGTTGGAGGTCGAATAGTGATTAGAATCTTCGCCGGCGACGAAAAAGCTGAAAAAACAGTCATTTTGTCTTTTCCAGCGACGACTGCTGCTCCGATAGCCTTTGGTGGCTGGCGACCAGCTCGTGGTGGAATGAGGGAGGCTCACTGGCAATCTACTCAGCCAGACGGAGCTTGGACAGCGGTGTGGATTCCTTTGGCTGAGAGAGTGAGAGAGACGAGGGAGAGAGAGAACGTCTCGAGGGGGGGAGAACGAGAGGGAGAGAGAGGAAGATATATATATATATATATATATTTAATTTAATATTTTTTTTTAGTTTTGGTTAAATAACCATTGTGCCTTTGCAAAACCTGGGTTTTTACAACAATAATATTCCATTTTGGTGTTCTTGTATCAACAAGAAATTATGTGATTGGCTTCTTTTTTTTTTTTTTTTAATTTTGACATTGGGTTGGGATCTGAAATCTATACCTCCATATTGGAGGCTATTGTACGGCAGTTTTAGCTTTTCCTTTTTTTTTTTCCCCCAAAGCTTAAGTCGTTTCCTTTTTTTTATTCATACGTCATATGTTTAGTTGTCTTTTATTAGTTTCCTTTAGTTAATTAGTTCATGTTACACAGCGGTTTGCGTAGAATTGTGTAGTGTTAGATTCATATTTACGTAGGAAGGGAAAGCCTGAGTCAACTAGTTCGTGTTACGCAGCGGTTTGGGTACAAATTAGGGTTAACTTCATATTTATGTATTAAGGAAAAGATGAGATAGACTGGAATATTATTAAATTATGGAATTTACAGAACCTTCTTCTCTTCTTTCCCCTAGCCACGGATTTCGCTTGTTCATCTTTTCCTGCTGCATTAGTAATTAGTTGTTTTTATTATTATTTTTTTTTTTGTAAAGAAGCGTTACTAAATTATAAAGTATCATAAACTTACAAAGAAATGTTAGGATTCCCCTCGCTAAAAGCACAATATATGTATCCTAATTAATGCATTTCTCATAATGCATGCGCAGCAGTAAAGTCATCTACCACATTGCTGTTGATAAATGTAGAATTAATTTATCAATTTATAAATACCACAACACTTGGTGGCTTACTTTCACAATAGGGGGGGAAAGGGAGAGAAGGAAAAAAAAAAAAATACAAATCCGATCATTTTCATTCTAACATGCTAGTAATCCTTTTCTCTCTCTTCCAATTTCTACTGCACAACATCAAAGAGAAAAAAATGGCTCCTACTAGTAAAAGCGGGATTTCATTAGCCCTAGATCTTCATGATGCTCACATTAAATGCCCTTGGAACCCATGCGTTTAGCTTTAAGCTCATCCCAATCACTTCCCTATTCCCCAACAATCTCACTCTCTTAGAGAAACACAACAAACTGGTCAAAATCTCTCAACATCGACAAGAACAACATTCCATGATCCTGATTACCAGTACAAAGTTCATCACTAGTGAATTCAACCAATTCGACAGCGAAACCTAATGCAGTTATACTGCGACCTTCCGTTCGTCCCCGTGCTCCGAGCGGCTTCTACATGGTACAAGTGTACATTGGATCAAAGCTCCTCTCGCCCTACTTGGTCCTAGATCCCGGAACCGATCTCAGATGGTTGCAATGCGAAGGTTGCACCAATTGTTTCCCAGTGAGAGGTAGGGGAAACTTCAAGTACCAAGAATCGCAATCCTACCGCAAATTACCATTCAACCACACGCTCTGTGTCCCCAAATTGTGTACTGCTGATGGGCTATATTGTCGCTACGACAACCGTTACCTAACTAGCACTAGCTCTGGTTTGCTTTCCACCGAAATTTTTACGTTCCCAAAGAATATGAACCAAACGACAGTAAAATACCCTTCTTTGTTGTTTGGTTGCAGCTTAGACAATTGGAACCTACCCTTTAGCGCACCAAACAGCGTGATCGCCGGCATTTTCGGTCTATCTTTAAGTGCACGTTCGATCATGATTCAACTACAAGTCGTTACCAAACGATGTTTCTCTTACTACCTAACGACGTCGGATTGGCCAACGTTGTTACTTTTCAGCGACGATGCTGGCATTAGCCAACGACAAAGCGGGCTCCAAAAGACACCGCTGGTGCCTGGTCTTCCCCAGTAGTATCAGCAGCGACGATAAACGACTTAATATCAATCCATATGTATTCCGATTGAAAAGAGACTTCAAAGGTGGCTTTGTTGTCGACGTAGGTACTCCATACTCTCATCTTGTTGACAGTGCGTACAAGATTTTGAGACAAGAAATGGTTCAGTACATTGCACAGCGACACACAGGATTGCGCCCGATACAACGAGGAATGGGGGCTTTTGACCTTTGTTATAATCTAACAATGACACCACCACCGGGAGGTTATGTTTTTCCTTCATTGACTTACCATTTGCGAGGAGCTGATTTTGTTATGAAACCGAACGTTGTATTCGAATCTTTCGGAACGGTTCGTTGTTTGGCTATGTTGGTTATCAACGACGATGGTCCGACCATCTTAGGGGCCTTGCAACAAACTAATTATCGGTTCTTGTTTGATGCTAGTAGCCTATCTACAACGTCCATGTCTTTTGCACCTGAGACTTGTGCGTAAATATTCATGTTATTATATATGCTCAAATAAAAAATTTGAAAGCGCATAATGCCCTTATAAATAGTTTATGACTTAGTTTTGCGCAATTTAATTATAATTTGGTTTCGGTCCCTTGAATGTACAAAGAGTTGCGTTGAGCGTATAAGTAGTCAAACATAATATAATAGAGTAGTGAGATCGAGTAGATTTCACACGTCAGAGTCCTACTCAGCCTGTGAAATGGCAAATTATGAGCTTGTTATTGTAGAGGGGGGGGGGGGG
>JXTB01000031.1:1101504-1177703 GCA_002914805.1 Parasponia andersonii
ACCCAAAATACCCCTTAGAATTTAAGTTATACCTTTTCTTAGCCATTAAGTGTTGATTTTGGGTCAAATCTGGTCATTTGCTTTCCATTTCTCTCTAGCCATGACTTGAAACTCTCCAATACTTTTTCTAACTTCTCTCAACTTCCCTCAAACATTTCCAAGAGTTTCCAAGTGGTAGAACTCAAATTAGAGCCCTAGAAAGCAAGAAACACCAAAACTAGTCAAGGTAATTCTATTAAGTTCTTCTTTCTAGTTCTTGTCCTTTAATTTCAATTCTCTGCTTGTTCCTACTTAAATAATGGTTTCTTCAGGTCTTTTTATGTCCAAAAATCTAATTATAAGCCTAAAGAATCAGTTTGGTAGAGGTAGAAGGCAAGAACTCCAACAAAAGCTCAAATTAGTCAAAGTGAGCATTATGTATGATTTTGAACTTATAGTTAATTTCTTTTGTGTTAGCCCTTAAACCAAAGCAATTATTTAATAATAATGGTCCTAGAAACCCTTATATATTGCTGGAAATATAGAATTTAAGTGGGAAATTTAGGTTACACCTAGAGCCCCAAAATTGCTAATTGTGTATTTAAGTGTTTCTGTGGGTGTATTAAGCTTTCTATACTTGTAATCTGATTTTCTCATCTTGCAATGGATATGTCATGGATTCTATTACTTATTCCATTAATTTAGCTACTGTTTGTAGCCATAGACAAGTGCACAAATTGGTCTAACCCGAAAAAGATTTAAAATATGCTTCTATGTTATCCTAGGTGTTTCTTTTGATTTGTATATGTGAGAATTGGTTTGTTGATTGCTACCACAGGTCTTAAACCATGATTTTAGTCATGTGGGGATGTTCTAAAAATAAGAGAGGTGCTGTCCAAATATTTTTAAAACCAAATGGTACCATTTAGAAGCAAATGAACTAGTTTTACAAAATTAGGGGTCATTTTGATCATTTTTGTGCTAATGAACTAGCATTCATATTTTACTACTTTTGAATAATTTTTCAATGCTAGATATTAGCTACTAAGTACCTTAAGTGATTTATACACTCCTAAGTCATTTTAAGATTAAGTTTCCTAAACTAGTAAAAGTTCTGATTTCGGTCTTGTTCAAGTGTCTTAATGCATTCTTTTTGTAAAATGTGTATCTTGAATAATAGTAATTTATGACAGGTGATTAGTACACCAATCTCTAGAGGATATTGACTCTTTTTACTATCGATTCCTATTCAAGACATGAAGTAAGTAAAGACTTACAACTGCATCACAAGAACTATATGGAAGATGTATTTATGTGAAACTTACTTATTCCTGAAAGTTATGAAATGGCATATGCATGGCATGTTTTGCATGCAAATGGAGACTTTTATTATAAGAGTATTTGAAAGTGAGTACCATTGTACCAATTTTATAAGATAATTTTTAATGGCAATTGTTAGTCTGTCGGAGCTGGATAGGTAAGTCTGTTGATACAGACTCTCCCGTTGAAGCGGGATTTGCGGACCTTATAATGTGTCTCGTTGAAGCGGGATAATATTAGTACGGTGTGGGATGCCCCTTTGATGAGGGAAGGAGTTTTCAAAAAAAAAAACCTCACACGACGGTCGCACCTTATGTTTTTACTCTTGGCCAGAGTTTCCGCCCAATGTTATCACGGCCTATCGACTTACGGGACAAGCAATGTGCTAAGGGGCCCAACTAAAAATAATTTTTAAGGAAAATGCATGGACTCAAATATTTAAGAAAGAAAAAGAGTACAATGGGAACTCTATGAGATTTTAAAGCATTCATAAGTATGTATAATTTTTACTTACTGAGCTTTAGTTCATTTTAGTATTGACTAGCTAGTTACCTGGCTTGCCTTTTGTCGCCATGATCATACAGATGTAGACGAACTTGACCTATAGGCGACATTTTTGTTTTGAGATATTTTGGTGTAATGTAAATACTACTATTGATGGCAAAATAGACTGCTAAAAATCTCTTTTGATTGTACATTTTGTAAAGACACTTTTAACAAGAAATGCTATGCATTTGTTTTTGTTTAAAGGTTTTAGAAAGTTCAAAATTTGCCCACCTTTTTATCAAAACAAAAGATAATATTTAAGAAAGAATAATACTTCATAGTTTGACTGTATATAACAATATGGTTAAACTAGGGGGTGTTACACAATTACCTTATTTTTGTTAATAAATAAGGCTTTAGTCACGATACGTAGAGAAATTATGCATGCATAATATTTCTCTCTCTTTCACATTGGGTTAGGATATTAGGATATGAATATGAGTTCTACACCTCCACGTCGAAGGCTGATGCAGAGGCTTTTTAGCTTTTTTTTTTTTTTTTCCACTTTAGTCATTTTTCTTTAATTGTTGTCCTTTTTATTCAATGTCTAGTTGTCATTTATTAGTTTCTTTTAGTCAACTAGTCCTTGTACTAGTGATAGAGTTCAAGGTGGAAAAAAATGATGGCTTTTTCTTTTCTTTTCTTTTTTCCTTAGTAGTGTGAATCAGCAAGTTAAGAAGCTGTCTATTGTAGTGATTCAGTGTTTTATCCAAAAAAATAAGAATTCCAAGAAAAAGCCCAAACTTCACTATTTTTACCCATAAATTTTAATTTTTTTTTATAAAAAAGATTGAGCTTAACTAATGAGGTCCACTTATTACAAAGAAAGAAAAATAACTCACACTATAAAAGTGAAATTCCCGATCTTATATCCCACCCCATTGCTGAGCTAGCCCCAACTAAAACATTTCACTCAATCTAAGTTAATTTTGCTTAATAATTCTCTAATTCTAATTAGAAAAAATTAGACTTTTATGTTAGAAATGCTTACCATCAATAACAGGAACATTCGGAACAGAAGGACTAGTAGGAGAAAAAAAAAATCCTAGAAGGAAAAACAAAAGGACTAGCAGCTAGCATGAGCATCCATTGGTGCAGATGGATGCTCTTTTGTAACTGGTAATGTTGTAAAAAGACAGCATTACTATTAATTAGAAAATTTTGATAAACTTAATATGATCTATCTATGCTATAAAATAAACATATAAGATCAAAATGTAGAAATAAGTTTAAGGATCGTACGAATGTACCTCCGGCCATTGCTCTGTTTTTCTTACTGTAGTTACGGTATATAGCAGGGTATTAATACTCTTTTAAGCCTTATAGAATCTTATTGATGGTGTATATAATCTTTAATTTTGATTCTCAGACTTAGAGAATTAATACAAAATCATCTCTCAGTATTAATAGATGTTTTCCATCAAAATGTTTTCTCTGAGGTGGATATTAGGTAGTGACTCACGTTCAATAGATTTATTAAAAAAACTGAACATAATTGTCAATTAATTAGGTATAATGGATCATGACCAAATAGGACAAAAAATATCTAATATTCTCCCACTTGGTCTATATATCATTCCATCAATTATCTCTTTTTAAGAAACAAAACACTTGAATCATGGCGATAGATCCTCTAAAATTGAGTCGTATCTTCTATGTATTATAAAGTATAATGACTCTATAACACTACCCCATATTATCTTAATGAATAAATCCTATGTTTATTCTTGGTCTAATTAATAATAATATTTCTCAGATTCAATTAATATGTATACAAAGAAAATTAAATATGAAAAAAATATCACATAATAGAGTTTCAAATTACATTCGTTTTACAATGAAAATCACATAAAGGAACTAAGTCTCATTTGTTCTACATGATCCTTAAATTTCAATGGTGATATGCCTTTAGTCAAAGGATTAGTAATCATCAATTCAGTACTAATGTGCTCAATAACCACTGTTTTATCTTTAACACGTTCCCTTATGGCTAAATACTTGATGTCGATGTGTTTACTTGGACTACCACTCTTGCTGTTTTTAGCTATAAATACTACTATTGAATTGTCACAGTATATCTTTAATGGCCTAGAAATTGAATCCACAATTTAAACCCAGAAATGAAACTCTTCATCCATACACCTCGTGACATAGCCTCAAAATAAGATACGAACTCAGCTTCTATAGTGAAGTAGCAATCAAAGTTTTTTTGCACTTCTTTAAGATGCAGCTCCACCGGCAAACATAAAAATATATCCAGAAGTTGATTTTCGAGAATCAACACAACTGGAAAAATCTGAATCGGAGTAGCCAAATACCTTCAGATTATCAGTCTATTTATACATAAACATGTAATCTTTCGTTCCTTGCAGGTATCTCATCACTTTTTTTGCAGCTTTCTAGTGGTCAATACCTGGATTACTTTGATATCTTCCTAACATCCCAATAGAATATACAATAGCAGGTCTTGTATAGGCGTGAGCATACATAAGGCTTCCAACTGCAGAAGCATATGGAGTGTTTTGCATTTATTCCTTTTCAAAATCATTTTTCGAGCACTGTTTAAATTGAACTTGTCACCATTCACAATGGGAGCTATACTAGATGAACAATCTTTCATATGAAATATCTCTAAAACTTTATTGATATAGGCATTTTGAGACAGTCCCAAAATATATCAAAATCTATCTCTATGTATCTTAATCCCAATGACATAAGGTGCATCATCCATATCCTTCATATCAAAGTTTTTATAGAAAAATTGTTTCACTTCATATAGCATACCATTATCATTAGTTGTAAGTAAAATGTCATCCACGTATAGAATAAGAAAACAAACCTCACTCCTACTAATCTTCTCGTATATACATTGATCCATGATGTTGTCTACAAAGCCAAATAAAGAGATAATATCATGAAATTTTAAATACTATTGTCAGGATGCTTGTTTCAATTCGTATATAGATTTTTTGAGCTTGCACACCAAATGCTCACCATTACTAGAGGAAAATCTTTCTGGTTATTTCATGTAAACTTTTTCCTCTAATAATCTATTGAGAAAAGTTGTTTTCATATCCATTTGTTACAACTCTATGTCAAAATGTGCAACTAATGCCATAATGATGCAAAAGAATCTTTCTTAGATACAGAAAAAAAAAAAAAAAAAAAAAAGGTTTCCTTATAATTGATTCCTTCCTTTTGAGTGAATCCTTTAGCAACAAGTCTTGCTTTATATCTCTCAATATTGCCTGATGAATCTTTCTTGTTTTATAGATCTATTTACATCCAATAGCTTTTACACTATTAGGTAACTTTACAAGATCTCAAACTCTATTAGATGCCATAAAATTTATTTCATCTTTCATAGCATTATACCATAAATTAGATTCTTTGCAATTCATAGCTTGTGAAGGTGTTTCGGGATTATTTTCAGCTCCAATGTCATAATTTGATTCTTACAAATACACAATATAATCACTAGAAATCACTGATTTCTTTATTATAATAGATCTTCTTAATGTTGTATCAACATTTTCTTGAGAAATATGTTGTTCAATTGGTTGTTCAACATTTTCTTGACCAACTTCATCTACTAGATTGCTTTCAGTAGTCTGTGGAACTTCAATAGTGAGTTGTTCAACACCTAGTTGAGCATGAGAGGTATTATGAATGATAACCAATCTATCACTTGAGGTGGAAGTTTGAGTATCAATCCAAAATTGATCGCTCCCATTGATCAAGTCAATTTCAAGAAATTTTGCATTTTTTGATTCCACAATTCTAGTGTTGTGAGATAGAGAATAAAATCTGTACCTCTTGGACCTTTCAGCATATCCAATGAAATACCCACTAATGGTCCTTTGGTCTAATTTCTTTTCTTGTGGATTGTATACTTTTACTTCAGATGGGCATTCCCAAATACGTATATGTCACAAACTTGGCTTCCAACCTTTAAATAACTCAAATAGTGCCTTAGGGACAGCCTTGTTTTGGAACTCGGTTTAATATATATACTGTCATTTTAAGAGCTTCAATCCACAAGGATGTAGAAAGCTTAGAGCTACTAAGCATACTCTGTACTATGTCCATTAATGTTCGATTCTTTCTTTCTGCAATATCATTCTGATCTCTGAAACTAGGCATGATGTATTGGGGAACCATTCCATGCTCTCAAAGAAAATCAGCAAATAGACTAATTGCTTGTCCATTCTCAGTGTATCTATCACAATATTCTCCACCTCTATTAGTTCTCACAATCTTAATTTGCTTTTCGCATTATTTCTCAACTTCAGCCTTAAAAACTTTAAAGGCATCCAATACTTCATTCTTATTATGTAGCAAGTAGAGATACATGTATCGTGAGTAATCATCAATAAAAGAGATGAAGTATTTCGGACCATACGAGTGCATATCTAAATATATGATCTCTAATATGTCAGTACTCCTTTAGGCACCTTTCTTTGACTTGTTGGTCTATTTTCCCTTAATGTAGTCCACACAAGTGTTATTAAAATCAGTAAAATCTAAAGTACTAAGTACTCCATCTTTTACCAATCTCTTAATTCTTTCTATGGAGATATATCCCAATCTTCAGTGCCTTAACATAGAGGAATCTTTATTCATAATACATCGTTTAACTCCAGTAGAAACATGCATTGAATTATAAGTAGTATTGTTTTGTAAATTTATTGAAAAAATACCATCAGATAAAGTACCATTTCCAACAAGGTTATTATTATAAAACAAATTGAAAGATATTTCAGAAAATTTAAAAGTATATCCATATAGTACAAGCCTTGATACTGAAATTAAATTCCTAAAAAAACTAGGAATATAAAAAATCTTTTCCAAATTTAAAATAAAACTACTATTTAAAACCAAACTGCATGTCCCAATAACATTCATATGTGAATGCATCTTATTTCCATAATAGATGTATTGTTCACTTTCCACTAGCTTCCTTAGGTTTCGCATATCTTACAAAGTATTTGAAATATGGATTGTAGAAGCAGAATTAATCTACCATGTGTTACAATTAATATCAACCATATTAGATTCATAAAAACTAATGAAATTAAAATACTTTTCAAGCCATTTCTGAAATTTGGTGCAATCCTTCTTCATGTGTCTTTTCTTTTTACAGATTAAGCACTTGGATTCCTTCTTAATGTCAGATTGAGGTGGTATTTTATCTTTATCCTTCTTTTTGGCTTGTTTCTGATTCTTTCCTTGTATTGTCGTTAATGCACTTTCACCCAATTCCATTAACAATCTCCCTTCCTCTTGAACACACATAGTCATAAGTTCATTAATTGACCATTTATCCTAATATCTATTATAGGATATTTTTAAGGGTTCATATTGTTGTGGAAGAGAATTTAAGATAAAGTGCACAAGAAAAGAGTTAGACATTTCAACCTCGAGAGTCTTTAATTGAGCCATAATGTCTCTCATTTGCATAATATGCTCACATACACCTCTCACACTGATGAGCTTTAGAGATATAAATTTCATAATCCGGGTGCTGGCTAGTGCTTTATCTGAAGTTTCAAATTGCTCATCGATAGTTTTCAGCAATTCTTTAACATTGTCATACTGAGGCGATTAGATCACTCTCATTATTCATAAAAAGTCTTTTGGTATGAAGTGCTGGCTTCAATCGTTGGTTTATCTTTCCTAATAGCATAATCAATATCCATAAACCCTAAATGAAGAAGAATTCTCTCTTTCCATATTTTATAATTATCACTTTTTAAATCAGGAACATCACGTCTAATATCAAAAAAATTCGCAGATTGCATCATTGCATAAAAATTAAACATGCTTATATATTAAAAATTGAGACTAGCTTATCAAATTTATCATGTTTTACCAATGTAAACTATTAAACATGCTTATATATTAAAACTTGCATGTGGGCTAAAGTCCTAATTCAATTAGATCTATCTAAAATTTTATGATAAAACTATCAAATTATGTTCCTTTTTCCTAATACGTGTGGGTAAATTAAAAAATTATAATTTGATATTTTATCCCGATTAATCATAAAAATATAATAAAAATTCCTATAGGATAAAATTTATTATATTAAATATAATTAATCACAATAAATGTCATTTACTTATATGTGATCCTAAATCACTTAATATAATTTTACATAATTAAAGATGTTGTGGTTACTCTCTAATTAATTAAATTTATATGGATTACATAATATTCATTTTCAATTGCATGTTATCATATAGGCAATATATACTCTAAATGAATATTATATAATTATAAACACATAAATTATAATACAAAATTGTATGTAAATTATCTAAATATACTTACAACATAATCATAATTTAAACACATAAAATTCTGGAATGAAATTTCATAAATTTGTCAATATAATAAAAATTTCACAAATGACAAGATCATAAAATTAAATTTCTCAAAATGATATTCATCAAATACTAAATATAGGAATATTATCATAAAGCACCAAAATTAATGAAATTATCATATTAAATTTCAGGAAAAATAAGAAAAAAAATATATTTTTTTTTAAACAACTGGTGACCAAAAATGATGTGTCGTTTTCTAACTTAAGGACTGCGTTTTTCTATATAAAAACAACAGGTCGTTTGATGACTAACATAGAAACTGACATGTCGTTTTCCGTAAACGACAACAGCCACCAACAGAGAAAATGACATATCTTTTTTCCTAACCAGAGAGAAAACAACATGTCGTTTGACATAAACGACGACTAAAAAGTCCTACAATAAACGACATGTCGTTTTTTAAATTTAATAAAGCAACGTATCGTTTTGCCTAACGACAAAATCAATCATTGAGCATAAATGACATGTCGTTTTTGAAGCTTAATAAATGATATGTCGTTTTTCAAAAGCGACAGAGAGCAAAAACTGAAAACTACGTGTCGTTTTTCGTCATCTTTAACCTCCAGCCGAGTCTTTTGAACTGTTTTTGACCCGTTTCAGACCCACGTTAAACTCGACTAGTTTTTAACTCTCTATAGACCAATTTTAATGTTTAAAATCATAGAATTGTTAGAAAATCAGTTACCTAATGATTTCTAATCTTAATTTTTATCAAAAAATTGCAAATATGAAACTTTGAGTTTGAAAAAAGTTTCGGGTATTTGACAAAAAAATTTTGACTTGATCAGTTAATATACAAAAAGATACCTAAAGTTATATTTAATCTCATAGAAAAGTTAGAAAATCGATTTCTGAATTATTCCTAACATTAGTTTTTACTAAAAAATTCTAAATATCAAACTACAAATTTGAAAAATCAAAATGGGTATACGGCCAAAAATTTTGCAGACTATAAAACTTAATAAGGCAAAGGCAAATCATGCTCTGATACCAACTGATAGACTTAATATGATCTATCTATGCTATACAATAAACATATAAGATCAAAATGCAGAAATAAGCTTAAGGATCGCACGAACGTACCTTCGGCCATTGCTCTGTTTTTCTTACTATAGTTATAGTATATAACAAGGTATTAATACTCTTCTAAGCCTTATAGAATCTTACTGATAGTGTATATAATCTTTAATTTTGATTTTCAAACTTAGAGGACTAATACAAAATCATCTCTCAGTATTAATAGATATTTTCCATCAAAACGTTTTCTCTGAGGTGGATATTGGGCAATGACTCATGTTCAATAGTTTTGTTAAAAAACTGAAGATAATTATTAATTAATTAGATACAATGGACCATTACTAGGACAAAAAATTCCTAACAAATTTCACTCAATCTAAGTTAATTTCCAGCAATCAAATTTCCAGAATAAAACCTTTTCTTTGATCATCCATTGGTGCAGTTGGATGCTCCTCTATAATTGGTAATCCTAAAACAATAAATATTTGCTTAATGAATCTCCTATTCTACTTAGAGCAAAATTCGACTTTTATGTCAGAATGCTTACCATCAGCTATGACGTAATCGTATTGGTTTCTTTATACCATATTGCATTATGTATATGAAGTAGTATAAGTTGCCCAGTTCCTCTTTTTATGCTTATTAGCTTTTATCGGAATACATGCCACCAAATCAGGCAACTGCCTTAATCTTGTCTCATCTAACCCCAACTTTCTAGGGGCTAGATGTGGCTGGTGGTAGAAAATCTTCTCAAAGGAGACGCATGGGACTTGACTAATAAATCATTCAAAGTTGAGCCTTGTCGTCTACCGGAATTTGATTTTGTAGCCGTGCATACGGCTGCCAGTTAATCTACATATATTTGGACAAGGAAAATGTTAGAACATTCAAAACATAAATAGTATAAGGAATGCAACAACAACAACAACAGAAAATAAAAAAAAATTAGAAAAACAAAAACTAAATGAAAGAAACTTACATCTCTTCCATTACACTCTGCATCTGATCATAAAACACTCTTATATCTGGCACATTCCTAGCATTTTTGAAGAATCAATTTGTGGTTTTAAGCTAACTCAAGAACAATGGAAAGTTGTTCGGTCTTGGGAAACTTGATCTCAAGACAATCTTGGATCCAATGTTATTAAAGTTCTCTAATATAGAAACCTATACAAGAGCAAGGGGTTATACAAACGATAAATAAGTACATGTTTATGTATATATATATATATATATATATATATATATATATATATATATAAAATGAATTCATGCTTACCACTAATGCATATGAGAAGATATCAATTGATTTTGTATCCTCATCTATTGAGAGCATCAGGTTTATAGAGATCGCAGCCCCCCAAGCATAAGTATTCACATCTTTTGAAGTGAGAAGGGGGAGATACATCACAACTACCTTATTATGGGAACTAGAACCTATAACTATCCTAGCTATTAAAGCTTTCGTGTATCTTTCTACAGTTTCTTTGTCACTACCTTTTGGAAAATCTTCAAATGCTCTTTTGAGTGCCTTGAGGTCAATCTGCTTTTCCCTTTTACAAAGCAGTCGGGCATTTTTTATTGCCTTCGAATCAAGGCCTAGATACTTAGTTATTACACTTTCAACATTATCCTTTTCAAAACTGGTCATCGATTTCCCATCTATAGGAAGTGTGGTTGTATAAAAAATATCTTCTAGACCAAAATTAATGGTCATACCATTTACAGCACAACATTTGTTAGAAAATAAACTTATTTGTGATTCATTAGGCCATAGATAAGTAGTTTAGTTATTTGAGCTTGTGTTGTAAGTTGAGTTTGTTTTGTTTGTGTATAATAGCTCATAGTTCAATACCATAGTGTTTAGAGTATTCTTGTATTTGTTAGATTATATAATAAATTAGGTGATTAGTGGTTGGATGGAGCATTCTCATATAATATAGATTCATTCTTGGAGTAATATAAATAAAGTGCTCCTCCCCTCACTTATATTAAGCTAAAAAAAGAAACAATTTAAGTAGTAATAAAAGTTCTCATCTTCTACCAAAATTCTCTCTAGTTTCTCCCTTAGTCTCCTTAGTCTTTCTAGCCTTAAAAATCTTCTATTTTCAACAAAATGGTATCAGAGTGAAGTTGTGAGTTCTCTTAAAATTCTAAGTATACTCTATGGTTGCAGTTTTGACTGATCTTCTATATCAGAAAAGAATTCTTAAGATTAAGCGTATTAGTTATTTATGTCAAAACATACCATTATTATATATCAAATCAAAGAGCTTGACGAGATGAACATGCCACCATAAAAATCAGTCTAAACGGAGTCTGAACGAGTCTGAACAAGTCATCGGAAGTTTATTTCTATAAACTAAGCCAACTCACCGAGTTGAGCCGAGTCAGAGCTGTTTATGACAGCACCGTTGACTAAGCCATCAGAGTCGTTGACCACGTTGTTGACCAGACTATGACCAGCATTGCTTATGATCGAGTAGTTGACTTTGACCAAGTCGATATACTAGTCAATCGTAAGTTTTTTCGATGTTCTAGATCCAGCCTTGTAGTCGAAATTTCCAAAAGCTCACTCTGCGAAGAGTTATGGCTACTGACAATTTAGCATCTGTTCAAGTTCTACCACTCCATGGTAACAACTTTGATAATTGGACGATCAAAATGAAGGTCCTTCATGGAGCACATGATGTCTAGGATATAGTGGAGAAAAACTATGAAGAGCCAAGAGATGGGGCTATACTACCCGTAACATAAAGAGATAGTTTAAAAGACTAAAGAAAGAAAGACAAAAAAGCTCTCTTCCTCATCTACCAAGCCTCAGATGACGATGGAAAATCTCAAGTACAATCTCCGCCAATGAAGCATGGGAGAAACTTCAAATCTCATACAAGGGAGAAGAAAAGGTTAAAAAAGTTTGCCTTCAAACTCTAAGAAGAGAGTTTGATTTGTTGCATATGACAGAGACTGAGTCAGTTTCTAACTACTTTTCTAGAGTTTTAACTATTTTCATTTAAATGAAAAGAAATGGAGAGAAACTAGAAAATATTACGATCATAGAAAAGATTATTTGGTCGTTAGATCAAAAATTCGAGAATATTATTACTGTCATTGAAAAATTTTAGGAGCCATGACGATAGAATAACTCTTGGGTTCTTTACAAGCCCACAAAAAAAAAAGAAAAAGAAGATGCAAAATTTTAATGAGCAACTCCTCGAGACTTAACTCAAAAAGAAAGAAAAGGATTTCAGTAGTAGAAGAGGTCGTGGCCAAGGAAGAGGTCACGAACATAGAAAATGAGGAAGATGATGCTTCAACAACAATATGAAAATGAAGATAGAAGAGAAAGCTCGACAAGAGCTCATGGAAAAGGTAGCCCACGGCATTGACATGACAAGTCCTAAATCAAGTGTCACAGTTATCAAAGATATGGTCATTACACTTTTGAATGCAAAGCTCTAAAGAAGGTGCAAAAGAAAGCCAACAATGTCGGAGATAAAAGACAAGAGAAAGATATGTTATTATTAGCATACAAGGAGACTAATGAGTGCCAAGAAAATATATGGTACCTTATAACAGTGCAAGCAATCATATGTGTAGAAGAAAAGTTATGTTCGTAGAGTTTGACGAGTCGGTGTCTAGGAATGTTTCATTGGGAGATGACTCCAAGGCAGCAGTAAAGGGCAAAGGTAAAATTCTCATACACTTAAGAAATAGAGAATATCAGTTTATTCCAAACATTTACTACGTGCCTAACATGAAGAGTAATATCTTGAGTGTTGGCCAACTCTTAGAAAAAGGCTATGATATTCACATGAAAGAAAATAGTCGTTCTTTAAGAGATAATAGAAACAAGTTAATCACCAAAATGACAATGACAAGAAACAAAATGTTCTTGTTTCACATTCAAAATGACGTAACAAAGTGTCTAAAGGCTTGCTACAAAGATTTATCATGGCTTTGGCATCTACAGTTTGGACATCTCAATTTTGGGGGTCTAAAATTATTAGCAAAGAAGGAGATGGCTCGAGGTCTACCCTTTATCAGTCAACCAGACTAATTATGTGAGGATGCTTATTGGGAAATCAATTCAGAAGAAGTTTTCTAAGAGAATCGAGTTGCTGATCCCATAAAATGCTTGAGCTCATACATACCGATGTGTGTGGTCCAATAAGACCAAGTTCTCTCAGTAAGAGTAACTACTTTCTCCTTTTCATTGATGACTTTTCAAGAAATACCTGGGTTTATTTCTTGAAGGAGAAATCAGAAGTGTTCTAAAAATTCAAGAAGTTCAAGGCACTCGTTGAAAAGGAAAGTGGCCGAAGTATAAAAGCAATGAGATCTGATAGAGAAGGAGAATTCACATCCTATGAGTTTCAAAAGTATTATGAAGACAATGGCATTCATCATCCTTTAATAGTACCAAGATCTCTACAACAGAATAGTATTGCAGAAAGAAAGAATAGAATAATCCTTGACATCACTAGAAGCATACTCAAGAGTAAAGGAATGTCGAAGGAGTTTTGGGTTGAAGCTGTAGCATATGTAGTTTACCTATCAAATCACTCTCCAACAAGAAGCGTATGGAGAAGGATGCCATAAGAAGC
Source organism: Parasponia andersonii (assembly GCA_002914805.1). Lineage (NCBI taxonomy): Eukaryota > Viridiplantae > Streptophyta > Magnoliopsida > Rosales > Cannabaceae > Trema > Trema andersonii. The sequence continues at coordinate 1,115,363 of JXTB01000031.1, forward strand.
TTAGAGTAGAAGAAAGCCTGGAATCTCTCACCTAAGAGTGTTTGGAAGTATAGCTTATGCTCACCTGCCCGATGAAAAGAGATTGAAGCTCGACGATAACAGTGAGAAGTTTGTCTAAATCAGCTACAACTCTAACTCAAAAGGCTACAAGCTCTACAAGCCAAGCAATTACAAGACCATTATCAATCGCAATATGGAGTTTGACAAAGAAAGAACCTAGAAATTGCACACACAAGAGGGAAATTATGATTTCTTACCATACATTAAAGAAGAAAGTGAGCAACAAAGAGTGGAGCAAGTAAGAGAAGAACCGCAAAAGCCTATTACCCCACCTACTTCACCAATAACAAGCATTCATCAAAAAAAAATACTAAGATCATCTTCAAGTATAGTTCAAGTGAAAGGGTACCAAGATTAAGGAGTTTATAAGAGATATATGAGGTGACTAGAATCAAAATGACTTGACTCTCTTTTGCCTCCTTACTGATTATGAACCATTAAACTTTGATGAAGTTGTTCAAAGTAAAAAATTGCGAGATGTGATGGATAAAGAAATAAAGACGATCACAAAGAATGATACATGGGAGCTTGCTACACTTTCCAAGGAGTACAAAGTAATCGGTGTGAAATGGGTTTACAAGGCTAAAAAGAATGCTAATGGAGAAGTAAAGAGATATAAGACAAGATTGGTCGCGAAGGGATACAGTCAAAGACAAGGCATAGACTATGATGAGGTATTTGCTTATGTCGCTCATCTAGAAATGGTACGATTGATCATCTCATTAGCTGCTCAAAATAAATGAAAAATTAATCAAATGGACGTCGAGTCCACTTTTTTAAATGGAGTCCTTTAAGATGAAGTCTATATAGAGCAACCATCTGGATATGAGATAAAAGGACAAGAAGATAAGGTTCTAAAGTTGAAGAGGGCTATTTACGGATTAAAGTAAGTACCGAGAGCATGGAATAGCCGCATTGACAAGTACTTCCAAGATAACAACTTCATTAAATGTCCTTATGAATATGCATTGTACATCAAAGTAAAAGATGGAGAGATCTTGATCGTATGCCTCTATATCGATGATTTGATCTTCATGGGGAGTAATCCATCTATGTTCGAAGAGTTTGAGATGGCCGACTTCGGGCTCATATGTTACTATCTCGGCATAAAAGTGATGTAAGAAGAAGATCGAATTTTCATTTCATAAGAAGGTTATGCCAAGGAAATCATCAAGAAGTTCAAGGTGAATGATTATAAGGCTGTTAATACACCGATCAAATATAGAGTCAAACTATCAAAGTATGACAAAGGAGAAAAGGTGAATCCAACACTCTATAGAAGCTTAGTTGGAAGTTTGCGCTACCTAACTTGCACAAGACCTAACAATCTTTATGTTGTGGGCCTGGTCAGTCATTACATAGAATCTGTAACAACCACTCACTTGAAAGTTGCCAAGAACATCCTTCGATATATTAAAGGTACAATTAACTTTGGCTTACAATATTCATCATCTAATAAATATAATCTGGTGGATTATAGTGACAGTGATTAGAGTGGAGACTTAGATGAGTGAAAGAGTACAAGTGGCTTTACATTCTTCATAGGAGACACTGCTTTTACATGAATATCTAAGAAGTAACCAATCATCACACTTTCAAGCTGTAAAATAGAGTATGTTGCAGCTGCATCATATGTCTATCATGCAATTTGTCTAAGAAATTTGTTAAAGGAACTATGCATTCTGCAGAATTAACCTACTGAGATCTGTATTGATAATAAATCAGTAATTATTTTGGCTAAAAATCCTATCTTTCATGATAGAAGTAAGTATATCGATACATGCTACCATTACATAAGAGAATTTGTTATAAGAAAAGATGTGCAACTTATGTATGTGAAGACTCAAGACCAAGTGGTAGATATTTTCATCAAACTACTCAAGCATGAAGATTTTCTCAAGCTATCACAAATCAAGTTTAAAGAAGGTTTTAGAAAATAAACTTCTTTGTGACTCATTGAGCCATAAATAAGTAATTTAGTTATTTGGGCTTGTGTTGTGAGTTTAACTTGTTTTATGTGTATGTGTATAATAGCCCATAGTTTAATACCCAAGTTTCTAGAGTATTCTTGTATTTACTAGTTTATATAATTAATTAGGTAGTTAGTGGTTGGATGGAGTATTCTTACACAATCTAGAATCATCCTTAGAGTAGTATAAATAGAGTGCTCCTCTTGCCATTTGTATCAAACTAAAAAGGGAATTAGTAATACAAGTTCTCATCTTCTACTAAAATTCTCTCTAGTTTCTTCCTTAGTATCCTTAGTCTTTCTAGACTTAAAAATCTCTTATTTCCAATAGCATTGTCTCTCCCGGATATAACACCTTAAGAAAGCCGTAAGTAAACACAACCACTACTTAACTTGAGTGTGATCTCCAATATTTTCTTCAATTATTAGAAAGTGAAGGAAACAAGTCTGCCTCACCTTGTAGGCGACTCTTAAATGCAGCCTCCAACTTATTACAGAGTTAATATGTTGAGAGCTTTTCTTTTCCATGATCTATTAGGGAAAAAAATGACAATTAGATAAGCTATTGACATCCACTATTTTCCAAAACAAGCTAATCAAAGATATAGAAAGCACAACAAGCAAAGATATAACTGGAGAGAGATTAGAGAGCAGAATGTATAAACACAACAAGCTAATCAAAGAACTAATCAAAATCCAAAAAACCATGTAATCTTAAAAGTAAAGAAAATCAGTTGCCACAGTCCCATTTGTACACAATCATACAAAGACTTGAAATATAGCAATCAAATATAACAAAAAATTGAAAAATTTCTCCAAAATTGGCATAAGTGAAGTCTAATATGACACCAAAATTCCAAAAAAAAACCATTACCTAACCAATATTCTAATTTTTATACTAAGAATCTATATTCTGTCAAACAAGCACGCCAATCAAATGGGAAAAGTATTTTTGATAGACGTCGACCAGGCACTAAGTTCCTTCTTTCTTTTCAAATTTGATCAAAAAAGGGTTCTTCCCATTTTCCTCAAATTGTCATGACCCAAAATCCAATGCTGTGACTTTTAGTAATTTTAAGTATAAATAAGGATAAATAAAGAATTTTACAAAATTCAGAGAAGACCAAGTACTTGGATTTTTCATTTTAGTCCTTGAATCATTAGAAATTCTATATTAAAAGAGGGTCCATATTTAGTTTAATTTATAAAAGTAGATACACCAATTTAATATTAGGAAAATATAGTGAAGTTATACAAATCTTGGTATAAGAGAAATACATTATTTATTTAATAGATTTTTCAAATCTTTAACCCGAATGTCTAAAATTTAACTTATAAATCTTATCAAAATCTCAAGTACTTAAAACTATAAAAATATGCTCCTTGGGAACTATAGTATCCCATTTATACCCTAAATTCTCAAATGGTAGTAAATACATCCTCATATATTCACTTAGTAGAATCAATTAACTTGGCTAAACAGTTAGACATAGGGAAAGAGTGAGACAAAGAAAGGTACCAACTAAAGAGGAATATGATCTTGAGCCTAAGCCAAGTGACTTATCTAGCCAACAAGACCGCTAACTCGAATAAACAATCACCTGAAAAGAAGGAAAAATAGAATGGGTGAGCTCGAAAGCTCAGTAAAAAAGATGTTACCTCATGTAAAAAAATTTTTAGTAATAGAAAGCTCCTGCATAGTTAGTTTAGTCCACAAATAACTTTTTGCAAAACTATGTGTTTGTACTTATACGAATCCATTTCCAAATCTAATAGTCTACATATATATATATATACATGTAATTATATATAAATATATGTATATGAAAACATGATATACAAAATCAATACTTCGTATGCACATATATATATATATATATATATATATATATATATTACAAAATAAGCAACAATCGCAGCTAGAGGGAAATCAAATAAGCATGTTTCTGGAAAGATAGTGAGAAAGAAAAGATAAATTATTATCTAACCAACAATTGCAAGTAGAGGAAAATATTGTCTTATGAATAAGATTCTTTTCTTAAGAGAGTACGATACTAATGCAAGAGGGAGAGAACAATGAGGTCTCTCTAAGTTGATTTCATTCTAGCAATATTGGGGTAAGTCAGAACTCGGAAGAGACGCAGAGAGAAAAAGACAGAGTAGGAAATAAGAGGTTTTAAATTTTTATTTTTTGGGTGAACTCCGACAATACGAGGGAAATTATATTAAGAGAGAAAGAAAAAGAAAAGATAGGTCAGAGGGGGGTATAAACCTAGCCTCTTAAGACAAAGAAACAGAAAGAAATAAAATCAGTGAAACTGATAGTTAAGCTTCATAATACAATCTTCCTAAATAGAAAAGGAAATAAAAGATAGAGCTAACCACCACAAAGTGGGACAAACAAAGGAAAGAGCACGAGAAACTAAAGAATCAGCTACACGATTACCCTCGCGATAGATATAACTGACCACAAAATCCATATTAGTAATGTACCCCAATGCTCTACACCAAGTTGATTTCCAATAGAAAGGAACTTTAAGAGCATGGGTCAAAAGAAGAGAAACCACATAGACTGAATCATTCTCTAACCAGATACACTTCTATCCATATTTCCAAGCAAAACCAATCGTATAAAATGCCACTGCCAATTCTACCTCAAAAGTGTAACTAATTCCTAAAGGAATAGAGAAACATCTATAAACAAACCCTCTATGAGTCCGAAACATCCCTGAACACCCATAAGGACCCAGTGAGCCATAAGTAGAACCATCAATGTTGACCTTGACCTAAGACAAAGGGAGAGGTTTTTATATAACTTCAATACTGATTGGTACCTTACGAGGCCTACCTTTGATCCGAAACTCTCATAAATTAAGAGATCAGTCACAGAATTAAACATAGAGTCAAAAACTAGAGACTCAGTCTCTCTAATAAAATGCCATAAGAGAATAAATGTTGAAGATATAGATGGTTTTTTATCTTCAAAAATTGCCAAATTTTGAAGATGCCATGTAATCCAAAAAACAAAGACCAAACCAACTTTCCAAAAAGCTCGAAATTTCAAGCTAACGAGCAAAATTGAGATTTATTCCAAAGATCCCTCATAAAGCCCTCCAGAAAGGCTGGATTGCACAATTATGAGGATTAAGCCGACCAAAGCTGCACAACAAAAAGGCAATCGAGGAATAAATGTAGTGAGTCATCTACCAAGGAATGACAGAAATAACAGCAAGACAGAAGTTAAAAGTCTCACCTCATCAAAGAAGATGCTGTAGGAAGCTGATCATGAAGAGTCCTCTAAAGTAAAACTGACCTCGAATGAGGGATAAAGAAAGACTAAATCTGATTTCCCTAAGAGCAAGCAACTAGAGAATCGGAAAGAGAAATATAAGCATTAGAGCAGGTAACCGTACCATCGAAATAATCCATCTAGTACAAAGCATCTAAGCCATCTAAAATCACAACTGACTTAATAATATTAGTTATACCAGAAAAACAATCTGTAAAAGTAGAAGGAAGAGACTAACCCGAATCCGTTAAAAAATCCCCAACCAAACTCTCCAATGGAGGATTAAGAAATATAGAAGAAGATACCAAATCAAATAACAGGGAACCCAGCCAATTATCAGTTTAAAATTTGACTTTAGAATGTCTTCCAACTAACCAACGAGATTCTTCATGAAGATCTTAACATAAAGGGTAAAGTCTACACTAAAAGGAGGATCTAATCTGATATCTAAAATCCCCATTACTTCTACAGAAAGATGCTCGGAGAAAAGAGAATAAATCAAAATCAACAGTCATCACTCTCTAAGCAAACTTTTTGAGAATGGCTTTATTGAGTAAGGATAAATCACAAAAACCTAAACCACCTTCCTCTTTAGGCCGACAATATTTCTTCCACGAGACTTGGACTGGCTTCTTTTGGAGAATAGAATCTGACCAGATAAAATTTTGAATTGCCTTTGTCATTTTACTTAGGTAAGAACTAGGTCATCTGTAAATCTGAAAAGAATAAAGAAGTGAACCATAGATCACAGAACAAACTAGAGCAACTCTACCAGCGAAGGAAAGAGACAACCTTATCCAACAACAAAATCGAGCAAGCAAACCATCCATCCAAGGAGTCAACCACCATTGACAAAGAGCCCCCACAAAGAAAGAAACCCCCAAGTAGTGCAACGATTCTCCATCTCGCTTCATATCACAAATAGAAAGTAAATCCCTAATTTTGGTAGGAGAAATTCCCTTACCAAAATATATATTAGACTTTTCTCAATTAACCAACTGACCCAAGAGAGACTTATACAACTCAAAAGCCGAATGAACAACTCTCAAGTTCTTTGATAAAGCTCGAAAGAAAATAAGAACATATCTGCATAAAAAAAGTGAGTCAAAGCACTCTTACTGGGAGGTGGAGAGATAGAATCAATAGCTCTCATGCTGAAAAGATAAGTCAAGTAACGACTTAAAAAGTCCTCTGCAAAGCAAAAAAAGGATAGGAGAGAGAGGATCACTTTGTCTAACCCCACGAGAGCATGAAAAGTAACCATGGGAGCCCGTCTAGAATGACTAAAATATGGGCAGAGCTAAAGATAGCTGAGACTCAAGTAGCAAAGATAGGCGAAAAACCCAAGGACCTGAGGACTTCCAAAATAAAGGATAAGCCAATAGAGTCAAAAGCTTTGCGAATATGGATCTTTAAAGCAATATGACCACCAAAAGTCAAATTGTTTTAAGAGTTAAAACACTCAAAGGCTCACAAAATATAATCATCTATTTGCCTATCTTGCACAAACCCAAAATGATTCGAAGAGATAATTTGAAAATTAATAGGTCTCAACCTAGTAGTAAGAAGTTTTAAATTATTTTAAATTCAACCTTCTTTTGATCAGCCGTTTACTCTACCAATTATTTTAATTCTCAGTCAACATTACTTCATCAATTATTTATACATTTTCTAATGCTCAGTCAACATATTATTTTAATTCTAAACCAAATTACAAATTCTTGATAATTATTAAATTATAAAGAAATTAGAAAATAGCATTTTAACTAATATTTGAGTACGTGTAATATTTACTGTTGTGCCATTTTCTATGTCAGATATAGAAGAATCCTAAACGTATTCTATTTTACACTCTTCCTAATGATCAGTCAAAATATTACTTTAATGGTAGACCAAATTACAAATTACACTCTTCCTAATTAGTTTATGGCTTAGTTTTGCGCAATTTAATTATAATTTGTTTTCGGTCCTTTTAATGTGCAAAGAGTGGCATTGAGTATATATGTACACACACGTATCAGTACTGAAAGAGTAACATTCCGTAATGAGATATAATGAGAAATGAGATCGACTAGATTTCACAAATCGTCAAAGTCCTACTCAGCCTGTGAAATGGCAAATTAAGAGCTCGTTTATTGTAGTGATTACATTTTATATAAAAAAAGAAAAAAGAAAAGAAAAAACTCCAAAAAAGAGCCCAAACTTTATAGCACTAATTAGTTTGAAATGATCACTAGTTATGTGGTCTTTGAAAATGTTAATAAATCAATGACCTTTGTTTTGTCAATAAATAAGGCTTTAGTCACTATACGTCGAGAAACTATGCGTACATAATTTAATTTTCTCTCTTCTGACATTGAGTTTGGTTATTAAAATATGAATATGAGCTCTACAACTCCATGTCGAAGACTGATTCACAGGATTTTTATCATTTTTCCACTCAAAAATGCTTTTTAGTAGCGTCAAACGGCAAATTAAGAAGTTGTTTATGGTTGTGATTCAATGTTTTATCCAAAAAATAAAAATAAAAACTCCAGGAAAAAGTTCCTGACTTCACCATTTCTTCCCCAAATCTTTAATTTCTTTCATCATTAATTTTGGTCTAGCGCTAGACAAACTGGACGTGTTTGGCCATTTTTTGTAAGCGCACATACTAATTTATATTCACTACAAAAAAGTATCACCAATTAGTGGTAATTTTTAAGCCACAACAAAAAGTTTTGACTAAAGTGACATTTAATTGTAAAAAAAAAAGTTGTTGTAACTAAAAGATAGGATTTATCCACAAATCATCGCTAATGTATAATTAATAACACCCTTTATATATACTAAATTAGTTGTGACTATAAATGTACGTATCATAATAAAATATATTTTCCGTTATAAACTTTTAGCTATAGAACTTTTATCACAGAATAATGATATGATACCATTCTTTTAGTCTTAAATATTTTGTGACTAAGTAAAATTTTTGTAGTGATTTTACAAAATTTTTGTTTTCCGAATGACAAGATACTTTATAAAGGATGTTGATAATAGATATATGCCAATTTTTTTATGCAGCTTGATAGAGTACCGGGTCATAGGCTATATATAGCTAGCCCACGTCATTTAACAAAACCAGACACCATCCACTCATACATACGAGTCAATCTTGACCCAAAAGTCATTCATTCTCGTGTTACCATGGTTGTGAATTAAGAAGTTGTGAATTAAGTACTAATTTCACCCCATCGATTACTCACTTGGAAAAATTCAATTTCACAACGAAACTTTGAATCAATGAATGGACCTTTTTATTGAATTTTTAATGTCTAAAATAGTTAAGTTAGATATATAACTCGACTAATTCGAGTTCGGACTGACACCGAACCGATAACATACAAAACCAGACTAAATCTAAACCGTTAAATATTGATTTTCATGCTGGTCACCAAATATAATCAATATATATATATATATATATCAAACTTCACTATTTTTTGCGTACATTCCAAAAATGACAAAAAAATAAAATCTAACAGTCGAATCGAAAACTAAAATTCGAAACTCAAAACACCAAAAAATGGCAACTTTCAAACAATACAATATGGAATTGTGAAATATATACTCTGAGGTTCCCCTCGATGAGATGAGTCTAACGAGTCCCAGAATACGTGTCGAACTAGTCGGAATCGTTGCCGGAAATTCAAAGTTCCTCACAGCCATTAACGGCATTTTCCGGCGACGGGGAGTTCGACGGCAACCGGAGATGAGTGAGATGAGTTGCTAACAGTGCGGGAGGACTTCGCTGGTGGTCTGGTGGACCGAACGGTGGCTCGGTGGCTCCGGTGTTCATTCATCCTCCATCGGTTGGGAGCGACGAGTGAGAGCGAGAGAAAGAAGGTAAGATCAGGAGAATGAGATGGAGAGAGAGAGAAGGGAATATATATATATATAATCTATTTTTTTAATATTAGGTCAAATAACCAAATTGCTCTTAAAAAAATTAGGTTATTACACAAATAGCTGACGTAGTTTCAATAATCTACGCTTTAACCTCACATTCCTTCTAATAGTGTGATGCCCAAGATTCTCACATACATAATAAGCCAATAATAAACATATTCATATTGCATAATAGATATATCAAGCAACTAGTATAAATTTCATGGTAAATTACTCATTCTGATTATTAAATGATCTGTATTATTGTACTAATATTTGTGGAAGTGCTCCCATGCAGTGTAAAGATTCAGTACCCTCAGAGAGAGAGAGCTTGATGTGTGAAAGGAACAAAGAATACATTTATGAATAGTAATACTATACGAATATGCATTAAAATCATATCTGTTGATAACTTGGTCACATAGTAGTTTTTCGGTAAAATGCATTTTTCACGCCTTTCGGAGCCAAATTGACTGTGCGTTTAACACATCAAATAATTTTTATTTAATGTGTAAAAACCATTTCTAGCAATTTCCAAAATGTTGGTTTCAAGTAAGCACGAGGTGACAGTTACTGTACTGAACTGTGTTTAGTTACACTAAGCTAGCTTAGATTAAGCTTAATCGCGTAATGTCATCTTTGTGCACTCTAATAATTAGGCATTGATACTTTGTTTGCATTATTAATTNCAAAATTCCCAAAATACCCCTTAGAACTTAAGTTATGCCATTTCTTAGTTATTAAGTATCACTTTTGGACCAAATCTGGTCATTTTCTTCTCCTTTCTCTCCAGCCATGACCTGAAACTCTCTCACTCATTTTTATACTTCTCTCAGCTCCCATTGACCATTGCCAAGAGTTTCCAAGTGGTAGATCTCAATTTAGAGCTCAAGAAAGCAAGATAGGTCCAAACTAGTCAAGGTAATTCCACTAATTCTCCTTCCTAGGTTTTGTTTTATTATTTCAATTCTCCACTTGATACCACTTAAATAATGATTTCTCTAGGTCTTCTTGAGTCCTAAGATCAATTTCAAAGCCATAGAAATTATTTTTGTGGAAGAAGAAGGCAAGAGCTTCAAAAAAGGTTCAAACTAGTCAAGGTGAGGTTTTTATAGAATTTGGAATTGGTAATTTATTTCTATTGCATTAGCCCTTAAATCAAAGTTTTTATTTGATGAATAAAAGTCCTAGAAAACCTTATATATGGTTGGAAACATAGAATTTAAGTGGAGGATTAAAGTTAGACTTAAAGCCCCAAAGTTTGCTATTTGTGGATTCAAGTGTTTTCATTGTTGGAATAAGTTGTCTACACTTGTAATTTGATTTCATTACTTAGAATGTGTAATACATTGATCTTTTTATGTAGATTACACCTATTTACTGGCTTGTTATGATGATATACAAGTGTAAAAGTGGTTTTAAACTTTGTTTAAACTGAAAGGAATTCAAGTGCACCTAGATTATTCTAAATGATCCTCTTTGAGGTGTATATGTGGGAATTGGCTTGTGGATTGTTATTGCAGATCTTAAACCATGATTTTAATCATATGGGAATGTTCTAAAAATAGGAGAGGTGCTGCCCAAATATTTTTAAAACTAAATGGTACTATTTAGAAGCAAATGGACTTGTTTTTATGAAAGTATGTGTCATTTTGGTTCATTTTGTGATTAGATTTCCTGATTTTGTGAAAGTTGTGATTTATGCTTGTGGTTGCTTTCTTTAAGTATTTTACATTATATTAATCATTCTAGAAATGAAATTGGTATCAGGTCTTCTACACACTTTACCACAGAGGATACTGGTCATTTTCACTATCTTTTCTGTCGGACATAAGGTAAGTAACATTACACCTGTAGTGTAAGAAATTATTTGTTCTGTGAACTTATGGAATCCTTGAATTATATGAAAAGTTGTACTTGTTATTCTGTTATGCCTAAAGCTTAAATATCTAATCTGTTATTCTGACATACATGAGGCATGAACATATGGTGTATTTATATTGTCTGACAAGTATTAGTGAATAGGGTGTGGCGGGCCAGTGCCCAATTATCTGGTTTCTTCGGAAACATTATCTGGTTTCTTCGAAGACATTATTAGGTTCCTTCGGGGACAATATTTAGTTCTTTTGGGAACACTCTGATAGCGGTATGGGGAGGACCTCTGTAGTACACAGAGGGATTTGAAATGTATTTGAGACTCAAGACCTCCATACGACGACTTATGATTAGTTATTAGTTATCTGAGTGGCTCAGTATGCGATTCACGGTCTTGTTAGACAATATAAAATATACAGGGATCCCAATTATACCATTATCTGTTTTCTAGAATATACACGTTGCATTTGCACTCGTTACTTACTGAGTTTATGCTCACAAATATTCTTACATTGCAGATGAAACTGCTCATATGTGAGTTAAGAGGAAGACTGCCGACTTTCCAACTGCGGCTTGTGTATATGAGAATTTTGACGCTGTGGTTTCCTGACTGAGAATTTTGTATCTATTTTGAGTGTGTATACATTATGTATATTTTTATGAGAGGTCTACTTTGGGAGTATGTATATATGAATAAATTATACTATATGTAAAAATGAGTGGAGTTTTTCTTTTTCTCTCTCAAAAGTTTTAATTTTCCCTTGTTTTATCAGTTCTAAGTCGAGTAACGTCTCCCGATCTTACTAAATATTTATACAAATATCCTTACGTACGTGTGTGGGAAGGGGTGTCCCAATTAGTATCAGAGCTTATGTTTTAAAATGATTCTGAAGACTACTTATATACATACATCGGGAAGAAAATGAAGCCTCACTTCTCTGTAAGTTTTTGATATGCATTTTGATATCTGTTCAAATTTTTTTATTGCATTCATATTCTGGTGATGATTATTATTGGCTATAATTGAAACTATGGAATCTGGGTGTCAAGATATCAGTATGGTGACTACTCGAGGTCAAAATAATTTTGAGAGGGGTGCATCTTCTTCACAGGGTGGTAATCAGGTTGAACAGTTGGCTTCTTTGATACAAAATATTTTAGAGCAACGTATGAGACAAGAAAATCAATCTAACCCTCCACCACCACCACCTCAACATAGGCAAGATGCTAGTGAAAGTGTTGGGGAAAGATTTAGGAAACTCCAGCCTCCAACCTTTGATGGTGGAGTTGATCCGATACAAGCAGAGCAGTGGATTATGACCACTTAGCGTATACTGGTTTACGCCAAGGTTCCTGATGCAGATAAGGTTCCTTGTGTTAGTTTTATGCTGAGACACCATGCTGAATATTGGTAGGACACTACGAGTACTATTCATGATATCACTACTATGACCTGGGAGAGGTTTAGAGAGTTATTTTATGGAAAATACTTTACCGATGCCATGAGAGCTAGTAGGAGGGTTGAGTTTGCTAATCTGAAGCAGGATGAAATATCTATTGCAGAATACATCCGTAAGTTTGATGAGTTATCGCGATATGCACCTCATACGGTTGCCACTAATGAGTTAAAGGTAAATCAGTTTATGCAGGGCCTAAGGAAGACTATTGTGAGGGATTTGAAATCTGGTGGAATACGAGGTGTACCATTTACTTGTATTGCAGAGAGAGCACTAGATACTGAGCAGGCAGAGAAAGATGTTCTGGATGAAGAAAAGATCAGGAGAGAAAGACAGGCTAGAAAGATGCAAAGAGGTTTTAGACCTGGTTTTCAAGTAGAAAGAGGACAGACTCAGTTTCAACGTCCTCAGGATATGAAGAGAAAGGGAGTTCCAGCTCAATAGCCTCGACCTGATCAAGGTAAGCGTCCCAGGATTGACCAAGGGACCACTACTGCTAGTTTGCAGCAATGCAAACTCTGTGGCAAGAATCATATTGGAGAGTGTCATAGAGCTGCAAGTTTATGCTTTAGATACGGTAAAAGTGGTCATTTCATTAAAGATTGCCCTGAAGCGGCAAGTGATCAAAAGAAACCTGGTGGTAGGCTGTATGCCATGACTGAGACAGATACGGGACTTGAGACCGAGGTAGACCCATCTATCATCATAGGTGAGATATTAATTTCTGGCATTATAGCTCATGCATTAATAGATTCAGGATCTATACATTCACATGCATCATTAACATTTGTGAGGAGATTGGGTCATCCTACAGATCAAATCAGTTCTCCATTTGGCACTACACTTCCCTCTGGAGAGGTCATGTATTCAAATAAAATTTTGAGAGCCTGTCCTATTATGGTGGATGATAAAGAGTTATTTGTAGACTTAATTGTGCTTGAAATAGATGACTATGAAATCATTTTTGGTATGGATTGGCTATCAAAGCATTTTGCTAAGATTGACTATAAAAACAAAATGGTGACATTTCATCCTCCTAATGCTGATCAGTTCATACTTATGGGTACTCAGTTTAAAACCAAGTTTCCTTTGATCTCAGCCAAATTGTTAGGGAAACGTGGTACAGGGTATTTGGCCAGTATTGTTGATACATTTGTGGAGCAGAAGTTGAGGCCAGAAGATGTGCCAGTTGTGCAAGATTTTCTGGAAGTATTTCAGGAAGATTTACCAGGTTTGCCACCTGTAAGAGAAATTGATTTTGCTATTGATTTAATACCAGGTATTGCACCTATATCTAAGACACCCTATAGGATGGCCCTAGCAGAATTAAAGGAGTTAAAGACTCAGTTACAAGAATTGCTAGACAAAGGATTTGTACGTCCTAGCTTTTCACCATGGGGTGTGTCAGTTCTATTTGTGAAAAAGAAAGATGGCACTATGCGATTGTATAATGATTATAGAGAGATTAACAAAGTGACTATTAAAAATAAGTATCCTCTACCTCGCATCGATGATTTGTTTGATCAACTACAGGATGTTTCTATGTTTTCAAAGATTGATTTGAGATCTGGTTACCATCAGTTGAGATTCAGGGAGGAAGATTTTCCAAAGATTGCTTTTAGAACTCGGTATGGTCATTATGAGTTTATGGTTATGCCATTTGGTCTAACCAATACTCTAGCAGCATTTATAGATCTAATGAACAGAATATTTAAGGAATTCCTTGATAAGTTTGTTATTATGTTCATCGACGACATTTTAGTATACTCACGATCTAGAGAAGAGCATATAGAACATTTGAGAACTACCCTTCATATATTGAAAGAGAAGGAGTTATATGCTAAATTCAAGAAATGCGAGTTCTGGTTATTAAAAGTGTCATTCCTTGGTCACATTATTTCTCAGGATGGGATTTTTGTTGACCCTACCAAGGTTGAAGCAGTTAGTAATTGATCTAGACCTACCAATGTTACTGAGGTATGAAGTTTTATGGGTTTGGCTGGTTATTACAGAAGGTTTGTTGAGGGATTTTCTAAGATAGCTATGCCACTTACACAGTTAACCAGGAAGAGTAATAAGTTTATATGGATAGAGGAGTATCAAAGGAGTTTTCAAGAATTGAAGCAGAGATTAATTACAGCACCAGTCCTGACCATACTTTTAGGCACTGAGGGATTTGTTATATATAGTGATGCTTCGAAATAAGGTCTAGGATGCGTTCTCATGCAAAGTGGAAAAGTTATTACTTATGCTTCAAGACAACTAAAGGATTATGAACGTAACTACCCTACTTATGATTTAGAACTGGTAGCAGTGGTATTTACATTGAAGATTTGGCGACATTATCTGTATGGTGTACATTGTGAAATCTTTACTGATCACAAAAGTTTGAAGTATTTGTTCACTAAGAAAGAACTGAACATGAGACAAAGATGTTGGCTAGAATTGGTAAAAGACTATGATTGCGACATCAGTTATCATCCAGGAAAAGCCAATATTATGGCAGATGCACTCAGCATAAAATCATCTGGTAGTTTGGTAGCTTTACATAAATTGGAGAAACCTTTACGGGAGGATTTATGCAAATCTGGTATCGAGCTAATTACTGGGAAATTATTTGTTATGACTTTACAATCTACCTTATTAGACAGAATTAAACAAGGCCAAAAGGAAGATCTTGAGTTAATTGGATACAAAGAATTAGTAGAATCGGGGAAAAAGTCAGATTTCACAATTTCTGCTGAAGGAGTTATCAGATTTCAAGGTAGACTATGCGTACTAGATAACAGAAATATCAAGGAAGAAATTCTAGTAAAAGCACACAATACTCCATATTCAGTCCATCCAAGTACTACTAAAATGTATAATGATTTGAATATTCTTTATCGGTGGGCAGGAATGAAAAATGATATTTTCCAGTTTGTGGAACGTTGTTTAACATATCAACAGATTAAGGCTGAGCACAAAAGACCAGTAGAAGAGCTGCAACCACTTCAGTTACCTGAGTGGAAATGGGAGGAGATCGCTACGGATTTTGTAGTTGGGTTACTAAAGACAGTTTCTCGTCAGGATGCAGTTTGGGTTATAGTTGACAGACACACTAAGGTAGCTCATTTTATTCTAATTTCTATGACCTACTCCATGGATAAACTTGCTGCATTAAACATCAAGGAGATTGTTAGACTTCATGGAATTCTAATTTCTATAATCTCAGATAGAGATACCAGATTTACTTCAAAATTTTGGGAGAGTGTACAGCGAGCCTTGGGAAATAAATTGAAATTTAGTACTGTATTCCATCCTCAGACAGATGGTCAGGCTGAGAGAACTATTCAGATATTAGAAGATATGCTCAGAGCTTATGTTATGGATTTCCAGGAGTCATGGAACCATTACCTACCACTAATTGATTTCTCCTATAATAACAACTTTCAAGCAACGATTAGTGTTGCACCTTATGTGATGTTGTATGGTAGATAATATAGATCTCCAGTTCACTGGGATGAGGTTGGAGAGCGACGTTATTTGGGTCTCGATATTGTTAGAGATACAGCTGAGGCAGTAGAAAAAATCAGAAAACGTATGATAGCAGCTCAAAGTAGATAGAAGTTTTATGCAGATCCAGAACGCCGACCCTTACACTTTTCTGTTGGTGATAAAGCATTTCTCAAAGTAGCCCCTATGAAAGGTATAATAAGATTTGGAAAGAAAGGAAAGTTGAGCCCAAGATTTATAGATCCTTATGAGATCCTTGAGAAAGTTGGGATTGTCGCTTATAGGCTTGCCCTACCCCCAGAATTATCAGGTGTACACAATGTCTTCAATGTTTCTATGCTGAGAAAGTATGTATCAAATCCATCCCATGTTCTTAACCAGGAGCCACTTGAACTGGATCCAGAATTAAACTATGAGGAACGTCCCGTTCAGATTATAGACAGAAAGGAGAAAGAATTGAGAAATAAAAAGATTCCCTTAGTGAAAGTTCTATGGCGAAACCATTCTATTGAGGAGGCTACATGGGAACGAGAAGATGAAAGGAGAAGTCAACATCCAGAATTATTTAGGTAAGCGAATTTCGAGGACGAAATTTAATAAGGGGGGAAGGATTGTGATGCTAAAGATTCTCACATACATAATAAGTCAATAATAAACATATTCATATTGCATAATAGATATATCAAGCAACTAGTATCAATTTCATGGTAAATTACTCATTTTGATTGTTAAATTATCTGTATTATTATACTAATATTTGTGGAAGTGCTTCCATACAGTGTAAAGGCTCAGTACCCTTAGAGAGAGAGAGCTTCGTGTGTGAAAGGAACAAAGAATACATTTATGAATAGTAATACTATACGAACATGCATTAAAATCATATCTATTGATAACTTGGTCAAATAGTAGTTTTTCGGTAAAATGCATTTTTCACGCTTTTCAGAGCCAAATTGATTGTACGTTTAACACGTCAAATAGCTTTTACTTAATGTGTAGAAAACATTTTTAGCATTTTCCAAAAATTTTGTTTCAGGTAAGCACGAGGTGGCAGTTACCATACTGAACTGTGTTTAATTACACTAAGCTAGCTTAGATTAAGCTTAATCACGTAATGTCATCTTTGTGCACTCTAATAATTAGGCATTGATACTTTGTTTGCATTATTAATTGGAGTCTAATTGACTTATTTTTATGGTTAATGATTGGTTATGGGGCTAGGTTTCACTAGATTACAATAAGATTGACCATATGGGATTATAGGTCAAAGTATGACTAGTTTTCATCTCTTAAGCTAGGCTTCACCATTTTAGTCTATACTTGGGTGTATAGGATGGACCAGCAACGTGGTTAGTATGCTAAGGATGTTTTAGAGCTGGACACATGGAAAGTAAGGTGCAAAATTCTCAAAATACCCCTTAGAACTTAAGTTATGCCATTTCTTAGTTATTAAGTATCGCTTTTGGACCAAATCTGGTCATTTTCTTCTCCTTTCTATCCAGCCACGACCTGAAACTCTTCCACTCATTTTTATACTTCTCTCAGCTCCCATTAACCATTTCCAAGAGTTTCTAAGTGGTAGAACTCAATTTGGAGCTCAAGAAAGCAAGATAGGTCCAAACTAGTCAAGGTAATTCTTCTAATTCTCCTTCCTAGGTTTTGTTTTATTATTTCAATTCTCCACTTGATATCACTTAAATAATGATTCTTCTAGGTCCTCTTGAGTCCTAAGATCAATTTCAAAGCCATAAAAATCAGATTTGTGGAAGAAGAAGGCAAGAGCTTCAACAAAGGTTCAAACTAGTCAAGGTGAGGTTTTTATGGAATTTGGAATTGGTAATTTATTTCTATTGCATTAGCCCTTAAATCAAAGTTTTTATTTGATGAATAAAAGTCTTAGAAAACCTTATATATGGTTGGAAACATAGAATTTAAATAGAGGATTAAAATTAGACTTAAAGCTCCAAAGTTTGCTATTTATGGATTCAAGTGTTTTCATTATTGGAATAAGTTGTCTACACTTGTAATTTGATTTCATTACTTGGAATGTGTAAGATATTGATCCTTTTATTTAGATTACACCTATTTACTGGCTAGTTATGATAATATACAAGTGTAAAAGTGGTTTTAAATTTTGTTTAAACTGAAAGGAATTCAAGTGCACCTAGGTTGTTCTAAATGATTCTCTTTGAGGTGTATATGTGGGAATTGGCTTGTGGATTGTTATTGTAAATCTTAAACTATGATTTTAATTATGTGGGAATGTCCTAAATATAGGAGAGGTGCTGCCCAAATATTTTTAAAACTAAATGGTACTATTTAGAAGCAAATGGACTAGTTTTTATGAAAGTATGTGCCATTTTGGTTCATTTAGTGATTAGATTTCCTGATTTTGTGAAAGTTGTGATTTATGCTTGTGGTTGCTTTCTTTAAGCATTTTAGATTATAGTAATCATTCTAGTAATGAAATTGATATCAGGTCTTCCACACACCTTACCACAGAGGATACTGACCCTTTTTACTATCTTTTCTGTCGGACATAAAGTAAGTAACGTTACACCTACAGTGTAAGAAATTATTTGTTATGTGAACCTATGGAATCCTTGAATTATATGAAAATTTGTATTTGTTATTCTGTTATGCCTAAAGCTTAAATATCTAATCTGCTATTCTGACATACACGAGGCATGAATATATAGTGTATTTATATTACCTGACGAGTATTAGTGAATAGGGTGTGGCGGGCCAGCGCCCAATTATCTGGTTCCTTCGGGAACATTATCTGGTTTCTTCAGGGACATTATTAGGTTCCTTCGGGGACAATATTTAGTTCTTTCGGGAACACTCTGATAGTGGTATGGGGAGGACTTCTGTAGTACACAGAGGGATTTGAAATGTATTTGAGACTCGAGACCTCCATACGACGGCTTATGATTAGTTATTAGTTATCTGAGTGGCTCAGTATGCGATTCACGGTTTTTTCAGGCAATGTAAAATACACGGGGATCCCAATCATACCATTATCTATTTTCTAGAATATACACGTTGTATTTGTACTCGTTATTTATTGAGTTTTATGCTCACAAATATTCTTACATTGCAGATGATATTGCTCATATGTGAGTTAAGAGGAGGAGCGCCGACTTTCCGACCGTGGCTTATGTATATGAGAATTTTGATGCTGTGGTTTCCTGATTAAGAATTTTGTATCTGTTTTGAGTGTGTATACATTATGTATATTTTTATGAGAAGTCTACTTTGGGAGCATGTATATATGTCTAAATTATACTATATGTAAAAATGAGTGGAGTTTTTCTCTCTCTCTAGAAAGTCAAAAGCTTTAATTTTCCCTTGTTTTATCAGTTCTAAGTCGAGTAATGTCTCCCAATCTCACTAAATATTTATACAAATATCCTTACATATGTGTGTGGGAAAGGGGGGATGTCATGATTAGGATCTATAAATAAATAAGCATATTAGAAAGCAGGCTAGAGTCCACATATCCAAAGTAATGAAAAACTAAAATTTAATATATAATGAATAATACCTGACTCGCATAGCTGAGGAACTTTAGTAGGATGCTATGAAAGGTCGGCACCTCCATCACTACCGTGATAACTAAGCTCAACAAAAGTCATGACTATGTGTAAGTATTAATAGTGGCAAGTATATTATAATTAAAAAGTGTAGAGCAATAATGAAATTAAATTTTAAAAATTCATTCATTAATAGCATAAAAGATCTTTTACATGAGTAAGGATAAAAATAAACAATAATCCTAATCGTTGTCAAACTCGCTACTGGACGGGATTTCATCTACATCATCATCACTATCACTATCATCTTCCTTAAATTCGTCTTCTTCATAATCTAATATTGTATCATTTTCAAGTTCAATATCATTTACGAAATCATTATCCCTATGTTCAGTATCATTATTAGTACTAACATTGTTTTATTGAGTATAAGACATGAGATTTTCTTCAGGAATAGAAATGGGCTCCAGATGTCCAAAGTCAATTGTTAGAATAAAATTAGAGGAGTTCAAATGGGTATTTTGTAAATTAAATGGGTATTTTATCATTTTTTTAATTTTATGAGTATTTTAATTACTATAAGAGTATTCTATATATTTTATTATTCTAGGAACATTTTGGGTGTTTTGTGAATTTTTTGGAAATTTTTTTAAAATAACCTACTTTTTGGGAAAAAATATTTGTAGGGGTATTTTGGAAATTTTATTAATTGTAGGAATATTTTAGTTACTATAAAGATATTTTGGGTATTTTGTGAATTAAATATTTTTTGTGTGAAAATAACCTACTTTTTGTAATTAATTAGTTGTAACGATATTTTGAGTATAATTATAATTGTAGGGGTATTTCAGGGATATTATTATTTATATAAGTATTACTATCCTATTATTTTATTTATTTTTAATTGTGTTTTTATTTTTTGTTCTTTTTTCTTAATATTTTAATTTGGTTTTAACTACTTAATTACAAAAAATTTCTAAACATTTTACTCTACAAATTATTAATTAAATATTGATTTACTAATCAAAATTAATTAATTAAAGTTACTTTAAAATAATCTTTTAAAAATATCTTATTCAATTAAATATTTTATTCAATTACCAAATTAAGTCATTATTATTCATTTCATTTATTAATTCTAATAAAATAAAATTCTAACCTAAGAAGTTTCTAACTCATAAACTAAACTAAAAAATATTAACAAAATCAAAATTTAACATAAAAAATATATCCAACTAAATAGTTTTTCATACTCAATCTATATTCTCAAAACATAAACATCCACCAATATCCACTATGCAATAAAACTAATAATATAATCTACCAATAAATCATCAAATCTAATTTCTAATAAAACTAATAATATAATCCAATAACCAATAATCTAATATCCAATAATCCAATATCCACTAAAACTAATAATACAATCTAATAATCTAATAATCAATATCTAATAATCCATTAAATATTCATTTTTAATATCAAAAAACCTAATAAATATTCATATTCCTAATAATATAATATCAAAATAAAACTTAAACTTAAAAAAAAACTACACCAATATCTGATTTTTCCTAATATTACAACATTAGTTTAACTAACACTAAAACAAAACTAAAATATCAACATATAATCATATATAAATATATATTTAATATCCAAATTTACCTAATATTACAACATATATTTTTAATTATCTACATAAAAAAATAAAACTACAAATTAATCAAAAACTAACTTATTAACCTTCAAGGGAGAGGTGGCTCATGGTGGCGGTAACGACGGTGGCAGTAGCAGTCTTAAAAAGATCGAAAAAAAATAAATAACAAAGGGAGAGAGATGAAAAAAAATGAGGAAGAAGATCGATTTCTGGGTATAGAAACCGATCATCTAAAAGGGCGAGTCACCATTTTAGTCCTCAGTCACAGTTTTAAATGAAACGCATTGTTTCATTTGACCGCCTAAATTTTCGTGAAATATTTAAAACAGTAACATATGTCGCTGCTTTTAAATATCCTAATCTAAAGCGGGGACAATTATCGTCGCTTTAAACCCGATTTTTATTTTTTACTTTTTATATGTTTTACGATAATTATATTTATTTTAATTTATTAATACTTGTCACCGCTTTAGAGAAATTATTTTTACACCAATTCCAATCCAGCACTAATTGGTGCACTCCTCTTAAAGCAACGACAATATTTTTGGAGAGAATTTTTGGCGTAGTCATCTAAAATGGCAACAAATATCGCCGCTTTAGTCATTTTTATTTTTCAAAAATATAAATACTCTAAAACAACAACTATCTAATTTGTTATCGTTTTATATTTTAGCTAAAACGACGACAAATTGCTTCTATTTTAGAATCGTCGTTCTATTATATTCTATCGAAAATTCATTTCTAAGTACAACGTGAATTATTCTTTATCTGTGATAAGTGGAAGTAAGCACTTTTTTTAAAAATAAAATAACGATTCCCTGCCTGGTCCTTGATCCCATTGCTGACATGGGTTTCAATGCAAAGGGTGAACCAACCAACCAAGCATCGCATTAACGAGATTATTAATACCCCCGTTTCTTTAGCACTTATCTATTTAATATATAACAATATCCAGATCTAGTAAAATCTTTGGTCAATGACCAAATTGTTACCCTTTAAGTTTGACATACCTTATGTAACAAAAGAAAATATTAGAATATCTTCTAATTTATTGCAACTCTCACATATCTATATTCGCATGGCATATAAATATATAAGTTGTCAATCTAATAGGTATTTTTTTTTATGGATAAGTAATTTTTTTTAGCAATGAAATATATGAAAAGACGTGCATTATTAATGTTTTTTTTTTCTTATTTTTTACAATAAAAAAATATATATGCTAAATTTTCATTGGTCAAATTGATACCTATACATAGGTAAAAAAAAAATACCTGTTAAATTGGTACCCATATATATATATATATATATATATTCATGCACTTCGGCTAAAAAAAAAAAAATATCTACCCATAAATAAAGAAAAAAAATACCTATTGGATAGGCAACTTTTATATATATATATATATATATATATATATATATATATATATATATATTTTCACGTAAATATATACACCCATCACAAGTGGCATATCCATATACCTCTCCCTTCCGGTGACTGACTGTTATACAGAGAAAAGCTGTCTCTATTTTTTTTTTCCTTCAAAATTTTTGCTAAGTATATATATAGATATAGATTCTTCCATTTTTCGTAGTAATCTACAAAAACAAAAGGAGCCAAAAATGGCTCTAAGAACCATCTTCAACATTTCAATTACATGCGGAATTCTATTAGCGCCCAAGCTGATCATGATATTCATGCTCTCAGTATTAACCACCATGGCAATTGAAATCCATGGCCTTAGCATTAAGCTCATCCCAATAACTTCCCTATTCCCCAAAAATTTCACTCTTGAAGAGAGACACCACAAACTATTCGAAATATCTAGAAATCGTGCTTATCAGCATGTCCAACGACAACAACAACATTCCATGATCATGTCTAATAGTACTTCGGCTCTCACTTCCACAAATTCAATTTCGAAATTCGCTAACGCGGTAACTCCGCCACTTTCTGTTCGCTACCATCCCCCAAACGGCTTCTACATGACACAAGTATCCATTGGCTCAAAACTCTACTCACCCTACTTACTCATAGACTCCGGAACTGATATGTCTTGGGTCCAATGCGAAGGCTGCACCAGTTGTTTCTCCGTGACTGGCACAGGAAACTACAAGTATAGCGAATCGCAGTCCTACCGTAAGTTGCCGTGCAACCACCCACTCTGTGTCTCCAAAACGTGTACGGGCGATGGATTGTACTGCATCTACAACCACGTTTATCTCAGTAGTAGCGGCAGTGGCGTGGTTTCGACAGAGACTTTCACGTTTCGGACGGAGAGTAGGTTTAGGTCGACAGCAAAGTACCCAGATTTGGTGTTCGGTTGCGCCTTTGACAACAGGAACATACCCTTCGCCGAAGACCCTGGCAACGTGATAGCTGGCGTCTTTGGTTTGGATTTAGGCAGACAATCGATGTTGGTCCAACTACAAGCTCAAACCAAACTACGTTTCTCTTACTGCCTATCGTGGTCGGACAGATCCACTGTGTTACAATTCGGCGATGAAGCTAGCGCGAGCATGCGACATCAAAAAAGCGGGCTCCAAACGACAACGTTGGAGCGCGGCGGCTTGGATCAATATTATGTGGCGATATTGAGCATCAGCATACCAATGGCTCAGAATAAATCCAGATGTGTTCAGACAAACTCGGCCACCTTGGTGGTTTCATAGTTGACACGGGGTGTCCTTACTCTTTTATCGTGCCGGTTGCGTATAGGATTTTAGAGGAGCACTGGTCGAGTACATTGCGCAGCGCTACAGCGGATTGCGTCCTATGCAACGAGGAATAAGAGAGTTCGACCTTTGTTATAATCTGACCACGCCGGGAATTCGTTATGTTTTTCCTTCGATGACTTTCCATTTCAAACAAGCTGATTTTGTGATGCGACTGGAGGCTGTTTTTCAATCTTTCGGTACAGTTCGTTGTTTGGCTATGCTCGCTATGCATGAAGCCAATGAACCGACCATCTTAGGGGCATTTCAGCAAACTAATTACCGCTTCTTGTTTGACGGTGACCAATCTTTAATGTCTTTTGTTCCTGAGAATTGCGCGTAAAAGCTCTTGAAGAAAATATAAGAATAAAGATATATGTAAATATATATATTGATACATTATTTTATTTGTAATGCTCCAAATTCCACGTCAGGTGGGTATACTTCGGGAAGATCATGGGTATTTAAGGGATGGTTCATGAGGCCAAAAGTACCTTCGAGCTAGCAATTTTAGATGAGGCTCAGTGTGTTACATTTGGTATTAGAACCGAACCAATCCATACCTGTGTGGGCCTTGGAAGGTTGCCACGGGTCAGAATCGTGGTGAATATGAACCCCGCCCATAGGTGTTATATCTGGGCTATTGAATATAGACCCCCTAGCGAGTATGCTAGGCCCTTAACGGGGAGATTGTAATGCTCTAAGTCCCACATCGGGTGAGTATACTCTGGAAAGATCATGGATATTTAAGTGGTGGTCCATAAGTCCAAAAGTACTTTCAAGTTAGCACTTTTGGGTAAGGCTCAATAGTATTACATTCTTTAATTGTCACGTCCCAAGACTGAGGACATAACATGTAAAAACCCAGATTTTGGGAGGGTAATTTAGACATTTTACTAATTTTTTGGATATAATAATGGGGGGATTAATTTGTAAAAATTTCGTGCAGAAGGACTAAATTGTAATTTTTTGGGGATAAAATTGATAGAGATTTGAAAATTTAGGGACTTATGTGCAATTTTTGAAAAATTACACTGCCCCATAAAACAGGGCTACGTGCCCTGTCATTTCTCTCTCTCTGAAAAATTACACTGCCCCATAAAACAGGGCTACGTGCCCTGTCATTTCTCTCTCTCTCTCTCTCTCTCTCTCTCTCTCTCTCTCTCTCTCTCTCTCTCTCTCTCTCTCTCTCTCTCTCTCTCTCTCTCCCCCCCAGCCCGACCCCCTTTCTCTCTTTCTCTGTCTCTCGGTTTCTCTCGGCCGAAGGCCCAGGGCCACCGCAGCTCGCCTCCCGCCATCGTCCGGTAGAGTAGACTATCGGCGAGTCCTTCCCAGGCTACCGCGAGCTCACCGCCGACCTCCAAGAGCTACCAGAACTGCTCCCAGTTGCTAGAGAAGACGAAGTGGCCATTTCGGATTTTTGGCCACCAGCGACGATTCCGGCCACTTTTTGACCTCAAACCGGGCTCGTTGGATTCGTCTCGTCGCAAGGATTGTCAAAGTATATATATCTTAACCCCATAATGCCCGAATCAAAAGTTGCTATTTTTTGATATTTTGAGTATAAGTTTGACTTTTTGATCCGGCCATTGGATTGTGTTTTTGTTGTTATTTTTGGATTGTACTCGGAAAATAGAGAAGTGTGATATATATATTGCCTATGTTTAGTGACTGGCACAGAAATCGAGATCGGACGATCGAGATTTATCTCGTTTTACATACCACCGACCCGGACCCGAATTGGACAAGTTATATATCTAACCTAACTATTTTGGGAGCTAGGAATTCAGTGAAGAAGTCCGTTTGTGGAATTGAAACTCCGTTGAGAAGTTACTTTTTCAAAGAAGACGACGAGGGCTTGAAATTGGTTCCCAACCCTTCAGGCGATCGTCAACGACACCTTAAGGATTCAATAGCATGATATCGCTATTCAGGCGAGGTAGGACTCAATTACCCCTGTTTTATATCGTTTTTGAATAAAACTTATTTTCTGCAACATATGAGAACAAATGTGATTTTTGGTTTTTTTGAATATTTGTGATGGGAATTGATTGTATGATGTATGCATATTGTATTTCTCTAGGAATTTTCTGAATACAGGTTATTTTGAGTATATTAAAAATAGGGCCATTATGCTCCCCTTTTTTTTCCTATAAAAACCTGAGCATGATTATTTTCACACTTCAATTCTGTATTGCACGTATCATAGGATCATACATGAGTACCGTGTTAACATCGTGGGTTTACAGTGTGGCGTTGCGTACCCTACCGTCGGTGTAAAGTCCGTAAACCTACGCGGGGTTTTGTTACTTCTGATTACCTCCCCATTTGGCAGGCGTAGGCAATTCGGTTGCCCCTCCAGGTTTGGTAGGCGACACAGGGTGTCCCCTCCGGGTATGGACTTAGGTGTCAGGCAGGCTGTTAGGCATACTTAGTGCCATTATCCTAGGTTTCCACAGATGAGAGGACGAGAGCTCATGGGTATGGGTTGATTTGTGTCATGTGCATATGAATTGAATGGTTTTGATTACACTGCTTTATATATATATGGATTTCCGGTTTGGATTGTATATATATGTATGTTTTGGACTAAACTAATCATGTAAGAATTCTCCATTGCTACAAAGTTTTCGACAAAGATAATTGTTTTTCTTACTGGGTATTTTATACTCACCCCCCTACCTTCTTCCTCAGGTGGTGTCCAGTGTGACCTAGGTGATCAAGAGGAGTAAGAGGTCATCTTGACTATAGTTCGTTTCTTGGTAATGCTAGAAGCTTATTGTCATGATATTTAGGTTGTTTGGGTTTTGTTTAGTATTGAACCAAGATTATTACATTCTGTCTTTATCTGTGAACTTATGTATGCCATTCTGGTATTTGATTTTTGGCGTGAATGATGATGATGTTTGGACATATATTTGATTTTGCGTTTTTAAATAATTATTCGATTTATGTTTAATAGTGTATACAAATTGTGGGAGTGGTTCACAGGATGAAATTCTAACTATTTTATTTAAATGGACTATTTTATAAAACTAGAACGTTTGACACTTTTTCAAATAAATCAATGAATTTCCTATTTTTGTGAAATTCCCCTTCTGCCACTGGCCCAGGTTTTGGGTCGCGATATGGTAACCATCACATGCCCATAAGGATAAACCTTATAGATACAAAAGGTTTCGAATCTAATCTTTATAAAAAAAAAAAATCTAAAGAGATTAATGAACACCCAAAATATCTCATCAAAAAAAAATACCAAATCAATCTAAACCATCAATAATAATTTACTAAATCCATAATAACAAAAGAAACTAAAACCATAACAATAATTTAGTATACCTTAAATAATCAGCAATGCCTCAAAATAAAAACTAAACAGTACAATAGCTCTAAATAATAAATCTGAATCCTCAAACAATCTCTTTCCTTCAAATATGAGTTCCACTTATTGACTATTCTCTGAATCTGAAAAGATTAAAGAATAAAAGAGTGAGCTCAATAGCCTAGTAAGTAATCAATAATCTTTACTAGTGGGATCAAGCATATGCTATTTGAAATATTTCGTAAATATTTTATTTTGAACAACTCAATTTCAAAACTAATATCTTTCAATATAACATGTGAGATCGGTCAGAAATAATAACCTAAAGTTTCAATCCCATTCAAAAGCTGGTAAAACTTTCAAGGTCTACTCTATAGTTTTTAGATGACTATAACCACACTTAACCCATGCGGCTAGGTCCACATTTATTATATTTAACCCATGTAGCTAGGTCCACATTCAGTACGTACTATCCATATTTAACCCCTGTGGAATAGGTCCACATTACATAGTCAACTGAAGAGTGTTTTTAATATATTCATATTTAATATGGTTTAAAAAGTGACCAACTCTCAAATCATTCAACAACAATATCAATCATAAGCTTAATCCGTATTTTTTTAAAGAAGACAGTATAATTTGATTAAAATAAATTTTATCCAAAAATAACTTAATTGAAGTAAATATTTCAGATTAATAAATACATACTTTTATTCAAAAAGAATAAATAAAAATTAACTTTGATAAAATAAAAGTCACTAATAAGATAAAATCTATGGACAAAACTTCCCAATGCATATTAAGAATAGGAAGTGACATATATAACCTAGTGTTTTGAGCTTGTCCCTTTATAGTCGGGCATATATAACAATGCTTGACTAATTTCTCGACATCACGCTTAAGATGTGGCCAAAAGTATCGAGTTTCCACTAATGAAATAGTTTTGTCTCGCCTCATATGTCCTCCTAACTCTCTTGTGCATAGCTCCTAAATGATGTGTTCTTTGAGAGATTCTTGTAGAAACATAAACAGTTTTCAAAAAATAGAAAACCATCATATATTTGATGTTTATTTGTAACTCCGCTAATGCACTTATCTCATTCTTCCTTGAAATCTTCATCTTCAGCGTATAAGTCTTTCAAATAATCAAAATTGATTATTTCATTTTGGACAGTAGTCAGCAGCATAACTTGGCAACTCAATGCATCAACAACCTTATTTAATTGTCTTGACTTATGCCTGAGAGAGAAAGTGAACTTCTGGATGTAAGAAATCCATCGAGTATGCATTCGATTTGGTTTGGAAGAGTTGTTGAGATACTTAAGAGCTTGATGATCCATATTGAGGATGAATTCCTTCCGCACTAGATACAACTCCCATTGTTGTAATGTACGAACAACTGAATATAATTCTTGTTCATACGTTGACCACTTCTTTCTAGCTTAAATTAAGCTTTTCACTAAATAAAACTATCGACTTTATATCTTGAGATAGAACAGCTCTAATTTTGAGATAGAACAGCTCTAACTCCTATGCCAGAAGCATCATAGTTGACTTTGAAAATCTTATCAAAGTCAGGAAGTGCAAGGAGGGGTGCATTTGTGAGTTTTTCCTTCAAGACAGCAAAATTCTATTCCACTTCTTTTGTCCAAAGAAATTGCTTTTACTTTAAACAGTCGGTGAGCAGTATGGCTATAGTACTAAAGTTTCTAATAAATCGTCTATAAAATGTTGCAAGACCATGAAAAATCCAAACTTCTATAATGGTCCTCAGTATTAGCCATTCTCGGATAGTCTTTAGCTTATCTTCATCGACTTTAATTCCGTCAGAACTTACAATAAAGCCTAAGAAGACTAAGTTGTCAGTCATAAAGCTACATTTCTTCAGACTGGTATACAACTGATTCTTATGAAGTGCATTAAAAACTTCAGTCAAGTGTTGTAGATGTTTTTTCTCATTCTGACTATATACCAAAATGTCATCAAAATTAACGATGACAAATATTCTAATTAAAGGTTGGAATACCTGATTTATTAACCTTATGAAAGTACTCTGGGTATTGGATAGACCGAATGGCATAACTAACCACTCGTATAGTCCTTCATATGTTTTGAATATAGTCTTCTATTCATCTCTACGATGAATATGAATCTGATAGTATCCACTCTGCAAATTAATCTTGGAAAAGAATTCTGATCCTCCCAATCTATCAAGCATATCATCCAATCGTAGGATAGGAAAATGATATCGTACTGTAATCTTGTTGATGACTCGACTATCAATGCACATCCTCCAGCTTTCATCTTTCTTTGGTATTAGGAGTGCAGGTACAGCCACAGGCCTCATACTTTCTCTAATCATCCCTTTCTTTAGGAGGTCTTGGACTTGTGTTTGTAGGATTTCATACTCCTTCGGACTCATGTAGTAGTGCAGTAGACTCAGTAGACTTACTCCAAGAATAAGATCAATCTAGTGTTGAATATTTCGTAGGGGTGATAAGCTAATGGGTAACTCCTCAGGAACAATGTCTTCAGATTTGGATAGTAATATTTGAACTTGTACAGGAATATTAGTAGGAGTACATGCCTTTTAAGGTACAAAAAGAAGGTTGGTCTTGGTAGAGGTTGTTTGGTTATTTTACAGCTGTTGAGAAATTAAGGCTCCAATCTTACTCACTTTTATTTTGAAGATAACAAATATTTGATTTAGTACTAATGATTTAACTTGAGTGTGCAGTGAAATGGCATTAAAGTTCTACCTCAAGTTAATTAAGGAATCAAGCTTGAAGATAGATGCATATAGACATATTAGAATCAAGCTTGAAGATGAACAATCAAGATACAAGATCGTGTCTAGATAGGGTATATTCATACTTAGTCTTGTATTTGATTTAGTTCATTGCACATAAATTCTCTTTGCATTGGCTCATACTTTTCAAAAGAGTTTTTAAACTATTTTAAGTTTAAAATGGTTATTTTATCATAGAAGTTTGAAAATAGAATATAATGATCTCTTTGAATGGGAAAATATTCTTTAAAACGTGATTTTTTAAGTTTAAATAAGTTGCAAATATATTTGAATTCATGATTATTTGAAATAGGCTAAAAGAAGATTTTCTATTTGTAAACAAAAATGTGTTTTAGGATGAACACTTTCTAAATTATTGTTAAATATCTTTGTGAAACTAAAACAAGTTTGCAATAGCCAACATATTCTTTTCAAATTCATTTCTAATGTTTTAAAGTGTTTAAAATAAGTTTAAAAGTTAGTTTTTGAAAAACGCCAAAAGCTGTTAAAATCTGAAAAATGCCAAAATTCTGTCAAAATCTGAAATACGACCAGAATATGATTTTGGTTGACCAAAGTTGGTCGACCACTTTTTAGACTAGTGGCCAGAAATGACCGTTGAAGCTGAACTGATGTGTCAAACTCCAACGGCTATATTTTTGATCGACCAGCGTTAATTTTAGTCGACCAAACATTTGGCAGAAAGCTAATAATGGCTATAAACGGCTAGTTTTCTTAGATATCTATATATAGAGCCTTATTTGATGACATTCAAGAGAAGAGTATGAACTTAAATTGATATTCATCTACTTTCAAAGTGTCTTAGCCTATTTTCACATTAATTATACTTTCAAATCATATTGAGCTAATCTTAGAGTATTCATTGTGCATTGTTCTCAAATCTCCTAAGTCAAAATTGTATTAATTACTTTATGAGGAGAATTTGTGTTTGGTGTTTTCTCTTATTTATTGAAAAACTATTGAGTATGAGGTGAGATTGATATCGGATTCATAAACAACCCGATTTAGGTAAGGTTGTCATCTGAGTCATAAATAACCCGTGAATTGGTGAGATTGGCACCATTGTCTAAACAATCCATATAGGTGAGGTTATCACCGGAGTCAAAACAATCTGAGGTTAGGTGTGATAGAGCCGGAGTCAAGACTATTGTAAAGACTAGGGTGTGCCTAAGAAGAATTCATTTGTAAAAAAGTCGGTGAAGCCCATAATCTTGATCTAATAGTAGAAAGCTCAAAGCAAGTTACCGAGGGCCGGGGATGTAAGCAAACTATCGTATTTGTCGAACCTCGTAAAAACTGAGTTTGTACTTTCTCTATCCCTACACTCTTTACTTTATTGCAAACTATTTAATTGAGTGTTTAATATTTAGTGTACTTAATATACTTGCTATTATTGCTTTATGTTTGGCATTATTGTTGATTTAGTTAAAAAATTTTAAAATAGTGATCTATGGTTTTGAATAGATTAAAAATTTGTTAAAATGTTTTAAAATCTAATTCACCGCCCTCTAGAGTTATCAATCTTGGGCTAACAATAGCTTCATAAGAGCCAGAGTAATCTTCATATTATCCTTGTAGAAGTTGTATGTGTTATCTTGGCCATTATGCATAGTGTTTAAATCGAATTGTCACAGTCGACCAAGCAATATATGACAAGCATCCATATCAATAACATTACATAATACCTCATCTTTGTATTTACTAATAGAGAAAGAAACTCGATATTTTTGTGCCACTTTTGTTTCACCGACATCCTTGATCCAGCCAATGCGATACAGAGTAGTATATGGTTGGGTTGGTAATTGAAACTTGCCCACCACAGTTTTGGATACTATTTTCTCACTGCTACCACTATCAATGATAAGATCATACACTCGTTATTCAACCGTACATTGAGTCTTGAAGATATTGTGTCATTGCATATCTTCTTCGTTCTTTGGTGTATACATCAAGCATTTTATCACCAACGAAATACCTTCATCTCCATAAATGGCTTCCTTAGATTTAACTTCATCTACATACTCTTCATTCTCAAAATATGTCTCGTCTCCTTCGACTTCGTCATCATGCGTGATTAGATTAACGGGTATTCTGCCAACATTGATTTGAAAAGTGGCCTATTTTTTCACAACGATAACATTTGTTATCTCTCAGGAATGCATAAGGATTGTTAGTGTTGTTGTTGGCTATTTCCTTTTGCGGTTGGTTGGTTATGAGAATGAGTTGGTCTTACTACTTCATTGTGTGGTCTTGCTATGGCCTTCCCTTTGCTCAAATCAAATCTTTGTGGTGGTATAGAGGATTGAGAAGTTGTTGAATTACGATTTGCCCTTTTGTTGAACTGAGTTTTAATTTTCAAAGCAAGTTGAATTGCACTAGACAAAGAATTATGATAATGTTTGAATACCTTATCTTGTATGTTTACACAAAGTTCATCAATAAATCTAGAAATCTTTTGACTTTTGGATTCGTGAATGTCCACTCGGGCAGCTAGTCTATGAAACTCAGTTACGTATTCTTCTACTGTCCGATATGCTTGTCAGCAATATTGATATCGACTAAAAAGTATTTGTTCATAATCTAGCGGTAGGAAGTGCTCAATCATCAATTGTTTCATCTGCCGCTAAGTGTGAACTTTATTTCTCCCTTGTCGAATATGTGTCGCTTGTAATTGATCTCACCAAGCTTACGCGCCTTCTTTGAGTCGATAAGCCGCCAATTTAACTTTTATGTGTTCTGGAATATCCCAATAATCAAAGAATTTTTCTACTTCAGCTAGTTAATCAAGGAATTCTTCAACCATGAATGGACTATTAAATGGCGAAATTTCGAACTTCATGCGGTAGTGATTTTGACAAGGTCCTTGGCTATTTTTCGGGCGTGACTGGTCCTTCATCTTCTTCACTAGAATTTTCATTATGAAAAAGTTGACTTCGATGCTGCCTAAAATTTTCAAGAGGATCAATTTCATCACGTCTCCGTCATTTATAATTGTTGTTTCATCTCCCAAGAAAGTGTTGAGTCAAATTTGTAAGCATTGTCTCTAAATTCTGCAATCTTCTATCAAGTACATCTATTAACTCCTTTATTGCGAATTCTTCTATAGCGGGATTTTATTAGCTAGATTTTCCGTCCGACATCTTTTTTTTTACTTTTTTTTTCTTTTTTTTTTTTACTTTTTTAACTTTTTTTTGCTTTTATAGAAAAGAAAATAGTACAAACTTTTAAAAGTAAAGAAAAATTGAATTACTTTTTTTTTGCTTTTATAGAAAAGAAAATAGTACAAACTTTTAAAAGTAAAGAAAAATTGAATTACTTTTTTTTATCTTTTTTTTTTACTTTTTACTTTTTTTTGCTTTTATAAGAAAGAAAATAGTACAAAATCTTAAAAGTAAAGAAAAATATAACCCTCAAAAATCTAAACAGTAAGAAAAAAAATAAAGCTTACAAAAATATATATATATTACCTTGTTAAAAGGAATGAAGCAAATTCTCAAAGGAGGAAACCTTGATATATGCCTCTTATTTTTTATTTTTTTTTGAAATAAAGATAGTGTATAGAAGGGTTATATGTATATTTATGGTAAATAATTGTTATAGAAAGATGATGGGAAGGATTAGATAACGAAGGTGATGATAAAATAAAGATTTTTTTTATGAAAATAGTGTAAGGTGATGGAAACAGGAAAACTCTGCCCGATACAGAGATAGACCCTGATACCAATTGACGCAACTTGCATTCTCACAACAAGAATATAAATAAGTAAAATTCTCAAAGAGAAAACAAAGATATAATTGAAGATTGGATTTTGAAATTTTAGGCCTTGGCCTCAGATCATAGACATTCGGGATGTGGGCTGGTATTTAGTTGTGGGCTACCGCATCAAATTCGGGGACGATGCTAGTGCGATAGTACAACGTCGAAGAAGTGGACTCTAACTCCAAACAACATGTTTGGAGCATGGTCTAGATCACTATTACGTGACCGTCTATATAGCCACCATTTTCAGCAATTTAGATGAATTTGGACTCTCTATATACAGGAAACTACTCCAAATCACTCTTAACGCCAACAACACTTTGAAATGGACTCTCTAGGTTAGCATGGCATATATTGGAAAGAACTAAAAAATTTAGACAAAAGAGAGAGAGAATTGGAAGGACTGAAGGAGTGCGTGAAGATTGCCTATAGTTGGAGACCAAAGGTTGTTTTGTCAATGTTTCGGTACAGTTCATTAGCAACAGAGTCAGAATTTTTTACCAGGAACTGGGCCATAATTAAAATTCAAAAAAGAATTAATCATAATAATAAATATTATAATTTACTTGACGTATTTTTGTTGTTTGAAAACGTTTCACTATAAGTTCATTATTAGTATCATTAAATATGTCTTTTTTAATATAAACAAGTTAATTATCATTTATAAATTGACTTATAGCCGATTCTTCAAAAAATTCATAGAATATAATATCATTTCCATATTAGTAATAGCAATTAATAAAATTAATACTAATGTTATGAATCGATAAACGAGATATTAACATTGTGTCTTATTGTCTCAACCATTTTCTATATAAGATCACTGATATTTTTCAATCCATTAAATTTCTCACCAAAATACATAATAATTATATATTATATATATATATATTTCATGTTGATGATTAAGTTCTTTGAGTTCTATAATAGAAAAGTAATTTAGATAATACTCAACAAAATGAATTTTCTCACCAAAATACATAATAATTATATATTATATATATATATATTTCATGTTGATGATTAAGTTCTTTGAGTTCTATAATAGAAAAGTAATTTAGATAATACTCAACAAAATGAATTGACCATTTTTTGTCAAAAACTAAAAATATATAACGTAGACACAATTATACCATACAAAAAAGTAAGTTTAAAAATCTTATATTTTTTTTATTGAATTTATTTAAAATCAATTAAAATGAAATAATAAGCTATATTAATTCCGAAATGGGTTTAAATTTTTTTTTATTAACCAATGTAATAAACTTTTAATTATAGACTTATGAGGTTTTATTATATTTTTAAATTATTTAGGGGACTTCATTATTTTTTTAAAACTTTTTTAAATGTTATATTAAAAATTTTAACAAATATAATAAATAGAGAAAAAAGAAATTAAAAGCCCCCCTGCCAGCATGCCGGCTCCGTCCATGGTTCGCTGTTTGGTTATGCCGGCTATCGAGGACAAGGAACCGTCCATTTTAGGAGTATTTCAGCAAACTAATTGCCGCTTTTTGATGGTGGTGAATATAAAATGTCTTTTGTTCCTGAGAATTGTGCGTAATAGTTTTGCATGGAACAAGGATAAAATATATATATATATATATATATATATATATATATATATAATATGTCTGTCTATGACCTATGGAATAAACTCGTCATTGTGTACTTTTTTATATGATATAATTATTAAATGTAACTTGGAATTACAATGTTTTGTATATATGTTAGATGAATGTTGTTATTGACTTAAAACTTTGAAAAGTGAACATGCCTAATTAGTACGTATATATGTAATTAACTAAAAATTTGAGATATTATTATTAGTATAATTAGCATTAATATATATCGTGTTAACAAATAAGAAATCACTGTACAAATAAGTACCAGTAATCTAGCCAATAATGAGTGAGTGCCAAGTCCTGTGAATTTGTGGGTACATATATAACAACTCAAAACCCACGCTAGCAGCGTAAGGGTATCTTGTGAATTTGTGGGTATTTATATGTCACAACTCAAAACCGAGCTAGTGGCAGAAGGAGAATTTCACAAAAAAATAAAATTTTTTGATTTATTTGAAAAATATCGAAAAGTTCTAATTTTATAAAAATAATCTATTTAAATAAAATAATTGAAATTTAATCTCGTGAACCTATCTTGATGTTTGTATATACTATTAAACATAGATCAAATAAATACCAAAGAATGTAAATCAAATATAAGTCCAAGTATTATCATCATCCACGTCAAAATCAAATATTCGAATGGCATATATGAGTTCACAGACAAAATTAGAATGCAATAATCTTGGTTCAATGCTAATACAAAACCAAATAGTCCAAACACTACAACGACAAGCTCCTAGTATTATCAAGATAACAGACTACAATCAAGATGACCTCTTATTTCTCTTGATTACCAAGGTCACACTAGACACCACCTGAGGAAAGGAGGAAGGGAGTGACTATACAATGCCTAGTAAGAGAAATAATTATCTTAATCAAAAATCTAATACATACATATATATAATGATCTAAAATCGAAAATCCATAAGTATATGTATAAATAAAATAATAAAATCAAAATCATTCAATTCATATGCACATAACACAAATCAACTCATACCCATGAGCTCACATCCTTTCATCTGTGGGAACCCAGAGTGATGGCACTAAGTGTACCTAACAATCTGCCTGACACCTAAGCTCATACCTGGAGAGAACACCCATGTATCGCCTACTAAACCTAGAGGGGCAATCGAATTGCCTACGCCTACTAAATAGAGAGATAATCAGAAGTAACAAAACCTCACACAGGTTTATAGACTCTACACCGACGATGGGACATGCAGCGCCACAATATAAACCCACAATACTAACGTGGACTCTATCTCACAAGAATAGCAATACCACGCTATTGAATCTTCAAGATCTCGTTGACGATCACCCGGAGGGTCGGGAACCAATTCGAAGTACTCGATCATCTTCTTGTGAAAAACTAACTTCTCAACGGAGTTTCGAATCCACAAAAGGACCTCTTCATCGAATTCCTAGCACCCAAAATAGCTAGGTTAGATATATAATTTTGTTCAATTCAGGTTCGAGCCCACACCAAACTTGTGGCAAGCAAATCTTAGCTGTCTGATTCTAATTTTCGTGTCGGTCACCAAACATAGGTAATATACATCAAACTTCCTCATTTTCTAAGTACAATCCAAAATGATAACAAAAATATGATCCAACGGCTGAATTAAAAAGTCAATTTCAAAGCTCAAAATATCCAAAAATGGCAACTTTTGATTCGGGCAGTATGGGGTTAAGATATATATACATTGACGATCCTTGCGATGAGATGAATCCAACGAGCCTAGTTAGAGGTCAAACGGTGGCCAAAATCATCGTCGGTGACAAAAACTCCTCTGTAACTTCTCCTCCTTCCCTGACTACGGCGGCTTATCTGATGGTGTGCTCGCAATGACCTGGGGAAGCTCGGCCTGCTGCCTGGTCGGCCGAACGATGCCTAAGGCGAGTTGCGGCGACAGCTCTGGTTCTTGGCCGAGAGTGAAGAAGAAAGCAAGGGAGAGAGCGTCAGGGGGGAGGAGAGAGAGAAAGAGAGCCCACATATGGGAAAAATTGGACTATGCAATTTTTTGATAAATTGCATTATAGTCCCTATTCTCCAAAATTCTTTCAAACTAGTCCCTTAAAAAATGTAATTTAGTCTTTCAGCACAAAGCTTTTGCAAATTAATTCCTCTATTATTATATCCAAAAAAATTGGTAAAGTTTCTAAATTACCCTCAAAAATTTTAGGTTTTTACATTCTCCCTTCCTTACAAGAATTTGTCCCGAAATTCAAAATACAAGTGAAAGTTTACATCACAATACAACTTCTAACTGAAAGTTAAACAAATTAGGGTACTTCTCTTACATCTCTATCTCGAGTTCCCAAGTAGCCTCGTCTTCTTTATGATGTTCTCAAAGTACCTTGACAATTGGAATCTCTCTGTTGCAAAGCACCTTCAGCTCTCTAGCCAACAAGCGAACAGGCTACTCTTCATAGGACATATCTTCTTGGATCGATATATGCATGTACTAAACAACGTGAGATGGGTCCGAGTGTACTTCTTCAAGATCGACACATGAAATATATTATACACGTGACCCAATTGTGCAGGTAGATTCAAACAATATGCCACTAGTCCAATTCTCTCAGTGATCTCAAAGGGAGCAATATATCTTGGAGCAAGCTTATCCTTCACTCTAAACCTTGTCACGCCATGCCTTGGAGTCACTTTCAAGAATACAGAATCCCCAGTATCAAACTCTGCCTCACACCTCTTCGGGTCAACATAACTCTTCTGACAACTCTGAATCTCTTTGAGCCTCTCTTGGATATCCTTGAACTTCTTGGTAGTCTCCTCATTCAACTCAGGTCCAAGAGTAATACGTTCTTCGGGTTCTACCTCACATAAAAGCGATCTACATAGCCTCTCGTATAACACTTCATATGGAGCCACTCTCACACTGGTCTGAAAACTATTATTATAAGTAAATTCCACCAAAGAAAGATGATCATCCCAGTTCCCACCAAAGTCCAGGATGCAATAATGTAGCATATCCTCAAGAATCTGAATAATTCTTTCAGATTGACCATCTGTCTCTGGATGGTAGGCTGTATTGATATCCAACTGCGTACCCAATATTTTCTGCAAAGCTCTCTAGAACTTAGAAATAAACCTTGGATTCTATCAGAGAATATGCTTGAAGGCACACCATGCAAGTATATGATGTTCTCCACATATAGTCTGCTGAGCTTAGTAAGTAAGTAATCCATCCAGATTAGTATAAAGTTAGCACTCTTCATCAACCAATCGACTATCACCCAAACTGCGTCATTCTTTCTCAAGATCTTTAGCAAACTAGTCACAAAGTCCATTGTAATCTTGTCCCACTTCCACTTCGGAATTAGCAATTGCTAAAATAACCCAGCTGGCCTCTGGTATTTAGCCTTGACTTGCTGACAAGTCAAATACTTGGCCACAAAGATAACTACATCCTTTTTTATACATTTCCACCAATACTGCCTTTCAAGTCTCGGTACATCTTAACACTATCTAGATGTACTACGAACCTTGATTTATGAGCCTCAGCTAGAATAGTTTCTCGAAGATTATGACCATTAGCTATAGCCAACTTCCCACTGAGAAGCAAGAAACTTTCTTTGTTAGGGCTCCAACCATCTAACTGTTTATTATTCTAAAGTCGATTCCAGATTGTCGTTAACCCCTCATCTTGCCACTGATTCTGTTGGACAGTCTAATGAAGTGATGATAAAATCACAATGTTGCTCAGGCAAGCAACCCCTTCATTCTCGAAGTACTGTAAGTTGTAGTCACCAATCACAACTGAGTTCCTCCAATCTTCAAACACTAGTCCAACTATGCACCACGAGACTTCCTACTCAGTACATTAGCTACAACATTAGTCTTACCAAGATGATACTGTAGGTCAAAGTAATAATCCTCCATATACTTAACCAATCTTTGTTGTCTCAAGTTCAGATCCTTCTAAGTAAAGAAATAATTCAAACTCTTATAATCGGTGAATATGTTGAACTTTACACCATACAAGTAACATCATCAAAGCTTCAATGCAAAGATTACAGCTGCAAGCTTCAAATCATGGATGAGATAGTTCTTCTCATGTGGTTTCAACTAACGAGAAATGTAAGCTATAACTCGACTATTCTGCATCAAGACACATCCTAAACCCGTCTTTGAAGCATTAATATAGACCACATAAGGCTTTTTACTGTCAAGAACAGTAAAAACTGATGTGGTCATTAAACTATGCTTCAACCTGACAAAAGCTTCTTCACTTTCGTGACCCTAAACAGACTTGATATCCTTCTTAGTCAACTTCGTCAAAGGTAAAGCGATTCTCGAGAAATCTTGCACAAAACGGTGGTAATAGCCCGCCAAACTGAGAAAACTTCACACCTCTTTAACATTTCTCAGTCTCTCTCACTCTAAAATAGCTTATATCTTAGCGGGATCGACTGATATGCCTCGTGAGAAATCACATAACCCAAGAACTTCACTTCTGACATCTAAAAGTCACACTTCGATTTCTTGGCATACAACCGATGATCTTTTAAGGTCACAAGTATTATCCCCAGATGTTTGGTATACTCTTCTCGATTCTTGGAATACATGGTCTAAAAATAGCCCGAAGATCTGATTCATGAGATCCATAAAGGTTGTAAGAACATTCGTCAAACCAAACAGCATCACCCGATACTCAAAGTGACCATACCAAGTTCTGAATGCTATCTTATGTATATCATCCTCTCTTATCTTCAACTGATGAGAACTGGATCTCAAATTGATCTTGGAGAAGAACTTCAAACCACTGAGTTAATTAAACAACTCGTCTATCCTTGGCAAAGGATATTTGTTTTTTACTGTCAACTGATTCAACTTCCTGTAGTCCACACAAAATCTCAACGAACCATCAGCTTTCTTCGCAAACAAAACGAGAGCACCCTAAGAGGAAGTGCTACTGCGAATAAAGCCCTTAGAAAGCAGATTGTCCAATTATCCTCTCAATTCTTCCATCTCAGCAGTAGCCATGCAATAGGCTGGAATAAAAACTGGTTGAGCTCTAAGAACTAGTTCAATATAGAACTTGAATACTCACCCAACCAATGGAATCCATAGGTCTTGATTGTATGTCCTTACCTCACCATCAATGGCAAATAAGTTCCTATAATACTCGAGTTTTTTTCTTCCACCCATGCACACTTTCAAAATAGAACTAGGCTTCAACAGACTCATTCTAGCTTAATAGACAATAGGATGTCCATCACTAGGAAAAAGAGTCACCATCTTCGTATGACAGTCTATCACGGCTCGATACTTTGACAACCAATCTATACCAAGTATCATGTTATACTGTCCTATCGACAACACAACAAAATCAGTAAGAAGCTTCCTATTACTAACCACAACCTGACAAGACTTACACACACTAGACATATCGGCTACTCCTCCCATAGGTGTACCCAACGTCAATACATAAACCAAATCAGAAAACTCTAACCCTAGTAGTTGAGTAAACAATAAGGATATGAATGAATAGAATGCACCAATATCAAACAAAACATGTGCCCAAGAGTGTGAAAGAATGATCATACTGTCAATAACACCTCAGCCGATGCAATCCTAAGTGTCGTCTGCCTGAATAAAAGCATAGGCTTGGCCAGTCACCTTTCCTTTCCCCTTGTTGCTCCTTCCTGGGCCAATAGTTGCTGCTGAATCTTGGACCACTACTGCCATATCTACGCCCACCTTAACTCCTTGAGGTCTGAGGAGTCGGAAAAATTTGAGTAAAACCCCAAGGGCGGTATTGGTGATGATAAGGCTGAGGGGAAGTAAAAGTCTGCAAAACCCTCTATGACTGTTACGGTCTTGCCTGAGTGTTATGATAAGAAATAGAACCTGACTGGCTCCTCTGCGGTCCTCCTTAAGAAAAATGGGATTTCTACAGACAGTTTGGATATTTCTTCTTTTGATGACCTTGCAGGCCACAAACAAAACATCCTTTATACGGACTGCCTCTGCCACCCCCTAAAAAACCACTACTGTTCGAGTTTCTACTATTCGGGGTTACCCTGGGCTGACCACTTCCCTTGATTCTTTCTTGTGACCTTCCTGTCATGTTCTCTTCGCTGGTTCCTCTGAGAATCCAATCCTTCTTCGCTAGTCTCTACCCGCTAGTTAGCCACTGTAATTTTAGGAAGAGTACAGAAAATCTGAGTACCAATTATATTGAAACACTTGCCAACTCAGTGAACTCGGTACTTCTCACTCGTACCTAGCCCAAGAGCAATACTTGCCAACTCAGTGAACTCTATCAGGTACTCAGTTACCATTTTGTTACCCTGAATCAAAGTCTCAAACTAGTTTATAACTTCATCATATTGATCCTCATTGGTATACTGGGCCTTGAAAATCCATTCAAAGTCCTCTCAAGTCAAACCCACCATATCTTACATTCATTCTACTATCTCCCACCAACAAATGTCACTCCCCATCAAACGGGTAACAACAAACACAGCCCAAAACTCAACCTGAGTACTTAGGGCCCAAAAGTGCCTCTCCATCTCATGCAACAAAGCAATTTCCATGAGAGCTTCTAGTCTACTATCAAACTGCCCTGGCTAGATATGCATGAACCATTGGAGACGATCAGACTGATCTAACTGATGTTCCCTCGAAGTTTAGGCTAATAGTCTGGATTGCTCATCTGAGCAAATGTCTGTTGTATTATCTCGATCAAATAAGTGAAATCTAGACGAGGAGGTTCGACACCTGGCTGGTACCTCGAAACTCTTCTCGGAGGCATCCCTTATAAGTTTGAAACAATATGCCAAGATGTTAGTGAGATAATGATGAATACTTGTTATAAAAAAAATTTATTCTAGTTTAATGGAGATACATCTGAGCTATTAAACTCAAGCTCTAATACCACAATTTCTATCATAACCCTAAACATGGGCTAGTAGTAGAAGGAGAATTTCACAAAGACAGAAAATTCATTGATTTATTTGAAAAGTGTCAAAAACTTCGAGTTTTATAAAAAAAGGTCTATTTAAATAAAATAATTAGAATTTCATCCGTGAACCTGTCCACAGTTCGTATACACCATTAAACATAGATCAAATAAATATCGAAAAATATAAATCAAATATAAGTCCAAGTATCATCATCATTCACGTTAAAATCAAACACCCAAAATGGCATACATGAGTTCACAGACAAAAATAGAATATAGTAATCTTAGTTCAATGCTAATATAAAACCAAACAGTCCAAACACCATAACGACAAGCTCCTAGTATTACCAAGATAACGAACTACAGTCAAGATGACCTCTTACTCCTCTTGATCACCAAGGCCGCACTGGACACTACCTAAGGAATAGAGGAAAGGAGTAAGCATATAATACACAGTAGGAGAATAGTTACCTCGATCAAAAACATTTTAGTGGTGAAAAGTTGTTGCATAGTTAATTTAAATCCAATGCATACATATATAATGATCCAAAATTGGAAATCCATAGGTATATATATAAATAAAATAATAAAATCAAAACTATTTAATTCAAATGCACATGATATAAATCAACCTATACCTATAAGCTCACATCCTTTCATCTGTGGAAACCCAAAATGATGGTACTAAGTGTACCTAGCAGTCTCCTTGGTACTCAAACCCATACCCAGAGGGGACACCCTTGTGTCGCCTACCAAACCTGGAGGGGCAACTGAATTGTCTATGCCTGCCAAATGAAGAGGTAATTAGAAGTAACAAAATCTCACGCAGGTTTACAGACTCTACACTGACGGTGGGGCACGTAGTGACACACTATAAATCCACGATGCTAACACGGTACTCATATATGATCCTATGATATGTGCAATATAGAACTGAAGTGTGAAAATAATCGTACTCTAGTTTTTCAATAAAATAAG
The DNA here is from genome assembly GCA_002914805.1 of Parasponia andersonii. Taxonomy (NCBI): domain Eukaryota; kingdom Viridiplantae; phylum Streptophyta; class Magnoliopsida; order Rosales; family Cannabaceae; genus Trema; species Trema andersonii. The sequence continues at coordinate 1,158,775 of JXTB01000031.1, forward strand.
TATATTAGGCTTTCATAGAAAAATAGGCAGTGTAATGGCCCTACTTTTGATATACCCAAAAATAACATACACTCAAAAAACTCCCAGAGCAATATAGTATGTATCATACAATCATATTCCACTACATATAATCAAATAATTCAAAAACCACGTTTGTTCTCATATGTTATAGAAAATAAGTTTTATTCAAAAACAATGGAAAACGAAGGTGACTGAGTCTCTACCTCACAAGAATAGCAATACCATGCTATAGAATCCTCGAAGTGTGGTTGACGATCTCTCGGAGGATCAGGAACTAATTCTAAGCCTTCAATCGTCCTCTTGCAAAAAATCAACTTCTCAACGGAACTTCGAATCCACAAATGGACCTCATCACTGAATTCCTATCACCCAAACTAGCTAGGTTAGATATATAATTTGTCCAATTCGGGTCTGGGCCTACATTGGACTGGTTGCACGTAAATCTATGCAAATCTTAGTCGTCTGATCTCAATTTCTATGCCAGTCACCAAACATAGACAATATATATCAAACTTCCCTATTTTCTGAGTACAATCCAAAAAATGACAATAAAAATACGATCTAACGATCGAATTAAAAAGTCAAACTTGAAGCTCAAAATATCCAAAAATGGAAACTTTTGATTCAAATAGTATATGGTTAAGATATATATGTCTGGACAATCCATACAACAAGACGAATCCAACAAGCCTGGTTAGAGGTCAAACGGTGGCTGGAATCATCGCCAATAACGAAAACTCCTCTGCAGTTTCTCCTCCTTCTCCGGCGACGACAGCTTCTCCAACGGCTCCTAGAGGTCAGCAGCAGGATCACAGTGACCTGGGGGAGCTCTGCCTACTGCCTAGCCAACCGAACGACGCCTAGGGCGAGCTGCGGCGACAACTCTAGTTCTCGGCCGAGAGTGAAGAAGAAAGCGAGAGGAAGAAAGAGAGTGGGAGAGAGTGCCCACATCGGGGAATAAATGGGACTATGCATTTTTTAAAAAAATTACACTATAGTCCTTATTCCCTAAAATTCTTTCAAACTAGTTTCCCAAAATTTCAATTTAGTCCTTCAATACAAATCTTTTACAAATTAACCCCTCTACTATTATATCCAGAAAAATTGGTAAAATTTATAAATTACTCTCCAAAATTCCGGGTCTTTACAACATATATGTAACTTAGAATTCTAAATGCATGGTAATGAAATCTTTCACAAATCTTTTGAAACTTTTAAGCATCTCTATTTGCTTTCAAATCGTCGATCGTGTACTAACTACTAACACTAAGCTTCTGCAGTGCAAAAACAGCTAGTGAGATGAATGTTGGAGACTTGCATTTTTCCCTTTGTTGTTTTCTTTTTGTTCGTGTTCTGCTCTACCCATAAGAACCCATTTAAGATGGCTTCAAGGAGTGAATTTATACAATACCAGCGAGCTATTTATGGAGTCTATCATTTGAGGGTTTATGCGTACGTATTCATATAATAACTTGTGTATTTTGTTAGATCACTTCATAGGATTCCAGAACTTTTTACTGCATGCATGTATCTATTTGTCCATAGGCTTTGAAAACACTTGTAAATATTAATTATGGGTTTGGTCTAACATTGGTCTTGAGCGCAAATCTCGGGCTGGATTAAAGTCATCTTCGGATGTTGACAAAAAAAAAAAAACGTGGCCTTTAATTTAATCTTCTAGTGAGTAAAAAGGGAGGATTTATATCTTATAACTTGATTAGAGAACTTATCGGGAAGAAGGGTAAGCAAGAATTGACTGAGGATGAGAAAAGTTGACTTCTCATTTCTATTTGGTTACTGGAAACAAATTTTTATATTAATGTTATCTGTGGAAATCAATATTAATTAACTTTGATAATTATGACTAAACTGTAAATAGTTAAAAAAATAAATCATAATATTACAAAAGCAAAAAATTTGGGATTCTTCTTAGCTAGTATAAGTCTAAAATTAGTTATAATATGTATAAGATAAAAGACGATTCAACAGCAGAAAAATACGTATAATAGCTATAATGTGTCAAATAATAGCTTGAGAGCTCGAGTACTGCATGTTTACCGTTGTGGTAAATAAATAAAAAAAATAGAGAAACCGGTCAAATTGCACCAGATTAATAATTCGTGCATTTTCTAAAGTATATGGCTTGATGTAGATTAGAAAATCTCCGGACTAAGGTTGTGAAATTTGGAAAACCGCTCAGCATCTTAATATATCCTTTCAATATTTCTCAGTATTTCTTTGTTTTACTATGGATATAATATATTTTTAATCTTGAAAAAAAATTATTTACAAGCAAAAATAGACATTTTCCAAAAAAAAAAAAATGCAAAATCAAAATCTAACACTTTTACCTATAAAAATAAAACATAATTATAAAAATATCGATGTCAGTTTTTTTTCCTAACTCTGTACTGTTTTATTAGAAAAATATCACTTTAAAAAAATAAATATTACTTTTTAAAAAAAAATTAGAAACATTTCATTTTTAAAATAGTTACCGGTTTTCAGTTTCTAATACCAATTACCAATTATATACTATTTATAAACACATTTAGTAACTAGTTACCAATACTCGAAAATTCTCTATCTATTACTAATTACTATTTAAAAATTAGTATTTTTTTTAAATATCTTTTAAAAATTGCATTTTTATTAATAAAAACCGTATCAAATCTACTAGACCACCGAATTTTCTAATTTTTTTTTTCTAAAAATATCAAGGCCTAATTTTCAGTGCAATTTTTACAATTTTCTTTTAAAGCCTCTGGCCAATTAAGCCCATTTCTAATGCCTACTCTCTAAAACGTAGAAAATGAATGAATTAGCTATACTGTAAAATATTAATTAAAAGTGACTGTGGTGGAGAGTATAAATCACTTTTTTGTGAATTCTATATATAACAAGGAATAATATATAAGGTCACTTCGCCTTATTCACCTCAATTAAATGGTGTTATTGAGAGAAAAAATCGTACTTTGAAAGAGACGATAAATGCATTACTGTTAAGTTCTGAGTTGCCTCAAAATATATGGAACTATCTACGTAGCACCGTGGCACTACTTGGAAAACTAAGTTCCAGAGGCTAGAATGTCGCAGTGCTCCCTGAAGCGCTTTTTTAACGAGTTTTTAGGGCTAATCTTAACCCTTGATTTTATTTGATCGAATAGTTGATATTCTACTCAATCTTGGAGCTCCTTAAATACACCCTTAAGCCTTTATTTCAAGTTTTCTTTGTAACATTTCCAAATTCCATGATTTGGCAGAAGAGAGAAATTACAATATGTAATTTGACGCATTTAATGATAGGTGAAGCTGGTCAAACCACTACAATAGTGAATAACCCACTATAGTGTAATTGATATTTCAGGGCAAACCTAAAAAATGGTGATATATATATATAAATATATATATATATATATATATATATATATATTCCTTTCTTTCTTTGTTAATCAGTGTGCTCTAGAATCAGAGATTTAGATTTTCTTCTTTAATTAGTTTTGGAATCATATAATCTACCTCATTAGGAACGTAGTCTAAGAGCAAATGTTGAAGGTAATAATTTTCTAGTGGTCATTGTTATTTTTTTCTCTTAAAGAATAATAGTAACCTACAAATCTTTCTGTTGTTATGTTTGTGATCCATTTTTCGTTTCTTTTTTAAGGAGTTTGAAGTTACAATCTTTATGTTTGTACTGATTAAAAGTATTTTGCTTCGAGTAATAATATTATCTTGAAAAGTCCATTTTTATCGACAAAAAAAGGGGAAAGAAAGAAAAGATAACATCATGCCAAATGCTTAAAATGCAAACAATATATTATTAGGTTTTTTAAAAAAAGATCCAAGTTGAAATATTATTATTATTATTATTATTATGAGAAATAAAAAAATTAACTCAATCCTAAGTCCACTCTACTAAATATTAAATAAAGAATGCTTACATTACCATTACTACCTATTAAGGGTAAAAACCTGACTCATTCAAGCTCGTGCACCATTTGGTGAAGTTGACATACCTAGCTTTAGTTGCAATTTTCAATTCAATTGCATTTTTCTTAATAATTTATTTGCTGCTTAGAAGGATTACCAAGTACTACAGTGATTGCAGATATAATCGATCTGTTGGTAATATCTCATCCTAGTGTGGAAGATTTTAAAATGGAGTTTTTGATGAAATGATATTTGGAATGAAATGACAAATCCTATTAAAAGGGCTATTCTGTTCTTATACTTGGTTAGCCAAAAAGGTACATGAGCAGTTATTCCATAGGAAAAATTATTCCAGAGAAACATAGGAGTCCGAATTTCTGAGGCCATGTATTGAGATAACTTTTCGACGTTAAAGTTGAAACTAATTAAAATATATATTTTTTCCAAAATATCTCTCCAAATACGCGTCATATGTTTTACCCTAGCTAATTAGTTTGTATGATATTATATATAGATTTAGTTTAAAAGATTTATATTATTTGGAATAGTATTTATATCTTATATTTTAAAATTTTGTTTAATTTACACTTTATATTTTAGTTATTATTTATATTGATTAAAATCTGATACAAATTTATAACTTGACACTAATTTAGAGGATTTGATTTAACAAAATAATTTAATGAATTTATTATCGAATCGGTTTTTATATAGTTTATTTTTAATTTTTTAAACGATATTTTGGTAAATTAACTGCTCTAAATTAGTGTCAATATATAAATTTATAACAAATTTCAAATTTAAGAGTTAATGATGATAATAACTAAAACATAAAGTATATTAATTTAAATAAAGTGTCAAAATAAAATATATAAAAATAATAATATCCCATATTATTTTCTAAGGTATCAATTAAACAATATAAATTTTTTACGTGGGTGAGAATTTGGTATATCGAGTTATAGTTACTATCGTTATTAATATAAAATAAGAATTCTAAATGTATTTTAGTTATATATTAAAGATTAAAAATAGGTTTTTTTTGTTAAATATATATTACTTCATTCTATTCCTGTTATCGGTCAATCATAATAATCATGATTCAACATAATTTAAGCGCTAAAGACTTGCATCCCGAAATTTAAACCTTGGGTACTCCAATACCAAAGCATTAAACATGACTTTTACTCGAAATTATGATTTTGTATGACCCACGTACATAGATCAGCCGAAGGCAAAAAATGAAGTTTCATGATTTGGGGCAAGCTTGATATATTTTTATTATTTACTGCTTGATTCAATTCCCTTAGGTCAACTTTATAAGTTTTAGTGCCCGTTATAATATTTAAAAAAAAATGCATTTATTACTTGTTTCCCGCAAATTGTATTTTCCAGATTTCATTTTGAGTTTGCATTTGTGGCTCCTAATTATTTTCTATATAGAAAAATGGACACCTTTATGTATTGTAGACAATTTAGTAATAAAAGAAAAATTATTAAGTTTTTATCTCTTTTCTTTCAACATCTTTTGTGAATATATGTATCTGTGATGCTTATATTTCTTATATTTGTGAGCAATGTAACATTGGATAGAAGATTGTGTTCAATTTGTCGTTTAAGTCTTTACCTACTCTATTGTGAACACTTATGCTACATAATTACTCCAATCTATAATTCTATTATAAATGTATTTTTTTTTTCTTAACCTTTTCTCAATAATTAGTAAGTCAATTTTGTAATTAAATGAGCATCGAATAGTGCATTTATTATAAAGGGTAATTGATTAAATATAACAATTTGGTAATAATAAAATCAAAGCTAATCAAGTACGAAGATTTGACATAAGACTATAGTTGGCAGCAAATCATATATAGTACTCTTAAAAACTATAGTCGTGTTAGTCCCGTGTAGAAAGATTCACGTACAAATTCTAAACAAGGAGATTGAGTTGAAAAAACAAAACAAGGAGAAAAAAAAAAAAAAAAAAAAGAAAAAGGTGTGACGAAGCGACGTCGTTTCAGGCTAGAAGTGTTCATAAAAGGAGGGGATCATCACACACTGCACACTCCAAACAGCAGTAGCTGCATCGTAAATTTCGCTTCCGTCAGCATATGAATGACTATGAGACAATGGCGTAAAATAAAAACCCAGTTTACTCTATCTTCCATTTTTTCATTTTTTCTCTCTGCTTTTACCATCACTTTCTCGGGAAAATTTTGCGTCAATTGAATTGGGACAAGACGGTGAGTGTCTTTCTTGCTGTTTTTAGCCCATACCCAGATCGTTTTCTCGTTGTCTTTTCTTCTCGTTATTCTCCCTGGGTTTTCTTTGTTAATTTGATGCTTTTGATGGGTTTTCTCAATTTGGATTATGGGTTTATTTAGTTGGTATTCTGGCGTGAATTAGATCTCGTTCATATGGGTTTTTGATATTTGTTGATGGGTCAGCTTTGTTTTGAGTTATTTAGCCCTGTTTGATTGCCGAGAAAAATGATGGAAAGCGATAATATTTGATGTTTTTGTTAAATTTTCAGTGGGTTTGGAGATATTGCATTGAAGTTTCTTGATTGAATATTGTTATTGGGTTTTCCTCAGTTGATAATTATCATATGCTTTATGTGGTTTCTGAATCGATAAAAGGAAAGGAAAGAAAAGAGAAATGAATGACATTTGATTAATTTGCGCTGGTTATTCTTGTATTCTATTGTCAATCAGTGTGGTCAAAATGAAAGCTTTGCCTTTCCACTAGGTAATTTATGGCTTTTTGATGTTATTGGTGTATAAATTTGCCATTCGACAACTATTATTATTCTTTTTGGTTTCTGAAAAAATGTATAATATTAAAGATAAGGAGAAACAGGTAGCTAATTTTGGTGCATTTCGTAAAATAAAAAATATACTCTCCTCCAGTTTCCTTGAATTTCTCTTATTCAACTACGGGGTAAGAGGAAGAGTATTTTGTTATTAATTACGGTAGCGAAATTACTATTTTCAAGCTGCTACATTGTAATTTGGTTTTTGCGGTTGACTTTTAAAAAGAGTGAAGCAATTAAACATGTATCTTAATTCTGAGAAAATGTGCTATCAGTTGTTTTTCTTTCTAAATTTCATTTCCAACAAATTGGAAGCAACAAAATTAAGATAAGAACCAATGTGAATGGAAGGGTTAAGCTACTTGTTTAATTTGTCTTTGTTGAGATGCATTTGGAATGGAAATGTCTTACGGATTAGAATGCATGGCTTATTTAGAGAAGAGAAGTTTTAGTTCCCGAAGCTGCTTTTGCTTATTTGTTATGTGCAATCCCATCTGTTTTCAGGCATGTATAAGAACCAACTACAAGAGTTAGCACAAAGAAGCTGCTTCAACTTACCATCTTATTCGTGCATTAGAGAAGGACCTGATCACGCTCCTCGATTCAAAGCTACCGTCAACTTCAATGGAGATACTTTTGAAAGCCCTACTTTTTGCTCCACTCTAAGACAGGCTGAACATGCTGCTGCTGAAGTAGCATTGAACACACTTGCAAAAAGAGGCCCTTCTAGAGCATTGGCTGCAAGAGTATTGGTGAGGATAAAACTGATAGGGATTTTCTTTCTTTGGTTTCATATTTTATCTCATATCTGGAGTATCAATTATTATTTTCATGTTCTCCTAGTTGTCGGTGGATAGGCATAATATTTCCAAAGGGGCTTGTATTTTATTTATATTCTGAAAAATATGCCATGTACAATTTGTCATTACCATCTACAGATAGGAGGATTTATATAGCAATCTGGTTCGACTTTTCTCTTGACTATCCTGCCAGCCAGAAAAATGTAGGTTGACAGAAAACCAGGATCGGTGAAGATACAAGAAAATTGGTTTCATGATAAATAATATTTATGGTCCCTTGTTAATAAATAATGGTCCAATAAGCTTAATCCTGCTTGCTCATTCCCCCAGCATGATGCGTCATTCCTTTACATCATTTGGCTTTTTTTCTTTTAAACATTCACTTTAAAAGTAGAATAGTTAACATGTTGTCCATCGGTATAACTAATGTACTAATTTCTTCTGTTGTGCCAAACAGGATGAAACAGGAGTCTATAAGAACCTGCTTCAGGAGACTTCTCATAGAGCTGGGTTGAACCTTCCTGTTTATACGACTGTACGATCTGGACCAGGCCACGTCCCTGTATTTTCTTGTACGGTTGAACTAGGAGGAATGAGCTTCACTGGGGAGGTAGCCAGGACCAAGAAACAAGCTCAGAAGAATGCAGCCATGACGGCTTGGTCATCCCTTAAAAGATGTATGTATTTTCTCTCTGTTTTATGTGGTACATTTTTCAGAAATCTATTCAAACACGTGCTTTTAGGTCCCCTGGAAAAATACAGGCATCATTCCTGCATTTACACTGTATTGGAATAATTTTTTTTTTTAGTATTTTTAAGCCTTCCTACCAGTGTACAAAAGGAAATTGCCTAAACGTGTTCCTTGCATTCTGTTTAGTGGCCCACCGTGGCTCATCTTTGTCTCCTTCCATGGAGTCTAAGGGCAATGAAGAGCAGGAACAAGTCATCATTGCTCGCGTTCTTTCAAGTTTACGTCCATCAGAAGCTAAGAACTCCACTCAAAATGGTCGCCTACATGGACAACAGAGATATATTCCCTTCTCCAGCAAATCTACCCTGCCAGCAGCAAGTTTATGTCCAATGCAGTTCCATAGTTGGGCGTACCCTAGTTATTCCCCTGAAATAGCAATGTACCAGTTATGGCAGCAAGAACAATTATTACAGCATCAAAATCACCTATTTCAACTTCCAGCTTCACCATCTACTCCCCCTGTTCCTCAGATATTTCCATTCATGCAATCGGTGCTTCCTCCAGATCACCGCCTATACTTTCCAGCAATTGAGCAAGAGTCAACATCTGCAAGGCCTAGAATTACAATCGCTACCTCAGGTCCATCGCTTTGCTTATCAGATCAGTCTGTCCGTGAACCAATCACTGGCAGCTCGGCAGTTTCTATACAAGAGATACAGGAGGAGAAACCAGAAGAGTCACCCAAGTATTCTAAATCCGCAGTTTCAGACCCCTTTCTCCGTGGCAACAGTAATACTGAACCAAGAGTTCAGGAACCAGTTCAGGAGGATGATAAACAGAGGATTGGAGATGAGGGGAGAAACGCTAAAACTGTTAAGCTACAAGGGAGCCAAACTGGGCAAGTTGAATGGGCTTACCCTAGGATGATCGACTCTGGATTTCAGCCAGTTGACTTTCGGTTGCCAAATCCATCTGGTTTCGACTCTTCTAGGCCTAATCTCAGAAGCCAATATGCTCCTAGAGTAAGTTCCCAGAGAAGTTTGAGACCAACAACCAGCGCTTCTCCTGTGACAATAAGATCGGTAGGGCCAACATTATCAATCGGGTTGAGGCCACAAAATTCGCCAGCACAAATCCCTGCACCACCAAGAATGAGAACAGGCACTCCTTTATTTTCAGTCAGACCCTCGCCTGAAAGAGCGGAACTTGGAGGAGTGAGACATAGTTTTATGGCACCAGCTGTCCGAATTAGATCAGTTGTACCAGTATGTTCCGCTCCACCACCGAGAAAAATGCCAGGTTCTAGCCCCGAGGGAACGTTACCAAACATGGTAAAGAAAGATACAGATCCACAGGACAACATGTCTAAAGCAAGTACTGAGCTTGGTAAACTTCGGATATAAACTTCGGATGTAACACCAAGTATAGATACCACAGTCATTCCTTACAGATTTGGATAGTTTTAGAATTTAGTTGTGAGAATTTAGAAATATGGCGGGTTGATGGGGAGCCATTGATACCTGCTCAAAGGTCTTTTATAATAAAGTGGAAAGCTCTTTAAGATTGTGTGTACATATTCAAGTATAGATAATTCTGGTGCTTAATCAGGAGTCAAACATTGTAGAGATTTTTCATACATACGAGTGCTTTTCTGATTCAAAGAGGTTTGACTAGCAGGATGCTAGTAAGTATAGTTGCTAACTGTTTTTGCCGCTCTTCCCTTTCTTTTTTTTTTTTTTGTTTTTTCGTAGTATAAAGGTCCAAAGGTTTTTCCTTTCAAGTTTCTCTTCTACCTCCTACCTTATGGAGACAAAATAGAAAACGCCATCTCACTTTTGTGACGTTCTTGTGCTTTCGATGCATCAGCTAATAGACACGTACACTATATAAATGGCTTTGTTATCTTTTTAAGGGATGTATTCATATTCTTTGACGTTTTATCGAGGGAGTCAATATACTTGTAAAGAGGGCACTAATGGATGAAATTTCAATAATCCAGATACTTTTGTGTAATAAAAGCCAATTATGAAGTAAAGAAATAACTAATTACACTTAATTAGAGCCCTAACAAAGTGATAGAGTGAAAAAAAAAAACAAAAAAAAAAGGAAAAATAACCGGTTTCATCTTCTTCCTTAAGACAATATTTCTACTTCTGCATTCAGTATTTCTCTCTAGTGACAAGAAGCTTTTCTTTTTTGATAAATAAGGCTTCTCTTATAAATATTTTTTGTTTATTTCTATTAACGATAAAACATATTTTTCAATTTACTAAAAAAAACGTCCTTTAAGATTATTTGTCTGTTAAGAATAGAAGATGCTTACTTCATGGTTTTGTAAATGGTTTTGTAAAGGATAAAGAATTATCCAATGATTATAACAATGTTTTCAGATTCAAAATTTGTTTAAAGTATACAGAGTTATTTCAAAACTAAAAAATTTAAAAGTCATTTTAGATAACTGTTTTTAAGATCCCAATTCTAATATATCGCTCTAAACTCATTATCAACCACTTTTAAAAAATTATTTGAATCCTTTGGAGCGTAAAAAATATTGAACCCTAAATTTTTACCAGAAACTCAATTAAATGATATTATGATATTGGAGCATTAAATATGTTTTTTCTTTCTAATGGGAAAAAGACAATAGAAGAGAATATAGTGTATTAGTAAGTGCATAATAAATTTTTTCTAGAATATGTTCAAAGATTGTAAAAATACGTTTGGATTCATAATTTCAAGGAGTAGACAAACTTAGAAAGTTTAACTTCAAAGCAATTAAGATTTATGATTGGATTCTAAACAAAGAATTTTTGCAAGTAATTTTAGGCAACAAATTTTAGGATCCTAATTCCAAGATTCTAATTCTAAACTTGTTATCTAAAACTAAGTAAATCTAATAATATATCGTTCTAAACTCATCGTCAATCATTTTTAGAGAGTCAATTTTGATATATGAGTGGATTTCTTATTAAATCCTCTGTAACATAAAAAAATATTAAACATGAACTTTTATTGGAAATCAATTAAATGATATTGGAGTATCAAATATATATTTTTTTTCCAATAAAATAGGAAGGAGACAATAGCACATAAATAATAATGCATTGGCAAGTGCACAATAAACTTTTGTATACAAAAAATCTAGGTTGCATAATAATCCAACGATTTGAAGCCAATAGTTTCTTAGGGTAAAAAAGAGAAATCTACCGTAAATTTTCCATGAAATTTTATCAATTTTTATGGTTTTGTGCACGTTTAACTCTATAAACCTTACCTGATGATCTGAATAATTAAATCCAAATGTCTCTTCAAACTAATTACTTGCCTTGCCCCTTTGAAAATACCAAAAAATATTTATTGCTGAAAAAAAAAACGGAGATAATCTCTTCCTGTGTTTCGTCAGCCCAAAAAAAGCCCTTTATTTCTTTTTTAAAAAAATTATAATTACAGCTAAAGCCTTTTGACATATTTTCCTGCTGAACTTTGCCAAAACCCTAACATGTTGAGGTAAAGTGCACCCAAATTCATATTATAAAACATAAACCCGCTTTGTCGGACTGCCACATATGGAAGTCAATGCACCTTTACCACTCATCTGACGAATATACCCCTCTCAAAATAAACGAACTTCCAATAGTATCCCAAACGGTGACAGATGTCCTCCTTAAATAGCCTAGCATAAACTTTTTCAATTGTTTTAAAATCCCACTATATATATCTATGATACTTCTCCACTGACCCGGAGTCTTTAAACCCTAGACCCTTGGCTCCTTCTCTTCCTCCTCCCCTCTCTTCGTCTCTCTCCCATAAGCAGCGGTAACAGAGTATAGAGGTACGCAATTAGGGGTTGCTGCGATGTTCCTTCATGAGTGAACTGCCTTCTTCTTCTCTCTCTCTCTCTCTCTCTGTTTTTATTTATTGTTGTTTTGGTTATAAATTTTGTATCGTTTTGTAACCTTTCATGGAGTTGCAAAAAAAAAAAATAATGAATAAAAAATTTTGGGGTCTGCTTTTGGTTTGTACGGTCAAGTTTGAAAATGGGTTTTAGATTTAATGAAGAATCCTCACCGAGAAATGGGATTTTAGTAAAGAGTCCACTGAGTAGTTATGTTTTTTGTCTCGTTTTTATTTGTCTCCGTTATTGGTTATATATGTGATTAGAGGAGTAAAAGTGAGTAAAGTAATGTGTTTTGTGGTATGATTTGATTTGGGTATGTTTACCTTTTGTAGGTGTATCTGAGGAGTAGAACAAAATGCTTCTCTTGTTTGAGACTCAGGCGGGTTTCGCCCTATTTAAAGTTCTGGATGAAGGGAAGCTCTCTAAAGTTGAGGTATAATTATCTTCTTTAAACTTATTAGTTTGTTATGTCTAAGGATTTAAGTTTGGATTCCCAATCATGGGAAACGATCATACACTGGCCTAGGTTCGCTTTTGTAAATGAATTTCGTTGTTAGTGAACGAAATGAATTGGATTTTATTGTCAGTTTGTTTTTTCGAAACCTCACTGTGTGTATTTTTTTCATATGAATTTCTTGGGTCTGTGTTTTTTGCATGTCTTGCGCTGCAGGACTTGTGGAAGGAGTTTGAATCTGCTGAATCAGCACGACGGGTAAGCTTTCTCTTTCTCTCTCATTTGGAAATCTTACATTGGAAGGCATTTCTGTGAGAAATGATGTTGGATCTCGGAAACCATATGTAGCTTTGTTTTGTTTTGGCTTTTGTGCTCTTTGTAAGTTTGTCCCACTTCTGATTTCTATTTGAAAATGACATTAGGTGGTTAAGCTGAAAGCTTTTTCCAAGTTTGAGAATACATCGGAAGCTTTGGAAGCAACTAGCTTGCTGATTGAAAGTAAACCAAGTAAAGGTCTTCGCAAGTTCTTGCGTGCTCACTGCGATGGTGAAACATTAGCTGTGGCAGATTCAAAGCTTGGAAACATCATTAAGGAGAAATTGGTCCGTGATTAATTTTATTTTTAAATACTATTTCTAATTGATCAGTGATGATTAAGGGAATGTTACATCCGGTTAGTTTGGTTTATTTTCATTTAATCCGAATTATTTAATATCCTGCAGCAAGTAGAATGTGTTCACAGCCAGGCTGTTATGGAGTTGATGAGAGGCGTGAGAAATCAATTGGCTGAACTATCTGGGCTATCAGTTCAAGATCTGGCACCAATGAGCTTGGGCTTGTCTCATAGTCTTTCTCGATACAAGCTGAAGTTCAGTGCTGATAAGGTGTGTTTATTTATTTGTTTTTGCAAACTGTTGTGCTCTAGATTTACATATGGTTTAATAAATTTTCACCTTTACGAAAAGAAGGTAGAGAAATAATTTGGATGTATGCATGTGTCTATTTCTGCTGGTAATTCTTTTGGGAACAGAATATAGTTATAGAGCTTACCAAAGTAAGCTTATGTCAGGAATAAGTTTTGATCCTCTGGTTAATATTGATATTTAATTTTAATTTTGTTCAAAGATTATTCGAGTTGCTTCTATGTTGGGAGTTGGTTACATAGGATTGTTAGTTTTGGTTCTGAAAGCGAAACCAGTTCTTTGGGTGCGAGCTAATGCATTTATTTGTATTCTAGGTTGATACAATGATCATTCAAGCCATTGGTTTGCTTGATGATCTTGATAAAGAGTTGAATACTTATGCAATGAGAGTTCGAGAATGGTACGGTTGGCATTTTCCAGAGCTTGCAAAGATTGTGCAGGACAACATCCTTTATGCCAAGGCAGTGAAGCTGATGGGTGACCGTACTAATGCTGCAAAGCTTGATTTTTCTGAGGTAGAGCTGATTCATTTTTACAAGGTTATTGACTGTAATAATGCTAATTGTGATGTGTGACTCCGCACATAAAAATCTAACAGATATTGCCCGAGGAGGTTGAGACAGAATTGAAGGAAGCATCTATGATTTCCATGGGAACTGAAGTCAGTGACCTCGATTTGATTAATATCAAAGAACTGTGTGACCAGGTCCTTGCTCTTTCTGAGTACAGAGCTCAGCTTTATGATTATTTAAAGAGCAGAATGAGCACAATTGCTCCAAACTTGACTGCCCTTGTTGGGGAGCTTGTTGGTGCTCGTCTGATTGCCCATGGGGGTAGCTTGTTGAACCTTGCAAAGCAGCCTGGGAGCACAGTCCAAATTCTTGGTGCTGAAAAGGCACTGTTTAGGGCACTGAAGACTAAGCATGCAACTCCCAAGTATGGGCTTATCTACCATGCCTCGTTGGTTGGTCAGGCACCTCCTAAGCTTAAGGGAAAAATTTCAAGGTCACTGGCTGCAAAAACTGCTTTGGCAATCAGATATGATGCTCTTGGAGATAACCAAGATAACTCAATGGGATTGGAGAATCGGGCCAAGGTTCATTAGTGTATACTATTGTGTTTCTTTTTGTGTTGCTTTTATAATTTAAAAATTGGGAACATTCGCTTACTGTTATTATTTCCATAGCTTGAGGCACGGTTAAGAAATCTTGAGGGCAGAGAGTTGGGGCGCTTTGCTGGATCAGCTAAAGGCAAACCTAAGATAGAAGCCTACGAAAGGGACAGGAAGCAGGGAGCTGGGGCTTTGATAACTGGTGCAAAGGCAAGAGATTTTGCTCTATATGCTTTTCACTTGGTCCTCTTTTTTTTTTCAGATTTACAACTCAAACTCTTTTTGTTCCATGCAGACTTATAACCCTGCCGCAGATTCTATTCTTGGACAAACTGATAACCAAGAAGTGGTTCCAAAGAAGAAGACTGAGGAAACACCTGAGGCTTCTCCTGTTGAAGATAAAAAGGAGAAGAAAAAAAAGAAGAAAAAGGAGGCTAATGACAAGGGTACTGCTTTGCCGGAGAACGGAAATGGCAGCGAACATGCAGATGGTGAAGCGAAAAAAGAAAAGAAGAAAAAGAAGAAACACTCAGCAGAGGAAGCTGAGGTACTGAACGAGGATGAAAAAGTTGATGCAGGGGAAAAGATGAAAAAGAAAAGAAAGCATGCTGACGAAGAAGAATCCGAAGGACCCAGCAAGAAGAAAGAGAAAAAGAAGAAGAAGAAAAATCGGGATTGAGAAGTTCAGGAAATTGTAATAGCTATCAAATCAACAATTTTGGTTAATTTAAGCAGTGAGTCTTATTTTCTTAATGTAAAATTTGGTTCGTCTTGATGCATTACATCGCTGTTTTGGTCTTTTAAGCTGTCTGTTATGTATCCTTTAGTTGTTATGGACACAGTTGCAGAAAATTGTTTCAGAAGACATAATCAATCTGCAATCACCTAATGTAATGCTGCATATTCTTTTCTTTCAAGTTTAGCTTTCTTACGAAACAAACGGTTTTCATAATTTCTGCCTTTCTTTTTGACCAAACAAAAAGCTTTCATAATATCTGCCTTATCAAGTCCCCCGTTAAGGTTCTTAGTTTATTGATTGTCTGTTAGTGTAAATCTCTTTCTTTTGGACCTTCACTTGTTAAGGTACCAAAATAATCTATGCTCGTCTAACCCACTTAAAATAATAAAACACTACATATAATGCATGTATATATTTTTTTTTTGACACGTGGATATATTATAGCAACTTAAATTCTCAATTTGGACTAGATGAGATGATATCATTTCCGTTTTATATCTTATCGATCGTGCAGCTAACAAATGGAGTTTATCTATTTGAGTATACGATGTCAACTACCTAATCCTTGTTTTTATTTTTTTAATCTTTTTCAGGCTTGTTTGTACCTAACCATTTTTATTTTTTTCCTTTATTTTTCCCCTGAAAAGCATGTAAAAATTGGCTGATGTCTGGCTGATGTCTAGATTTCTGCCTCCAATGTAAATCATTCCTTTTGTAAAGTTCCAGTAAATTTTACCGGAGACTCTTTTGCTTTTCCAAATTGTAATTCAAGCCTACCTTCTGTTGCTCCAAATTCAGCTCCTCCTCGGCCTTTTTAATGGTCTCTTTTAAGTAAACCAAAGTGGTTGACATTCCATTTAAGCAAAGCCACCCTTGTCGCCCCTTTAAGAAAGTCAAGACCGGCAACCATGATCAAATCTATTGCCTTATCTCTCCCCATTTATATGATGCTATCAATGAGTCTGCCTTTAAGCCATTCGCATAAAATTGATTCTCTAGCTCGAAAATTGTGGTAGGGGCACTCAAATTTAAAGAAAGGACTAAACTTGAAGGCTTTGAACGATTTATGTCTACTTAAGGTAGTAGGAGGATTAGGTTTTCGGAAAACTGTGGAGATGAATATCGCCTTACTTGCTAAATGGAGTTGGCAACTTCTATCTAGCTACCAATTTCTCTGTTGTGAAGTTCTCAGGGCTAAATACTTAAAAAAATTTAACTTTGCTAATGTCTCTGCTTGCAATTCAGACTCGTGGTTCTAAAAATCAGTTTTGAAAGCTAGACAATGGATTCAAAAGGCTGCTTGTAAAGCAGTAGGATATGGCCGCTCTATCAATATTTGGAAAGATCTTTGGTTCCTCACTATCCAGGCTTTCACCCCATTCTCTTGGGGAATGAGAAAAGAGGATTCATGTATGCAGCTGACTTTATTATTGAGTCTGGCAGGTGAAATATGCCTAAACTTAATCTCGTCTTTGATTAGGATGCAAGTGATGCAATATGCAAAACTAACATAACCGATGGTTTACAGCCAGATAAGTGGATTTGGACAAAAAATGATAATGGCAGATTCTTTACCAAGTCTGCCTACCTGCTACATGCGTTGAGCAGAGCTCTAACCCAGCAAATTTTGTTACCAAAGGAATGGATGAAACTGTGGCACTCAAAGATTCATGAGAGACATAAATTCTTTTGGTGGCAAGTTCTCTCAAATACTTTGCCAATCAACTCCATCTTTCAAATCCAGGAAGTGAATTGTACCCTGAAACTCTTGAGCATTTGTTTCTATCTTGTGACTTTGCCAGCAGAATTTAGATTGCTTCTCCCTAGGGCCTTTCCCCATCTACAGATCCTATAACGTCTTGTCTAGTTTGGCTCAAATGGATATGGAACCTAAGCAGTTTTGGGGTGGACAGTGCTGAAGTTCTGTTGTTTGCGTTGGTTGCAATAG
Organism: Parasponia andersonii; assembly: GCA_002914805.1. NCBI lineage: Eukaryota > Viridiplantae > Streptophyta > Magnoliopsida > Rosales > Cannabaceae > Trema > Trema andersonii. The sequence continues at coordinate 1,176,102 of JXTB01000031.1, forward strand.
ACCATATATGGTTGACAAGGAATTTAGTAGTTAACGGCTCTACCCAACCTGATGTAGTAGCATGTTTGAGAACTGTCCTGTCTTCGTATTCCACTTTAGCTGTGGGGCTTATCACACATCCTACTCATGTAGAAACTCCAATTTGGCAAATTCTCCCTGAAGGGTGGATTAAACTGAATTTTGACGTTGTTGTAGGGAGCAATGAGTTTATCCTAGCTGCTGTGGCTCGTGATCATACTGGTGATATTGCTTCTGCGGTGACAAACAACATAGTTCCTACATCCCCTTTGGTTGGGGAATGCCAAACAGCTTTGTTGGCCTTGTCTAAAGCAGCCTCTCGAAAGTATCAGTTCTGCATCATTGAAGAAGGAGACTCCCAGATTGTATTATTCAACCTCAACGATGAATCATCAAGTTGGAAATTTGCAAATTCAGTGGCAGCTATTAAAGCTCTTTGTCATCAGTTTATGGTTGTCTTTTACTCATGTCTCTAGAGTTTGTAATTTTTATGCTCAAAATGGGCTCTGTCTTGTAATGTTTGTGAAAATATTATCCCCAATGATGTCCCTAGTATTGTTTTTTGTAACTCTTCAGCTGGGGATTCTCGTGTTCCAACTTAATTAAAGTAAAGAAATGTCGTAGAATTGAAAGGGGAGGGAAATAACTGAAAGAAAAGTACAATAATAATACTAGTATGGTAGAAAAATATTTCTATTTTCAGGTTCTTCTTCTCTTTTTTTTTTTTCTATTTGAAATATAGTTTAGGAATAAATCGCAGCAAGAATTCAATATAAACCCCAANATATAAAGCATATAAAATATATGATGTTTTATGGGTTAAGTATGTGATAATAGCATAATGTGTTGAATGTACAGACGAATATACTCTGAGACAGAAGGATTCGAACCTCTAAATAGCGGGACCAAAACTCGTTGCATTACCACTTGGCCACGCCCCATTTCTATTTGACACTAATAAAGACTAGTATTGATATTGGGTATTCGTCAACTCTAGCCTAAATTAAATATTTAAAAAAATTTGATTATTGATAGAATTTTTCTATATGTAGATATAGAATTAAACTGATGAATTTATTGATCATTACATCTAATTCAATTAAAATATTGTATGAAAGTATGATTTATTCTATTCCCTTTTGATTTGAGATGGAACCTGTTCTTTCTATGACTCCTCTTAATTAAGGCGGGAGACAAAATGTTTGAAATAGGAATCAATTTGATTCCACCCTACCTATTAGTAGGTCTATTCCCTTTTGATTTGAGATGGAACTTGTTTTTTCTATGACTCCTCTTAATTAAGGCGATTTGAGATGGAACCTGTTCTTTCCATGACTCTTCTTAATTAAGGCGGGAGACAAAATGTTTGAAGTAGGAATCAATTTAATTCCACCTTACCTATTAGTAGGTTAGGAGATCCTCTAATTCTAATTAGGAATTCGTCAGGCCCTTTAGGAACATTTTCTCCAATTGAGAATTTTTATTCCCTACATGCATCTTTTGATGCATACGGTTCAACACAAATCGAGGAAAAAAAAAGAATCAATGCGTAGATTCTAGTTTTTTTTTTTCGTTTTTCTTTTT
>JXTB01000031.1:1178417-1204039 GCA_002914805.1 Parasponia andersonii
TTATTTACTTGAGACCTAGGTTTCTCTCTAATATTATTGATGTTTTTTTCACAAAAAAAAAAATGTGATAAATTTTAGAAAAAAAAAAAAGAAAAAAAAAGAGACATAAACTTAGATGAAATTCACAATAACTCCCCTAAAAATAATAAAAATAGCAAACTTGCCCTTTTCAGTTGTGGAATTAGAAAAATATAAGGCGAGAGACAGAGAAAGGAGCTTGTGGGGGATTTGACTTGTGAATTGGAAGATCTGCTTTGCTACTCCTTTTATTCGTCCTCTTGTCTGGAAGCCAGAACAGAAAAGACAGCCACCACCACCATCATCATAAACTCCAACTTCAACTCCAACAGAGCTCACAACTCTCAAATCTCCTTACCAATTTCGAACACAGATTCAATCTCAGTAAGTCACAACTCTTACTCCCAATCCAACTTATCTCTCTTTCTATATTTATATATTTCTATGTATACATAGTTAATAGCAAATATAGCATTTTTTTTGCACGTTCTATAGATCACTTGCCCTTTTACCACATGTATCTTTTTCTCAATTCAAAACCCTGCCACTTTCTCTTAAACTCTACAAGTTCCAATTTTTCTCCTTACCCAGATCAATTCTTTGACTTTTTAAGTGTATTTAGAAGAAACCCAGATCATGTTTTTCACGAGCTCTGAACTAGCTGACTTGTTTTTTTTCCCTAATTATGGAGTTATTTTTTCTGTTTTAATTACTGGGTTTCTGGGTATTACATAGGTATGCGCATAATAGAGATGTTTTGATTTATTTAAGCTTATGAATTGGTTGTTAAATACCTTTGTAGTGATTAGTTTGCGAGATGAGGCTTAGATTCAAGATATGGGTTGTGTGTTTGCGCGAGAGTTATCATCAAGAACCGTCTCCGAGTCTAAGAGGGAGAGTAGGGATTTAAGAGTAGAATCCACAAGGAAAGTAGATGAGGTTTCTGTTGGGAAGGTAGAAGAAGAAAGTAATGATGTTGAGGTTCATGATGGTGGGGCCACCGCCGAGACCACCCAGAAGGAGAAAAAGGGTGATGGAGATCAGAGGCCGCCAAAAGAGGGGGGCAGAAGGAGGTCCAAGCCCAATCAGAGGTTGAGTAATCTGCCTAAGCATGCTCGAGGCGAGCAGGTGGCGGCTGGGTGGCCAGTCTGGCTCACGGAGGCGTGCGGGGAAGCTCTCAATGGTTGGATTCCTCGCAGGGCAGACACGTTTGAGAAGATTGATAAGGTGACTTTTTTTTTTTTTTTTTGGTTTCCTCAAAACTGAAAAATTATATGCTAATTGCTTAATACGATTCCCCTAAAAACACTACTGAGTTGTTGACCGATTTGGATTTCTCACAAACCATGTATTTAAAATGTTTCTATCTTTTCAGGAGTATTAGTGTCAAGCACTAATAAAAAAACTAGACAGCTCAGTTTTGTTATTATTTCAATTGTGAAACATAGCATAGCAGAAATGAATCGACGATAATGTTATTTTTATTTTTTTATTTTTTTGAATTAATGGCAGAATGTGTTCAATTCATTTTAGCTGAGGAAAAACGTGAGATAGTCCATGTTACTTGAGATGCTTTTTTCATGATATCTTTCTTTTTTAGTACCAATGCCTATCATGAATGATGTGATAAAAACAGCTAGGCTATTCTGTCAGTTTTAGTCTTATGACTGATAAGTGTGATGAATGTAATGGGCCACGTCAATTGAGATGGAGGTTTCATTATGTGTTTAATTTATGGTCTTTCATTCATCTATGTGTCCGATTATTATTTTTTTTTCCTTTGTTTTCTTTTTTTCCTTTAAATTTTAACTTTGGTTTTGTTTTCTTTATGAATGTTAGATTGGATCAGGTACATACAGTAATGTTTACAAAGCTAAAGATATGTTGACGGGTAAAATTGTTGCTCTAAAGAAGGTTAGATTTGACAATTTGGAGCCTGAGAGTGTGAAGTTTATGGCTAGAGAAATTCTAATTTTGCGGAGATTGAATCATCCTAATGTTGTAAAGTTGGAGGGTTTGGTTACGTCAAGGATGTCATGTAGTTTGTATCTGGTGTTTGAGTACATGGAGCATGATCTAGCTGGACTTGTTGCGAGCCCAGAAATCAAATTTACAGAGCCTCAGGTTAGCCAAGGACCGTCGTCTTATGTTGAGTTCTAGTAACAGTTGGTAAACCGTGTATGCTATTAGTTAACGGGGTTATAGTGGTAGTCTCATATTTGACATGCTACACATTGTAGGTTAAATGTTACATGCATCAACTACTATCTGGGCTTGAGCACTGCCACAAACGTGGTGTGCTTCACCGTGATATAAAAGGATCAAATCTTCTGATTGATAACGAAGGAGTACTTAGGATTGCTGATTTTGGATTAGCTTCTTTCTTTGATCCGAATCACAAGCATCCCATGACTAGTCGAGTAGTANGGGCTACTGATTATGGTGTGGGTGTGGACCTATGGAGTGCAGGTTGCATTTTAGCAGAATTGTTGGCTGGGAAGCCCATAATGCCTGGTCGTACAGAGGTAGTAACTTAACTATCTTTTTTAGATTTGTCAGGTTTTTGAGTTTTGTTTGCAATATGGTAAGTCATGTAGACAAGAATCATTCTTTAGCCCTTTGATGAGATAGTCGAAAATGGTTCTAGAAGATTTGAAGCTTTATATAGTCAGGAGATGGATTAGGAGTGAGAGCACGTGTAGTGTTACAAAATATGAGACTTTGGAATCTCTCATATTTGATGAAAAGCCAAATAAAAATAATAATAAAAAAAAGGGAGAAGATTATGAGATGTAGGGCTTTTGACCAAAAGAAAGATTATGTTTTAGAAATTGGTCTTCGAAACTAATAATGATCTGAATATGAGTTGAAGGTTGAAAAGCCCGGTCAAACATTTAACATTAAGAATTATGATCTGTCAAATTTTCTTCATTTAATTTAAAACTGCCCGGGCCCAATAGTTAAATACAACATGTCTTACATATCTTATGTTGGCTTCATCTAGGTTCCTGCCTTTAGTTTTGGAGCTTGTTTCAATTCTTTGAATAGTATCTTGCTGTTTGGCTTTTATGAATCTTTAACATTTAGCCCCCTTTTTTTTTTTATCTATGAGCACAAAAGGTGTTGGAAGCTAAAATATCTCCTTTATCAGCTTCTCATTCATAAGTTTGAGAATGCGGGTAATGGCATTTTGAAGGAGACCTAGCCCTTCTTAGTTTTGCTGCGTTTCTATAATAAATTTGCAACGATTTATTGTGGTATAATAGCTTTTTTGGTCGCACAGGTGGAGCAACTACATAAAATATATAAACTATGCGGCTCACCATCTGATGAATACTGGAGAAAAGCAAAGTTGCCAAATGCTACCTTATTTAAGCCACGAGAACCTTACAAAAGATGCATAAAAGAAACATTTAAAGATTTCCTGCCTTCTTCACTGCTCCTTATTGATACTCTTCTTGCAATTGACCCAGCAGAACGTAAGACAGCCACAGATGCTTTAAGAAGTGAGGTGAGTTCTGACTCTTTGATGACCAGTTGTTTCAATCAATACATCCCTTGATGTTTTCTATTTTAACTGTGAATTTTGATGTCTTGGAAATGCTGGATATGTAAACAGCTGTGCAAAACATTATCTACTAATCTGTGTTGTGGTTACGTGAATTTTTGTGCCAGTCCCTTTCTAGCAGAACATAGATGGGGTTCGTGCTCCAAATATGTGGATGCCACAGAACTGTCTCATCTATATTAAAAGGAATTTCTGTAGAATTATGCAGTAAGCTTTAATCGTTTTGGACAAATTACCCACTGAAGTTTCCTTGTTACAGTGTGATTATTCCTGGTGTAAATTGTGGTTTATCATGTTTTACCTAGCAGTGTGAGCCCCAGCTGAAACCGGTGCCTGTTCCACTTGCTCTTAATTGCTTTTAAGTTTCCCAATTATTTCAATTTTCGTTGCATGATTATATTTGTGCTTGCTGTGAATAGTTGATGGTTTACTAAAGAAAAAGAAACTGTTAAAATGTCTGTTGGAGTAGGCAACTGTATATTTCTTTCTTTCCTCTTTTGCAGTTCTTCACAACAGAACCATATGCTTGTGAACCTTCTAGCCTCCCAAAGTATCCCCCAACCAAGGAGATAGATGCCAAGCGCAGGGATGACGAAGCTCGGAGGTATCATTGGTTTGAACAGATTTTGTAACGACTTCTTTTACCTAGTTATTGTTAACTGATTATTATTAAGTCATTGACATAGCTTAAGGCTTGAGGTTCATTTAGCTCTGTCCTTATATTTGTAAGGATTAGGATAACTTTGATTTTACTTAATGCTTACAAATAAAATCTCATAAATGACACTGTTTTGTCATGCAGACTAAGAGCTGCTAATAAGGTCCAGCCTGATAATGCAAAGAAATCACGCTCACGCGATCGTGCTGTTAGAGCTATGCCTGCTCCAGAAGCCAATGCCGAGCTTCAAGCTAATATTGACGTATGTCTGACAAGTTGCTTCTATATCATCATTATCCTTTAATTTTGTGCTTCCATTTTATATTATTCACTTCGTAATTATAGTATCGTCTACAAATGATAACCGTATGAAATGTATTTCATGGAAAATTCTATGAGATATCATTTGCTTATGCAAGTTTCAATTTACATTGTGTGCTTATGTTGGTTTTCATCTCAACAGAGACGGCGTCTAATCACACATGCCAATGCAAAGAGCAAAAGTGAGAAATTTCCTCCACCACACCAGGATGGAGCGGTTGGCTTTCCTGTGGGATCTTCACATCATATCGATCCTTCCGCTGTTCCTACTGATGTCCCTTTCAGTTCAACCTCATTCACTTACCAGAAAGGACCAGTACAAACTTGGTCAGGTCCATTGGTAGACTCAGCTGGGGGTGGTGTTCTGAGGCGGAAGAAGAATACAGCAGGCGACACACGAGAAACTTCAAAATCTCAATCAGGGGTGCATAGAGATAAACACGATGATGCCCGGATTAAAGGAAAGAGGAGTGTAGCCTAGACTTCACACTGCATATGCTGAGAATCATTCTAATGGTCTGTTGGATGGCTCTGCTGATTTTAATCCGGGAGTAGCAGGGTATTTGGTGCAAGTGAACAAGCAAATCATCACAGCTTCTCACAGGAATTGTTTCATCAAAAAGTGCTGGGATAAAAGCAAGCAAATTTTTTCAATACCCTTTTTTTCTTCTCATAGTTCTTCCTTATATTTTTTTCTTCTTTTCTTTTCCCTCATCTCAAAGAAAATTCTTTTTGTTCAATTTGTTGGATGACAAGACACTGCCTCTATTATGTATATCTTGATTCTTTGTCTGGAGATTGTGGTGTTGGAAACTGTGACACTTCATGAAATAGTGAAGAGATCTAATATATGCTCGAGAGCCGCTTTCACGCTTCCTTTTCTTTTAAATTGCAAATGTTGGATTTGGGTCACGTAACAGATTGAAATTGTAAATTCACTTGTTTCATTCTAGACATGGTCTCCACTTCATTAAAGGCATTGGGAGTAAGAGTGATCCTTCCTTTGTGATTTTGCATAGCCTATTATCAAGTGAAGTAAACAGTTTGTAATCTTCTGCTGTTAAATTCTGTCTTTGTCTTCACAAAATTTCTAAGAACATAGGAGCTTGATTCTGTATATATGATCTCATGGGTTCAAAATAAGAGAGAGAGAGAGAGAGAGTGTAGACAGTTGATAAATTGATGATATTATCAAAAAGCAAGGAGAGCTATGCCAAATAACCGAGCTGCTTCACCCACATCTGAATTGTGTGGTTGGGACGTCTTTATGCATCTGCTATACCAAGAAAAGACTGGAAGGTGTTTATTTATTTATTTATTTTAATGTAAATAGTCTAAGGAAGAATTAAGAAAGGAGGGTCTAGTTCCTGCGTGTTTGGTTGTTCCATGATAGAATCAATTTTGCTCGAAATTGTGGCAATGCTGGCACTAAAATGTAAGTAATGTTACACATTTTAACAACTATCATATAAAAATAAATAACTTGAATGATGCAATGTTATATTGTTTGTCAAAATTTTGATATGTATTCTTTTTCACTCCATAATCAAATCATGTAATAATTATATCATTTAACAAGATAATTTATCACGATATTTAGCATTTTTACCGGGAAAAAAAATTTATGATAAGTTGCACTGCTTTTGCTAACATAGGAACCTAAATTTTGGGCTACTTATTGTGGGAGATTTGAATGGGAATTTTGTGATATCTAAAATAAGACAAATTTGAAGGAAGAAAAAAAAATCGATAGGAAAGCTCGACTAAATTGATTGACTTAAGACAATGTTACAAAATGGCCTTTTTTTAAACGGGTAAGATAATTTTTTAAATAAATTATATTTAGTTACTAAAAATAATAATAACGAAAAATGTCTTTTAAAAGTGGAAAGCATTTTCCAAAAATAAAAAAAAAAATGGAATGGAGAATATGTTCGAAAACCATGCCAAGAAGGGACTGACTCAAAAGCTAGGGACAAGAAAAATCTATATTCCTCTCTTTTCTCCAAAAAAATAAAAAAAAAAAATCTTTTTTATCAAATTGTTTTTCTTTATGCAAAAGCCTTTTTAGTTTTTAAAAGTGACAAAAGAGAGAGAGAACAAGCTTCGCCTTAGAGGGCAAGTTTGATAAAAAATAATAAGCGTAGGCCTTGGAGGGCAAGTTCAAGAGTTTTGCTCAAGCAAAAGGAAAAGACCCAGAAAGTAGTTCGAAGTCCTGAACCCATAAACTGAAACACATACCAAAGAACTTCTCTTTTACTCTCTCTCTGTCCTCCGTCTTCGCTCTCAGTCTCCCCCATTGTCTTTCAATCTCTCACTTCTCTATCTCTGTCTCTTAAAATTGAAGAAACCTTAGGCTAAGGCCAAGGCTAAGACTAAGGCTCAGCCCCAGAAGCCATGGAAGGCACCGACAACACAACAGACAACGTGGCCCGAGCCATAGCATTAGCCCTCGACTGGGCCTCCACTCCCGACGCTCGCAAAGCCGCAGTCTCTTACCTTGAATCCGTACTCTTTCCTTTCTCTCTCTTTCTATCTACACACACACACACACACACACACACAAAAAACATATATGAACTTCGTATTTCTTCAAATAATGGTAAAATGATCAACTTTTTCGTCTTCCTTTTAGTCTCTGCTGGGTTATAATGAATATGTTATCTTTAATTCATTGAATTTGGTTAAATGGGTATTGGTGATTTTGCTCGCTGGGTCTGTAATATCCTTTTTATAGATTTAAAATTGGTAAATTGAGATTTTTTTTTAAAGAAGAATATTGTTAGGTTACATGTACAATAATAATCAGCATTGGGTTTTTATCTGTTGTTGTGATCGAGTTCTAGGATATGGGTATTGAATGTTTTTTTGTAATTAGCCAGTTGAACTGTTAGGTTATGGCCTCCTCATGGTTTACCACCTGGTTTGGAGTAGACATTTGGACTTGGCTGTTTCTAGTTTGTATTTTCTTTTCTTTCGAACCTTGTTCTCAATCTTTGCAGATTAAAGCAGGAGATGTACGAGTTTTAGCCAACACATCACTTCTTTTAGTGAAAAAGGACTGGTCTTCCGAAATTCGGTTGCATGCATTTAAAATGTTGCAGGTATGTTCCTTTATGAAAGGAAAAAGGGAAAACTATAGTTACCAGGATAAGTTAACTAAAAGCAAAGAATGAATTTCTAGAAGGAATGTAGAAAATACAGTTCAGATAGTTTAAAATCAGTAAAGTTGCTAAAAACCTAATCAATGGCATTGTAATAAATCAACCCAAGTTGTTAAATAATATAATATCCCCTTTTTGAAGTTTTCTGTCCAAATTCACGAATGTGAAATCCGTGTCATATTGTAGCATTTAGTCCGGCTACGGTGGGAGGAATTAAGCTCTACTGAGCATCGGAACTTCGCAAATGTTGCTGTTGAGTTGATGTCTGATATGGCTAATCCTTGTGAGGAATGGGCTCTAAAAAGTCAAACAGCAGCCCTTGTTGCTGAGGTTCACGTCTCATGCTCTTAACCTATGTTAATCTGATTATGATCATGTTTAAACTGTGGTTTATCTTTTTTTCCGTGTTACAGATAGTTAGAAGGGAAGTGGACCTATGGCAAGAAATGTTTCCCTCTCTGGTTTCCATATCCAGCAAGGGTCCTATTCAAGTATTTCCTTGTTCTTTTTTTACAACACTTTAGTTTATTTTAAGCCTGTATGAGTTGATCACTTTTCTTTCTTTTTTCTTTTTTCAAATCAGGCTGAGTTGGTCTCAATGACGCTGAGGTGGCTTCCTGAAGATATTACGGTTCACAATGAAGATTTAGAAGGTTTATTGTGAAATTCATGCCTCTTTTTTACCCCTTTATATCAGTGTTTGTTATGGTTGATGCATATATTTGTTCAATATGCTCTCTCTTATGGATATATATGAGCATGCCATTGACTCTGATTAACGTTTGACATAGGTGATCGACGACGGCTATTGTTACGTGGTCTTACTCAGTCTTTGCCAGAAATTTTGCCTTTATTGTACACCGTATGCCTTTATCTCCACCTTCCCATAAAAGTAAAAATTTGATAAGTAGTTTGATGTTTAGGTTGTACTGCAGTTACTTGAAAGACACTTTGGAGCTGCACTAAGTGAAGCAGGAAAACAACAATTGGATGTTGCAAAACAACATGCAGCTACAGTAACATCTACTTTAAATACTGTCAGTGCATATGCTGAATGGGCTCCATTACCTGATCTTGCAAAATATGGTATAATTAATGGGTATGAATTCGTTCTTAGAAGTTTTTTTTGGTTAATATTTCAAACCACGGACACTTATTTATTCCTGGTCCTATCTCACTTTCTTATGCTCCTCAACAGGTGTGGTTTCTTACTTTCTTCTCCTGACTTTTGCCTTCATGCTTGTGAATTTTTTAAACTTGTCTCCCCAAGGTAGGCATTATATTTTTTTCTTTTCATAATTTTATTCAGTGTTACTTATCTTTTATTTTCTTTTAAACATGCCAAGTACATTTTCTGAATTGTATTTTGCAGGAAGAGACCTACTGATTACTCTGCTTCTGAATTTGATTCTGCGATGACTAATATTTTTTACATATTGATGAATGTTTCCAAAGAATTCTTACACAAATCTGCCTCTAGTTCTGGGATTGTTGATGAAAGTGAGATTGAGTTTGCTGAATGCATATGTGAGAGTATGGTGTCTTTGGGTTCTTCAAACCTGCAATGTATTGCTGGTGATAGCATCATGCTACCTCTTTACTTACAACAGGTATTAAAAGTACCGCCAATACCAGTCAGGGCAAATGTTATTAGAGTCGCCTGAAAAAATATACTAATAAAAAAAGAAAAAATAGTCCAAGATTACAATTTAATTTTTTTTTTCTTGTTTATTTTCGTGCAGATGCTAGGCTTCTTTCAGCATTTTAAGATAGCGCTTCATTTTCAATCTCTGCTCTTCTGGCTGGTATTATGAAAATTTGACATTATTGCTAAAAGGGTTAAATAACTAAAGCAATGCCATGCCCTCTTGTATGTTCACTATTTACTGTTTGTATGCTTTTACAGGCACTGATGAGAGACTTGATGTCAAAGCCGAAGACTGTGAGTTCTGGTACTACCCAGATGGATAATGAAAAGAGAAAGATCTTAAGTTTTGTAAATGATGATATATGTAGTGCGATTCTTGATATATCTTTCCAGCGCATGCTTAAGAGAGAAAAGGTTCTTCCTGCAATGGCAATTTCAATGGGGTTGTTAGAGTTGTGGAGTGATGATATTGAGGGCAAAGGAGATTTTGGCCAGTATCGGTCAAAGCTGGTACAAACTCACTGGATGAATACATATATTTTCTTTTTGACATAGGACTCAGGCTTCTACCCATTTCTGCTGTATTTAAATCAGTTCTGAAAAAATTTTCCCTATGAGAATATCTCTCTCATCATAGTATTTGCCTATATACATGAATAGTGAAGTTTTATTGACCTCATATAAAAGGAGTGGTAGCCCCAGGGCATTAGTTCAAGTGACAAGGAGGGTAGCATGAGAAGTCTAACTAAGATAGATGTCTCAACTCTCAAGTTCCAATCCTGGTAGCTGAATTAATTTCTGTTATCTCCTAGGACTTGGCGTTGGGGCATGTGGGTATCTCTGTGTTATCAGTCAGGGAGGGGCCCGAACTAGGATATCCACAGTTATTAAATATATATATATATATATGTTGCCAATCCAATAGGTATTTTTTTTTTTACTTATGTATAGGTATTTTTTTTTAGCCGTTGGATTATTATCTATCGGTGACTCAACGTCTATAATGACGTGCATGAAAAGATGTACATCATTAATGTTATATCTTTCTTATTTTTTAATATAAAAAAATATGCATGTTAAATTTTAGTTGGCCAAAACGATACCTACGTATAGGTTAAAAAAAAAAATACCTATTGGATTGGTGCCTATATATATATATATATATGAGTGGTAAAGTCTAGCTGATTTCTTCATATACATGAATAGGGAAGTTTTATTGACTTCATATAAAAAGAGTGGTAAAGTCTGGCAGATTTCTACAAGTAATAACAAATCTAGACTCTCTCTCTCTCTCATCATAGTATTTGCCTACATACATGAATAGGGCAGTTTATTGACCATATAGAAGGAGTTGGTAAAAGTCTAGCCGATTTCTACAAGTAATTACCGGTCTAGCTGATTTCATGTGGAACATTTTTGTTTGTTTTGTTGATGTTCTGTAGTTAAGTCCTTTGATTCCATTGATGTGGTGATCTTAGTTGAGATGAGACTATGGATTCTCCATGAATAATCAAAAGGAATGACTTAACTGGCCTCCTTTTGACCTGGTTTTTTCAGTTCCTTTTTTTTTTTTCCAATCCAGTAATACATAACCTAAACGCAGTTGGAATTGGTCAAGTTTATTGCTTCATACAAACCCCTAATAGCTGGTGCTAAGGTTTCTGAAAGGATTGATGCAATTATAAAATCTCTCTTGCTTTCTTCTATGCAGCCTCAGGTTTGGTTACTAATACTTTCGCTTTTTGGTTTACTATCTTTGTATTTGTGTAGTTTCCCATGTCATTTAATGTTTTATAATAACATTGGTTTAATTTTTACATTCATGCTTCGTTCCTGATTTTTAGGAATTAGCTGTCATGGAAAGCATGCAACTGGCCCTAGAAATTGTTGTAAGCACAATTTTTGATGGGTCAAATGAGTTCACAGGAGGGTGTTCTGAAATTCAACTTGCAATGTGCAGAATATTTGAAGGTTTTTAGCAGATTCTTTCTGTAGTTTCTTATTTTCCAAATCCTGAATTCCTAAAGAGTGTCAGTTACTTTTCTTGAAGGGTTACTTCAGCAACTTCTTTCTCTGAAATGGACTGAGCCAGCTTTTGTTGAAGTACTTGGACATTATTTAGATGCATTGGGTCCCTTTTTGAAGTATTTTCCAGATGCAGTTGGCAGCGTTATTAATAAATTGTTTGAGCTCCTAACATCACTTCCTGTTTTTGTTAAGGTGCATAATCTCACTCTTATTTTCGCAACATATTTAACAGAACCTAAATTGGCATGTGCCTAAACCTATTATTATTATTATTTTTTTTTTATAAGATACCTATTTTGTCTCCCTAGGACTCGAACCCGTGACATAACCCTCACACTCACACACACACCAGTGAGTCCCAGACCAATTGAGTTAGCCCCAATTGGTGTGCCTAAACCTATTATTGCTTGTCAGGATCCTTCTACAAGTAGTGCCCGTCATGCAAGGTTGCAGATTTGTACATCATTCATTCGTATTGCCAAAGCCACTGATAAAAGCGTTCTGCCTCACATGAAGGTGATTGTTTTGCTCCATGGTTTTCTCCTAGTTTATGGAGAAGCCAAATTTGTATCATAGTGAAAGAGCCTCGAACTTATCATCGGAGGTATCATTTGTGATTCAATTTCCTGTGGTTTCTTATATAGGGCATAGCTGATACCATGGGATATTTACAAAGAGAAGGTTGTTTGCTTCGTGGTGAACACAATCTTCTAGGGGAAGCATTTCTTATCATGGCTTCTGCTGCAGGGTAATATTTTTTTTACTTGAAAACACGTTATATTATTATTCTCTTGCCTCCCAACTTATTGTTTATAAATTTATATCGATGATGCAGGATTCAACAGCAACAAGAAGTTTTAGCCTGGTTACTGGAACCCCTAAGCCAACAATGGATGCAGCTGGAGTGGCAAAACAACTATTTGTCAGAACCATCAGGCCTAGTTCGGTTGTGCTTTGAGACACCAATTATGTGGTCAATTTTCCACACACTGACCTTCTTTGAGAGAGCGCTCAAGAGAAGTGGAACAAGGAAATCCCATTTAAACTTGCAGAAAAATGAAACAGCAAGTTCATCTCTCTTGCATCCGATGGCCTCTCATCTATCATGGATGCTGCCACCTCTTTTAAAAGTATGCATGTTTTTCCTCTAATTAGCCGTGTTTAACATCCTGCTTTTATTTTAAAATGGTAAATGGGTTTGACAATTTTGATGTGCAGCTGCTCCGTGCTATACACTCCCTTTGGTCCCCATCTGTATTTCAAAATCTACCTGTAGAAGTTAAAGCTGCCATGACAATGGGCGATGCTGAGAGATTCAGTCTTCTTGGGGAAGGAAACCCTAAATTATCAAAGACTGGGTTAGCTTACAGTGATGGATCTCAGATCAGCATGACTAAGGAAGGATTCAGAGAGACAAATGAAACTGATATACGAAATTGGTTGAAAGGCATCAAGGACAGTGGGTACGTATGCACGTTCTTTGATTGGTTTTAAGGTTTGGACTTTGTTGTTTCGAATGCATTTTTCTTCCTTCTTTTTGTTCGTTGGCTTATACATAGAAGTTTGAACTTAAAAATAGCAAGAGACTTTCTAACAGATGAAGGAAAAGGAATTTTTTTTTAAAGCTCTTTGCTGAACAATTAAAAATACGAAGAAACTGGACATTGTTATCACATAATAACAACTGGGAAAAAAAAAATTTTAGTGCGTTGTTTTTAATGGAAATCATATATCTCCTTGCCGTGAAATTTTAGAAAGCTTACTCCATATTAAGGTTCAAGCCAAATCTTTTAATGTTTAATTATATTCTAGGTACAATGTATTGGGCTTGTCAACTACCATTGGGGATTCATTTTTCAAATGTTTTGATATTCATTCCGTCGCTTTAGCCCTGGTGGAGAACATACACTCTATGGAGTTCAGGCATATGAGGCAGCTTATTCATTCAGTTTTTATTCCTTTGGTTAAAAACTGTCCTCCGGATATGTGGGATTTATGGTTGGAAAAGCTTTTGCATCCTTTATTTCTACATTCTCAGCAGGCTCTTAACTGCTCTTGGTCTAGTCTTCTACGTGAAGGTAGAGTGAAGGTTCCAGATGCCCTTGGCATAGTTGCAGGGTCTGACTTGAAAGTGGAAGTAATGGAGGAAAAGCTACTCAGAGATCTAACTCGGGAGATTTGTTCGCTCCTCTCTGTTATGGCTTCACCACAGCTAAATACTGGGATGCCTTCCTTGGAGCACTCTGGACATGTCAGTCGTGTTGACATGTCTTCACTCAAAGACCTGGGTGCATTTACATCAAGCTCTATGGTTGGGTATGTGTGTTGTTCAATTCTTATTAAAAGAAATTATAGCTGTGGATTTACGAGTGGATTTACAAGACTATTTTCGCTACACTGATTTGTATTTTATCCATTTTGATCTAATTTTTTCCCCCAAAATGTGCTCTGGTTGCAGTTTCCTTTTGAAGCACAAAGATGTGGCCCTTCCAGCATTGCAGATTTGTCTAGAAGCTTTTACGTGGACAGATGGTGAAGCAGTTACCAAAGTTTCTTCCTTCTGTGCCGTTTTGGTTCATCTAGCTATATTAACAAATAATGTGGAACTCCGAGAATTTGTTGCGAAGGACCTTTTTTCTGCAATCATTCGAGGGTTAGCACTCGAGTCAAATTCAATTATCAGTGCTGATCTTGTTGGTCTCAGTCGTGAAATTTTCATCTATCTTTGCGAAAGAGATCCAGCCCCGAGGCAGGTTCGTTCTGTTCCTTTATCTTCTCAATATCCTGGGCTTCCACTACGTGAATTTTAGCTACTTTAGAGGATCATCTAGACAATTGTTAATCGAATATGTGCCTCTTTTGGATGTCCCAGGTTTTGCTTTCACTCCCTTCAATCACACACAATGATTTGCTTGCATTTGAGGAGGCTTTGACAAAGACATCTAGTAGTAAAGAACAAAAACAACATATGAAAAGCTTGCTCTTATCAGCTACTGGAAACAAGTTAAGAGCGCTTGCCTGTCAGAAAAGTGTAAATGTTATCACCAATGTATCGAGTAAGCATTTCCACGTCGCCTTTTCTCACACCACCTTGTTCTTTTTATTCGCTTCTTGTAGTAGTGTTCTTTCTTCTAAGGTGTACTTAAGCTTTCTGTTCCATTTACTTGATGGATTTTCATGGTCAGTGTTATAGCCAGCCAAATTGTGTATGTATTAACTATCCTGTTTGCATTTTTCATTCAGTGAGGCCCCGCGGAGCGACCAATGTGGCTGAAACCAGCGCAGATGAAGGGGACACATTTGGACTGGCAGTCATATTGTAATGAATTTTTCTGATTTACTGTACAGAAATGAGATCAACCTAAAGAAGCAAAAATATGTTTTGGCTATTATACTCGGCGAGGCGTCTTCTTCTTCTTCGTCCCTTTTTTTGGTTCCTTCCTTTAGGTATGATGAGGTTATGAATGGATTCCCTTACATAGAGGCGGCAGACACCACATTCAATAGACTATTACACGTACAAAAAAAGTTACGATAGGCTCCCTTAACTTAGTTAATCACCATGGAGAATGAGTTTGTAACATTGATATTGATTGTAATTTTTTTTTTTTTCAAATGTTGGCAGATTAAACCCAGATTCAGATGTCATCACAGGTTTTTTATTTTTCTATTTTAGTTGCTCGAGGCTTTTATCAATGATCTACTGCTGCTGTAATCTATATCATATCATTTGGGGAAAAAATAGAGATAATGAGACTTATCAAAAGAAATGTGTCTGAATTTTTTATTTTCATTACATTTTCTGGATTTTATGAAGGAATATGGTTCTATGGTGTTGACACCAAGAGTTGGTCCAACAACGGGATTAAGAAATGATAGAAATCAAATGATAGACACAAGAATAAAGGATTTTTAAAGTGGTTCAGATCTTCGAACAAGAAATCCTACATCAACTAAGACTATTATTTCTTTAATGTTCTGGATACAACAGTGTCTAACCCGTTCTCCATTTTTTCTTTTTTATTAAGGCAAGAGCTGTGGTTCTTTTTACATTAAAATATCATTTTCTGTATATTCGGCTGGTCAAATCTCTTTTGGTCGGTGAGATTCGACCCTGGTTTATCCCAAAAATCTAAGTGGATATTTTGGGACTTGTGGGGTTCGTTCTTGCTCCCCGTGATTCGACCAAGATGGTCGCATCTCGCTTCACGTAATTTCGGGGCTATTTCTTCTGCAAGCAGTGTTTAAATAGTGCACAAGCAGCACAACATATGGTAAAATCATTTTTTGTTCGAAACATTATTAAAATAGACCGCTCTCAACTCTCTCGTCTTCACAACTCTAGGTGGCGGTCGTTCATTGGTTTGAGGGCCCATAACACATACGTGATCAAAAGCTTTAAGTTTGTGTTAAACAAATGGCGATTGATCAACCTACAGTAAATGTTAGTTACTAGACATGCAACGTAACACGTTCTTATAGTAAACATTGGAGAAAAATAATGAAATGGCACCTCTAGATCGATAAGAAACTAGAATCTTTGAATGGTAGCTTGAAGAAGGTTAGGTAGAAAGTATTGGAACAAATATTCAAATTGGATATGAGAGTTGAGAATTAGGTTAAAGTGAGAAAAGGGTAGACGGATACTTTTAGTGTAAGCGATTCTCTCTTTTGAAATTCCTCTACTAAGCCCCTCCTACTTGCTAGTATAAATTTCCCAATTGGCAAAGCTTAAACAACATATATATCATTACATATTGAGCAAATTATTCTCAAGCTTGTGACTTGTCAAGAGAGCCCTTGTTTGATCGCAGTGTGTTGGTGTTTTTTGTTGAAGAGAAAAGCTAATAACCAGCAATGGGACCAGGAGGACCCGGTGGACCACCGGTTGGGGTCCCACCCGGATTCTTTGGGGGCATTTGCGACGTTATCAGTTCTTGGTATAAAATTTTTCGGCCATATTTAATTTATTGCCAAGTAAATTCCAAATGGACGATTTATGAAAATTTTGTGTCTTTCTCATTTTTTTTCCCCCTCAAAATGGGCAATACAAAATATTAGTAGAGTTCACGAACGAACTTCTTTATACATACATATTACACACTCTTGACCAAAACTTGAAACAAAACCTAATTAGAATAGAAGAAAAACTAACGTTTACAACTTGTAGCACGAGATACTTATATTGTGATCATTTTAATGTCTTTATTTTAGTAAATTGTTTTAATCCACAACTTTCTTATCATTTTTAAGCTTTATAGTTAATCCTGGTTTTATTTGCTTTCTTCTTCTTCTTCTCCTTCTTCTTCTTCTTCTTCTTTTTTTTAATTTAAATTTTATTTCTGATCTTTACTCGCTTTGTTTGACAGCTTGACCTTCTTGTGCTGTTGCTGGTTGCTACAAGATTGTTTCGGAGGAGGTCCATTAGGCCCACCTGGGCCTCCTGGACCCCCAGGCCCATTCGGACCACCTCCTCCATGAAGCATTCATGAATCATGATCAACTGCTTGGTAGTTACTACCTTACATATTCTCAGTAGTCACTACTCTGCTTGGTCTACCTCAGCATATAATATGTAATAAAACTATAATTGCAGCTTTGTAGAAAGAGTCATATTCGTATTACAGACTTTTCTCTTGGCTATTCAATCTATTCTCTTGTTCTCAGCATTTTTATTTATATACATGATAAGGGCTTATTCGCTAACATAGCATTTTTGTTAGGAGATCGGTTTTGCGGAAGCGATAACACATAGCTAAAATACGAGTTAAGAAAATTTGGGTAAAATGAAAAAAATAAGACACACAAAAGATTAACGTGGTTCACCCAATTTAGGCTACGTCCACGGATAAGACTGTGAAGAATTTCACTATGAAAACGAGATTACAACTCACTTCTCTCCAAATACAAGGAGAGAACAAATGAACCTCTTTCTCTCTTGAAATAGGAGAAAACAACAAATTAACCTCTTTCTCTCTTGAAATAGGAGAAAACACTCTCTCTAAATAATTTAGGAGAAAATAAGTGGGACACTAGGAGGAATTCTTAGGCTTGAATTCTCTCTTAGAAAGGAAGAGGATTTAGAATGAGATGCAAAACAAGTGATGAAGCCCTCCGTATTTATAGAACTTGAAAGGTGGTGTGAACACCATCTTTTACTATTGCTATTATAGCTGCTCTTTTCAATATTGCTATTGCGGCTGCCCTTTTTACTATTCCTATTGCGGCTGCCCTTTTTACTATTCCTATTATGGCTGTCTTTTTTTACTGTTCCTATTGCGGCTGGTTGGTGAGCTGCAATTGTTGATTTATTTAACATTCTCCCGCTTGAAGACTTGATTTTAATCATGTCTTCACACTTGATAAATCTCTCTTTTCTTCCCTTATCAATTCTTCATGCTGCTTATATTTCTGCTAGGCCATATAAGGATCTACACATTGGAACTTGTTAGTATTGATTGGTTTGGTTAAAGTATCTGTTAGGTTCTCCTTTGTATGAATCTTCTTCATGTCCACACTTCCATCTTCTACTACTTCCAAATAAAGTGATATTGAACACCAATGCACTTTGTCCTAGAATGAAAGGCTAGATTCCTTATAATGTACAAAGTACTCTGATTGTCACAAAATAGAGGAATCTTTTCTTGTTTATGCCCGAGCTCCTCCAATAACCTTTGAATCCAAATAGCCTCTTTACAAGCTTGTGTAGCCGCCATGTATTCTGCTTCTGTTATAGATAAAGGCACAATAGTTTGTAGTTTCGAAACCCAGCTTACAGATCCTTCTGCAAGAGTAAACACATAGCCTGTAGTAGATTTTCGTTTCGAAACCCAGCTTACAGATCCTTCTGCAAGAGTAAACACATAGTCTGTAGTAGATTTTCGTTTGTCAAGATCACTCGCAAAATCTAAATCAACATATCCTCTGATAGTAAATTCTGATCCTCCGTAACTTAATGCAGCATCTGAGGTTCCTTTGATGTATTTCAGAATTCTCTTCACAGTATTCCAATGCTCTCTACCAGGATTCGCCATGTATCGACTAACTGCTCCCACTGCTTGTGCAATGTCTGGTCTTGTACATATCATAGTGAACATTAGGCTTCCCACTGCTGATGCATACGGTACTTGAGACATCTCTATCCTCTCTGCTTCATTGCTAGGATACATCCTGAAAGATAACTTGAAGTTAACAGGAAGTGGGGTAGAAATCGACTTATAATCTTGCATATTGAAGTGGCGCAAGATTTTCTTCAAATAATTCTTCTGAGAAAGCCGAATCTTCCTGTTACCTCTATCTTGATGAATTTGCATCCCTAGAATCTTGTTTGCTAGTCCCAAGTCCTTCATATCAAATTCTCTAGCTAATTGTGCCTTCAATTCTTAGATTCTGCTTTTGTTAGGGTCCGTTACTAACATGTCATCTACGTATAACAATAAGATAATGAAGTCACTATCTTCATCAAACCTCCTGAAATATATACAATGGTCTGAACTGAGTCTGTTGTACCCAAGGCTTATGATGAATGAATCAAATCTCTTATACCAACACCCCGGCTTCTGTTTGAGACTGTATAGAGATTTGTTCAACCTGCAAACCAAGTTCTCATTGCCGTTTTAGCAAAACCTTCTGGTTGGAGCATATAAATCTCTTCTTCAAGTTCTCTATAAAAAAGTAGTTTTCACATCTAGCTGCTCTAGATATAGGTCAAACGTAGCACATATCGCCAGAACCACTCTAACTGTTGTCAGTTGAACTACAGGTGAAAATATCTCATTGAAGTCAATACCTTCTTTCTGAGCGTATCCTTTTACCACTAATCTCGTACGATACCGCTCCACTTGATCATTGCTATCACACTTGATCTTATAGACCCATTTATTGCCAATAGCCTTCCTTCTTTGTGGTAGCGAAACAAGATCTCATGTTTTGTTCTTGTGAAGGGCTTCAATCTCTTCTTGCATTGTTGTTATCCATCGGGATACATCCGGACTTTTGGTAGCCTTATAGAAAGTTATTGGCTCTCCATCCTCTGTTCGAAGACAGTATGCAATATTACTCTCAGTGATATAATCTGAGTGCCATGCCAATGTTCTTCTCTCACGAGTTGACCGACGAATTTCAGAAGCCTCTTCCTCGACTAGTTCTTCTACTTTGTACTCTGATGCTACTTCAGAAAAATCTGAATCTTCAGTATTCTTTTCTACCTAAACTGTAATAGTTTCTGGTCTGCTATCGTCTTCCTTCTCTTGCAGTTTATTCTCTGCAAATATCACATCTCTGCTAATAATAACCTTATAGGCAGTGAGATCCCATAAGCAATATCCTTTGACTCCATTAGCATATCCCAAGAGTACACACCTTCTAGATTTTGAATCTAGTTTTGTGATTTTTTGAGCGTTGTACATCACGTACACAGGATATCCAAACATATATAAGTGAGAATAAACAGCTAGCTTACCAGTCCACATCTCCATCAGTGTCTTCAGATCAATCGCTGTTGATGGAGATCGATTGATCACATAACAAGCGGTTTTAAATATATGTATGTTTTAAAGTAGGTAGATTTTTTTGAAATAAAATTATATTTTACAATTTTAATTATTAAAAAGGATGAAATAAGTGTTTACAATCATACTCATTAAGATATTGTTGAGAGAAATATTTTCATTCTATTCTCCTAAATTTGTATAGGTCTCACACATTTTCAAGTTTATTATATTTTAGTAAATATTTAAAGGGGAATCATTACACGATATATTATTTTCATTGATCTTTAGTAAATATGTCATAAGAGGGACTACAAAGCCATTATAAATAGTTTTATATTAACCTAATAGGGGTAAACCACCATAAATCCCCAAAATCCTATTTGTCTTTTAGTTTTTTCTCCTCTTACAGTTCCTTTATTATTCATTATTCATTTTAGTACTTCATTGAATACTCTTTTGTGGAGTAGATTTGGCAGGTACCACTGCCCAAAATGTCTTAGGTAGACCTGCACCTTTCAACATTGCTCTTGTTCTTTCCAATAAGATTTTGTTCATCCGCTCTACCACTCCATTTTTTTGAGGAGTGTACGCCACTGTGAACTGCCTCTTGATACCTTCTTATTGATAGAATTTATCAAATTCATCGTTTGTATATTCTCCTCCATTGTCCGTCCTTAAACACTTGATCTTTTCTCCAGATTTAAGCTCTATCTGTGCTTTGAATATTTTGAAAACTGAAAATATATCTACCTTGCTCTTGATAGGATACACCCAATATCTCCTAGAGTGATCATCAATAAAAGATACAAAGTATCTAGCTCCTCCTAGGGACATTACCAGTGTTTGCCAAATATCAGAGTGAACCAAGTCTAGAACTTTTTTACTTCTAGAACTGAATGTGCTAAACTTTAATCTATGCTACTTGCTTATGACATAATGCTCACAAAAAGGTAAAGATACCTTTGTGAGACCATGAAGCAACCTCCGTTCAGAGAGAATCTTCAAGCCTCATTCCGACATATGGGCAAGCTTACGATGCCATATCATCGTTGATTCTTCTCTGAAATTTGTTGAAGCAACTGATGCTTTTGCTTCCATCAGTGTATCTCCTTTAAGCATATATAGATTCACTGCGATTTTTTCCTCCTTCATTACTACAAGCGTGCCCTTTCATAACCTTCATGATCCCATTCTCGATACGAGTTTTTCAACCAAGGTTATCTAATTGTCCCAAAGACAATAGATTTTCTTCAGACCCTTCACATGTCGCACCTCTTGAATAGTACGAATAGTGCCATCGTATATCTTTATCTTGATAGTACCAATCCCAGCGATCTCTAAGGCATTATCGTTATCCATGAATACAGATCCTCCAGAGACAGGTTCATATGTGTGAAACCATTCTCTGTAAGAAATCATGTGCCATGTTGCTTCCGAATCCACTAACCAAACATCAGTGAGCTGCCGTCTGTCCTTAGAAATTATTACTGCTTCACTATATAGGATTTCTCCATCATCTGAAGTATTTGCAACATTCCCCTGAGCATTTGATGACTCGGGATCCTTCTCTCTGGAATCTCCATTCTTCTTAAGTTGCCAACATTCCTTTTTGACGTGCCATATCTTACCACAGTGATAACACTAGATATTCTTCTTACTTCTTGATTTTGATCTACTATGACTTTGACTCCTATTGGGGCCACGTTCTATTGATCTCCCTCTCATTGTCAAAATCTCTACTTATTGTGAACTTGCTAATCTGTCTTCCGTATTCTTACGCTGATTTTCTTCTTCGAGAATAGCAGCTATAAGATCGTTGAAAACTAGAGTTGTAGTATTGCTAGTCACATTTATGATGAGTTGATCATACGAATCAGGTAGACTCTGAAGTAAGATTTATGCACATTCATTATGCTCTATTTTATGCTCCATTGTTGTGAGCTGTGAGAATAGAGTGTTGAGGGTGTTGATGTGGTTAGTCACCTTTGTTAATTCTGCCATCCGAAGGGTATAAAGCCTTCTCTTTAAGAAAATTTTGTTGTGAAGCGACTTGGCCTAATACAACTTTGTCAGTGTATCCCATATCTCCTTGGCTGACTTCTTCTCCTCAATGCTCGACAGGACTCCATTTGTTAGTGCCAGATGTAAGTTAGCGACAGTATTGCTATCTATCTCGTCCCACTTTTTATCATCAGTAATCTTAGCAGGCATTTCCCTAATTGCTACTAGGCAATTTTTTTTTCTCAAGATTGCCTTTATCTTCATTTTCCACAAAGAGAAATTGCTCCCATTAAACTTCTCAATATCGAATTTTGCCACCATTTTTGTTCACCACGATTTGTTCAGTTACTATCGTTTCACTGTATGTGAACAGTATCGTATACGTGAATAGTACTATAAATGTGAATAGTATCGTATACGTGAATAGTCTGTATATGTGAACAGTGCTCCAACCAATGGCTCTGATACCACTGTTAGGAGATCGGTTTTGCAGAAGTGATAACATACAGCTAAAATATGAGTTGAGAAAATTTGGATAAAATGAAAAAAAATAAGGTACACAAAAAAATTAGCGTGGTTCACCCAATTTAGGCTACGTCCACGGATAAAACTGTGAAGAATTTCACTATAAAAAGGAGATTACAACTTACTTCTCTCTAAATACAAGGAGAGAACAAATGAACCTCTCTCTCTCTTGAAATAGGAGAAAATACTCTCTCTAAACAATTTAGGAGAAAACAAGTGGGATATTAAGAGGAATTCTTAGGCTTGAATTCTCTCTTAGAAAGGAAGAGGATTTAGAATGGGATGCAAAACAAGTGATAAAGCCCTCCATATTTATAGAACTTGAAAGATGGTGTGAACACCATCTTATACTATTACTATTACAGCTGCTCTTTTCACTATTGCTATTGCGGCTGGTTGGTGAGCTACAATTGTTGATTTGTTCAACAATTTTTCTCTCTAAAATGAATGTGAGAGCTTTTTTATTTTATTTTATTTTATTTTAATATGACTCATATAAGACCATTAAGCATAAATGGAATGCGTGTAATTAATACACGAGGTTTGATTAAACCAATCCTTTATCAGTGGCAAAAACAAGTTACTTTGGGAATTATTTGAAGACAAAAACTTATCACCACGAATTTTTACCATAGAATTTCGAAATAATTTTGTTCACATTTTAATTCCTTGAGCTTTCCCACTATCGAGTTACTTAATTTAACTAACGTACTAATTCATTAAAATTGCAAGCGAATTTATATATACATATATAGGTTAGGAAAAAGACTTGGAAAGAGCGGCCTGATATCTACATTTTGTAAGACTAATATATTTTTCCAATAATTAGTTTGTTATAGATATCATTCTCTCTCGAAAACAAATGCATCGTCTTATTAATGATGAAAATAAAACCAAGCTTTCATGGACTTCACTTTCTTTGTACAAGTGCACCATTTAGTAATTTCAATGCAATTCTTTTCTCATTCCGAGTTCAACTGAAATAAATACAAACATAAATAAACATGCATCAAATGGATATTCTATTCTTAATGATTCTTATTTTGAGAAAAATGATTGGCATTCTATCTCTTGGTGTTAATTATTCCAATTTGGATGTAAATGACTCATTTAATTGAAGCGACGAGGAAGCACTATTTCAGGGCTCAAAAGACCTTATTATCTGCCTCTTGCTTCAGAGAGTCAAACAACTCAGTAGAGAGATAACGCTCCCCAGAGCTGGGGAATACAACCTGTTCACATTATGGAAATTAACTCTACAATCATAAAGATGTTTAAGCTAGAACTTGATTAACAAACCATATTAATCAATAATTGCACAAGAAATTCCTAGTGTTGTTCCTAATAAATATCCTAGAAAAATGATTTCAGATGAAATTATTGCCTACTGAATCAAAAAAGAAAAATGTTACTAACAATCTCTTTCTCACTCTTTTATACTATCTTATTTCAATGATTTATATATAAACTCCTTTAAAATATCTCATTTTAATAATATATAAAAAAAAAATCATTATTAGAGTTCACACGTCAAACAACGGGACAGAAAGTGTAAATAATATAGTACTAGTAGCACCTCTAAAAAGAATTGAACTAAAAATAAAAACTTACAACAATGAGTTTGCCAGCATTTACTGGCCTCTTTGCTATCTTAATTGCAACAGCAGCAGCAGCATCAGATGTTATCCCTACCTGCTTATATAATTACATTTTGGCAACTAGGAAAAAAAAAAAAAAGAGCTAAAGAAGAAAAAGAAAATACACCAAGTCTCTAAATAACTTACCAGCAAGCCTTCTTTAAGTACAATAAGCCTAGCAGTTTCAAGAGCTTCTTCACTTGATACCTACAGTGTTAAGAGGAAAAAGGGATTCCGTCCAAAGAGTCAAGCTAGTATAGAATAACTAATGTCCGTAGTTAATTAAACTATACATAATTTTACTAATTACAATCAGAAGTTCCGATGCATACTTGCAAAATTTCATCATCAACCAGACTGAAATCCAAAACTCCGGGAATGAATCCACTACTAATTCCTTGGATCTTATGTGGACCTTAATTTATCATATACAAGCATATAGATCATTTAATCAAGTTAGGCAAACGATAATATCAGAAAGAAATATATATATATATATATATATATATATATAGGGTACCAATCTAATAGGTATATTTTTTTTTATCTATATATAAGTATCAATTTGACTAATAAAAATTTAGTATATATATTTTTTTATTGTAAAAAATAAAAAAAAAATATTAATAATGCATGTCTTTTCATACATTTCATTATAATCATTGAATCACGGTTAAAAAAAAAAAAATACTTAGTCATGAGTAAAAGAAAGAAAATACGATTGGCAACCATATATATAAATATATATATATATTTGTTCTGACCACCAACAACGGTACTATTAAACTGCTTATAAATCATTACCAGGTTTTCCTCCAGACAATACTGGCCTTTCAGCGCGTTCAACACCATAGAGCTAAACATTGTGTTAAAAAACAAAAAAAAAAATGATTAAGAAGCAAGAAGCATATCAGAACTAAAATGATATTTTTGGATACAGGAAAACAAACAGCATCTCAAATTTGACTTTTTTCTTATAAATTAATTAAAAAAAATGTGGAATAAATCAATGATAATGTGAGGGTCTTGCTGTTTGAGATACTTTCCAGCACCTGTAAATTGTACCTCCTGTACCTATCCCACAAAAAAGAGCATCAACTTTCCCACCCGAGGCTTTCCAAATCTCAGGTCCAGTAGTCTCGTAATGGATCTAATGAAACAGAGATCTAATGAAACAGAGAATAATTAGAACCCAAATCTCTGTATAGCTTTTGATTGCGTGTCAAAAGTACACAAAATATATATGGGCATCAATCTTGTAACTAAGTCTTTTTTTAAACTATTTTTCACTAAATTAAAATTTATTTTACACGTTTTTTAATGATAAATAAGTAAAAAAAAAAAGCATTAAATAGTGTATAGCATTAAAATTATTATAATCGTTATACGATGATCCAACAGTTAAAAAAATATTTATAAATAGATAAAAAGAAATACTTATTAGATAGAGATTTAGTACATATAATATAAATAGGCTATAATTCAGTAGATATTTTTTTTACTTATCTATATGTATTTCTTTTAACCGTTGGATTATTATCTAACGATTACCATAATTTGAA
>JXTB01000031.1:1209036-1258763 GCA_002914805.1 Parasponia andersonii
CGTGTCTTTTTTTGTCCATCCATGTAATAGAATGATCTTTTCCTACAATTATTTATGAAAATCATGAAATTTAACATCGGTTTATACCTGTATTCAATGGAAATTCCATTCTTAAATGGTACTTGTATCGTAAATAATGACGTATTCACAGTCAGTTTCTCTTGATAAACAACGATTCAGTCCCCCCTTTTTTTTTTCGTTGGCGATGCATCCCAATTTCAATAATTACACATTACTTAAATAGATTCAATTGGTGGAGTGATCATCAAGGAACACGTTAAATCAGGGTCAAACAGCTCAGTTGAGAGATCCCCTAAGTCAAATAGGTCAGTTGGGAGATCGCCATGGCTGGGGAATATGGCCCAAAACGAAAAAAATTATGGCAAGAGCCTATGATTAGAGTTCGGTGATCCGAATTTTGTTTGACCCCACAGGAAGAACTCGCAATGAGATTATATATAATATTTTTTTAATTATGAGAAATTTTTAGATTATGCAGTGACAATAAAAGAATTAGGCCGATTGGACCTATTTTATTCTTATATATTTATTTTAAAGGATTTTTTAAGGGTTATATATTTTTAGCTTTGTTATGTAAAGACTCATTTTTTGTGCTTGATTTCGACGTAATAATATTTTCTTTTCATTCGTTAGTGATTTTTCTCATTTAAAGTTTTCTACTTAAATCTATGGGTTCTTATTTGTCTTTCTATTGCCCATCATCGTTGGTTGTTTTATAACAAAGCTATTAAATATAACTTAGTAATGAAAATAACATACCGATATATGAAATTCCTTTTTTTAAGTAGTTTGATTATTATGAATTTATGAGACGGTTAATATGCGATCGTACATTATAAGTGATCTTCAACCATTCATAGAAATCAGCCTAAAAATAAAAAGAACAAACCGTAACGCTCTAAAGGATATTTTAGCCCTGCTTGAATAACTATAAACTAATATAAGGGACACAGGTATTGGTGCACCAAGTAATGGTTCTTTTTGCCCTTTAAGTTGTCTAATTAAGTCATGGTCCAGAGGTCCGGTATTTTGTTCTGTAGCGATTATATATATAGTTATCGTTCCCCCTTTGTCTTCCATCGTTGGGAGTTTCTTCTGTTTCTCCTCTTCTTTTATCCATTCCCATCTATTTTCCGCATATTTCTTTTCCTTCTTCCCTTGATTTTCATTCGCAATGTCATCGATTCTCTTCTAAATCATCTTGATTTCTCACTCTCACTCATTGCCTCAGAAAAATCTGAAATCTGTTCTAGTAAGTTACCTGTGAGGAGATTGGTGAACCTTCTGAACCACCGAAGTATATTCTGATTGGCATAGTCCTCCCCCTGAATCAGTTCAGCAAAGATGTTTTCAAACGAACCATGGCAGACCTATGGAAGTGGCGAGATGACGTTATGATCATCGAAATGGAGCCTGGAATTATCCTCTTTCAATTTGGCTGTGCAGGTGATCGACGGAGGGTTCTTCTTGGAGAATCATGGCACTTCAACAATCATCATATTGTGCTTGTTACACCTGAAGAATTGCGCTCCATCTCTGCTACCTCCTTAACCTTCACACGCCATGCAAATCCAGGTACGGTTAAAAAGAAATCAATTCATGTTCTAATTGGATCGGTTAGAAAAACTCGAACTAAAAGATTCAAAGAGTCTCTTAATGGGCTGATTCAAAATATTTAGACTGAGATAAATTCTTAAAGGCCCAAAAATAATGTTCCACATAGTCCACAAGGTCAGATTTCCATTATTCAAGTTTTATAATAATCTACAAAAGACTCTCACAAGAGAATTTATTATGGGTGCATGAATTAAAGCTTAATTTCCTAATTTTTGTGACTTACCTGTTTTTGACCCATCAAGGAGAATGGTTGACTGCAATTAATTAAATTACATTTCTTATTTATTTATTATAAGTTTAATTATATTTCTATTTACTTATTATAAGTTTTATTGCTGAGTTGTAAGACTTGCATGTCAATCTAGGTACCTTTTTTTTTATTGTGTAATAGGCGTGTTTTTAAGATAATTGTAAGAAATCAATTCTCTGAATTGAATTAGGTTATTTTAGTTTCTTTTTCTTGTTTTGAACAACTTCTTAAATATTTTTAGCAGTCAATTTACGTGATCTTTATGTATATAAATAGTCATTAGCTAAATGAAAAGATCAGATTACAATTCATTAAAATTAAGAACAATTTCTCTTTGTTTTTTGGAGAACTTATTTGAACTTATTAAATTTATCTGTGATGTTCATCTCTTGACTTATCAATCGAATTTTCCATTCTTGATCGTGGCATCTTCATTTATACCAAGATTTACATCTCTTTATAGGTGTTGGGTCGAGATTTTCCCTCTGAATCCGAATCTGATTATAGAACGGTTCTAAGTATCATTCTTATTTCGAGTTTCGTTACAAGTCAGCGGGATTCATATCAACACCCTTCTGGATTCAAATCCACCCGGTACCTTTCATGAGCAAAACCAGGGACTTGGGGAAACTAATTGCTGATAAATTGGGTCTCTTTATTGAAGTTGATGACGCTTCTCTCTTGGAAGGCTGGGGTCCATACATGCGGGTGTGTGTTGCTCTTGATGTAACTAAGCCTCTACCTCGTGGTCGTTGTCGTTTATTACAGCTTCCTTGAGTAGCCGATGAACTCTGGATTGCATTCAAATATGAGCGTTTCTATGAACTTTTCTTTCATTGTGGCAAACTTGGGCATGCTTTCAATCAATGCTTGGAATTTTTGGAACTTGAGGATAAGGGCGTTATGCACAGTCTCCCGTGGCTTTACTCGTTTGTCTATGGCCACTCCATCCACTCCTAATGTTCTAGATTCTAAGAAAGATGTCGGCGAAACCTCTGGCATAAACTCGACGAATCATGGCGGTTCTCCGGTGGCACTTCCTTCTTTCTAATCCTGAAGCAGTTGCTGGAACCCATACTGCAGTTACTAGCAGTTATCACTCTGTCGCTTTTACCACTTCTGGAACATTATCTGCTGCAACAACCACTCCAGAAACTGCTATAACTAAAAATGCCACAATCGAAATAGGTGCTCATCCTTCCGCACATGCTGCGCCTCTGCCACCAATATTGCCTCACATTTATGCATGCTCTTTCTGTTGTTGATCTGAACCCGATCTTTGGATTCCAGAAGCTAGATGCTTGACGTAGTTCACCTCCCATAACACCTACTAATCTGCTCGCTGATATCACCAACACCAAAGGGAAAGTTGTCATTCTGAACGAAGCAACCCCTCAAAAACAGGATTTAAGCATTAGATTATGGACATTGGTGACTCTACTCGTCGAGTCTTCAAACGGAATAAATAGAGAGGTGGTTCTATTGAAACCAAGACTACTGACAAGGCGGAGGTTGCAAAGCAACCCAACCAAGCACCATGAATCTCTTCAGTTGGAATGCGTGAGGCTTGGGGAATCCTCGTGCATTCCGTCGTCTTGATTTGCTGGTCAAGCAACAAACTCCCCACGTTGTGTTCCTCATGGAAATGAAACTTAATTCTGGGTCTCTTTCTAAATTTCGTTACAGTTTCAAGTTTGAACATGGTCTAGAAGTTCCTAGAGTCGGTCTACTGTTTTATCTTATTCAATGAATCATGTTGATTGTTATATTGTGTGTAATGGGGGACCTAAATGGCATTTCACTGACCTTCTATAGAGCTTCTAATAGGGTTGGGTATCGGTCAGATTAGATAGGTTAAGCTGTTTGTTTAACCCACTTAATTAATTTACAATCTAAATTTGCAACCTGACTAATAATTTGATTGAGTTAGTCAAGGTTAATTTGATTTAGTGTTTATAAGTATAATTTTAATTTTTTTACTATTTTTTCCTAATTTTTAAACTTTTATATAATAAAAAAATTTAAAAAAATCTTACTCGGTCAGTTTGGATTACATTCCGCAGGTTGTCAAAACTGTCTAACTCAACTAATATAATGTCCATTCCAACCACTTAAACTTAGGTTGACATTTATTAACCTGAATTCATTTGGACTCTTTTGCATCGTTTATTTGGTGTTGTGCCCATAGATCCTTGGATGGTCGTTGGTGATTTTAATGAAATATTCTTTGTTGATGACAAGGCTAGAGAAGCAATTCGACAAGAATACTTGATGGAAGATTTTCGTAACATCGCTACCACTTCCTTGTGACCAGTGATAAATTCACTTGGCGCAAAAACTATGCTGAAGGCATACAAGTCCAAGAACGGTTAGATTGGGTTTTAATTAACATGGCTTGGAGCTCTCTATTTTATACCTAATTTGTCGAACATCTGGACTTTTACCAATCTGATCATTGGGCTATCGAACTATCACTCCTTCCTCAAGGAACGCCAAGCAAACATGATCACGATTTCGATGGAGTCTTGTTGGCTAGATGAAGCTGCCTGCCAAGCTATCATACAACAAGAATGGAGAACAACCTCATATGTCAGCCATCTTCCTCAATTACTGTCAAACCTATCCCGTTGTGCGAATTCCTTGTTAACTTGGCACCGCCACCACTTTGGAGACTTGAAAAAAACGAATTAAAGTTGCTCATTCGCGTGTTGCCTACCTCGATAATGGCATTGCCATCAATGACACTCATAGCCCTGATCTCAAGCAAAGTGAAAAAAATACTGGACGAGCTGTTGGCGCAAGAAGAGCTCTATTGGTATCAGCGTTCATGCACTGCTTGGCTGCAAGTAGGGGATTTAAACACCAGATTTTTTTTCATACCTGAGCCTCAACTAGGAAAAAGAACAATGCCATTACCAAAATCCAAAATTCAAACGGCCAAATGGTTGAAGGTCTCCATTACATATCTAATGTCATAACCTCTTTGATCATAGCCAATACTGACTTCATGAATGCTACTCTTGGCTACCACCTTGCAAATGTACAAATACATCACGTGGAACCTTCAAATACTAGCAAAATTACATACTGATGATGATTGTTTTGGTCTCCGAAGCTACCCTCTAACGTGAAAATATTTGTGTGGCGAGCCTATCATAATCCTCTTCTTCCAGTCTCCGTGGGCTTGTTTTGAAGAAAAGTGACCACTTCTGCTTGTTGTTCTCTCTGCTCTTATACCTGGGAATCGATAGGGCATGCTTTGTTTTCCTGTCAACATGCCAAATGCACCTGGCGTCTTACCAACTTTTCTCTGGACTTCAAAGCTCTACAGTCATAGCTTGTCTCGGACACTCTTCATCAATTTTCTCACTCTTAAACAAAAACAGAGTTGGAGACTTTCTTGACCATAATGTGGGGCATTTGGGGTGAACGAAACAAACGATTATTTCAGGGAATTGAAAAACTGCCGGCCATACTTCTATCTTGGGTTGAAAACTATCTGGACGATTACAGGACAACTATAGCAAGAACAATAGTGGTAAATACAATGACACATCCTACCGCTCCCACCCCTGCTCTTTTTGGCCAACAGATGCAGAAATGACAAGCATCAGCTTTGGATTGTATTAAATTGAATGTAGACACAGCCATAGCCATTGACAGAGCACGTAACTCTATTGGCATTTTTGCAGTAGCCAGAAACTAAAACGGCGAGGTCATAGCAAGTATGTCAAAGAAAATATTAGGAACTTTTTCACCTAAGCTATCTGAAATAAAGGCTTTGGGCATTGGCTTGTCTTGGTTTCATGAACTCAGCATCTTTCTAGAAGCTGTGGAAATAGATGCACTTGTAGTAACTCAAAGTCTCTCACGTCCACTGGATTTTAATTGTGACTTTGGAAACTTACTGCTGGATGTATCTCATTTATTGTCTTATTTTCCAGGGACTGTTTTCAAACACATCAGCCGCTCTGCCAATGGAGTCGCCCATGCTTTGGCTAAACATCTCTTAGGATAGATAATAAATGTACTTGGTTGGGAAAAATTTCACCTCTTATCATGATTATCATCATTGTTGTTGTATTGGATAATTCTAATTAATAACAAGTCTTTTTTACTCCCAAAAAAAAAAAAGTTGTCTAATTAAGTCATTTCTTCAATTGAGGATGCCTTTATTTCAAGTTGATGTGCAAATATAACCATTGTGTGCTTTTAAAAAGATCAGTGCTCTGTGTCTCAATTTTTATACTAAATAATAACTTGTCATTAATTAATTAGTGTGTTAATATTTATCACAAATAGAATAAATATTATCACTAATTGAGTAGTGATAAATCATTTGTCATATGTGTTAATATTAAAATTTTGGTACAAAATACCTCAAGTATTATCCTTTTAAAAATATCAAATTAAACCTTGGTATTATTTTTTTAGTCAATTACTTCCCTAGATCACGTGTCAAATTTATCCCTCCGAGCAAGTGAGCAACCAAATTGAGTAATCGCATAATTATATTTAACGAAGTAAAGAATAATGAAACTCAAAACCAACCACAATCAGAATAAAAATACATCCAAAATCAAGTTAAAATAAAACTAAATTTTAAAAATTAAAATAAAAAATTGTTTTTTGTTTTGAATTTTTTAAAATTTAGTTTGAAATTTAATGTTGCTGGTTTGAAGTTTGAACGTTAGGTTGGTTTTGAATGTTAGGTTAAAAGAAAAGTTGGATGAAATACTCCATAATACTTAGATGAAAAGTTAGATGAAATACTAAAGTTCCTATAAATACTTAGCCCTTAAGGGTCTCAATCTTTTTGGGTGTATAAATAGTGGACCTACTGTATATATATGTTTATGTCTAGTAGTCTCCATAGCTCGTCAATCTCACAAACTCATTATCTAAGTTGAACATTAATCGCTTTTACAGGAGTATAGTGCTACAGAATTGGCCAGAGTACTTGAGAGCTGATCACCTAAGAGATGCCTCCACCGCCGGGACCTTATGGGCCGCCTGGAAGCCCATGTGGTTGTTTGGGTGTTTTGTGCAATGGGATATGCAGACTTGTTTCTTCCTGGTGAGTCTCCTTTCTCTACCGATATTCAATATTGTATGAGTATTGTTTGTGTTATCTGGATATTAATGTGTCAATAGTGCAGAGGTTTTGTCCTTAAGGTCTTTTAAGAGTTAATGTCTCTTTTCAAATTGGAAACTAGAAAGCGCATCATGTTCTTATCTAGTAAACAATTTTGCATTCTAATAATAGTACTGATAATGTGATGCATATTGTTTTGAGGAAATTTGATTTTTTATGGTATTTTTTCAGAATAATTGAAAATTTCCGGAATTTGAAATTGTTCTGAAAAATTCCGGATTTAATTATAAAAAATACCACTTTTAAAAGTATTTAGAAAAATACCACTTTTTATTGATTCATGAGATACATAAGGTAATTAATCGAGTTACCTGAGGTAACTTGAACAGTTACTTCAAGTAAATGGATTGGGTAGTCTAAGTAATCTAACTAGTTACCTCAAGTACCATTGAAAAATACCAAATTTAAAGAAAATTGTATTTTTTATTTGTGTTATTTTTCTAATAATACTTTTAAAAAGTGATATGTTTCTAAATCAATCCGGGATTTTTCAAAAAAATGAGTCCATCCGGAATTTTTCAATTTTTGGTATCTTAAGCCTGGAATTTTGTAAATAGCCCCTTTTTTGTCCTTTTTGACAGTGCTTATATCCTGTGCTGTTGCTGCCTCCTAGAGAGCTGCTGTGGCCCATTGTTTGGTGGCCCACCAGGCCCACCTCGTCCATTCGGTGGGCCTGGCTTCTGATTGGCTATCTCGCGGATGCCGAATTTTGGTATACATGTTTATTAGTGAATGAGTTGGTGTTTGGACTCGTGTATTCAACCAATGAGAGTTGAAATATCGTGCACTCTGTTTTTATCTCAGTAATGCAACTCAAATAAAACTAAACCTAAACCTAGTCTGCTTTGTTTATGCAGATTGTTGCATGAAACTAAACCTAGCTCATACATATATATGTTATTAATAAATAATAATAATATTTTTCCATCTACCTCCAACCTTACAAACATAAACGTTAATGTCCACGAGTATAGATGAAATTTCATGCAAGTAATTTATTTTTCTCAATTTGTACTCATTCAATCTTTCTAATAAGGCGCATTTGGTATAAAAAAGATGATACGATAAAATATTTTATCATATCAATTTTCTATATAAAAATTAAATTTGTAAAATAGAGTCAAATTTTATACAAAATGCACTCTTATTTTCTGAATTTCGTGTAAGTAATTTAATTTTCGATTTTGTACTCAGTTCAATCTTTCATGGTTACATACATATGGATGTCAGCAAGCAAGCTGAGTAAAAGGTCAGCAAAAATCATGCATAAAATGTACCAACTACTAGCTGCTTAATTTTCTTTTTAAATAAACTTCGTTAGCTTGAAAGAAGAAAGATTAGTAGTAAACTAAAAAGAGATACAATTAACACAAACAATATTTCCCTTAAACCTTCCTTCCTTCCTTTTTTTTTTTTGATAAACTTAAATCTTCTTTCTTAGTTCAAAATCGTTGTACACTAATTTAGTAGAATTTATAATCATTAAATTTTCACAATTATCAACAATAAATAATTAAAATGCCGATCGTTCCCTATCCCAATCAAAATGGGGAGCATGTTTGTATATTTTATTATTAGATTCTATAAAAGATAAAGCAATGTTATAAGGCACTAGTGGTGCCCAATACCACAATGACATATCTGTTTTTCACTAGATGATTTAATTAATAAACTGAATCTCACCTAAATTTCATCTAAATTATAATTATAAATGGATACATCATCTTGGTATTGGATACCACTAGTATCTTATAACATTATTCTAAACGATAACATTAGCCCTAAAGATATCATTTGATCTCTAAACTTCTTTATATACCAATTGTCATAATTACTTAAAGAGAATCCAATTTTCATTCCAAAGTAAATAATTAAGGACAGCAGTGGGAATGGTTTAAGTAAAAGCATCAATCGAAATTCTTGATGACCTTGCTATGTTAACAATTATTTACACTCTCGTGTATGGTCTTCATCAACAATGATTTCATTTCATTTCCGACTCTATTCATGATTAATATATAGCAACTGCATTTGAAGTGTTGAGTTGAGGGAATACCACTTCAAAGCTCGAAGACCATATTCTCTACCTCCTGCTTCACAGAGTCAAACAGCACAGTAGAGAGATAACGCTCCCCAGAGCTGGGGAATACAACCTGTTCATATTAAAATACTTGTACACTCAAATAAATGTTTAGGCTCTTGCTTCAACAATCGGTACACAAATATTTCACATGAAATTTTTGGTGTTCTTCCAAATAATTTCTCATCTTGAAAAATATTTTGTATGAAAGTCCAGATTATCAATACCAAAATAATAATAATAATAATAATTCTAACAAAAAAGAAAAAGAAATCTTTTAACTTACAACAATGAGTCTGTCAGCATTTTCTGGCCTCTTTGCTATCTTGATTGCAGCAGCTGCAGCAGCACCAGATGTTATCCCTACCTACTTATATAATTACATTTTGGCATTATGAATACCAATATTGAAGACCGAGGTTATATAATACATATCAACAAATCACCTAATCCTCCACTATTATATATAATGAGCATAAACTTACCAGCAAGCCTTCTTTTAATGCAATAAGCCTAGCAGTTTCTATAGCTTCGTCACTGGATATCTACATGTCAAGAAAACAAGGGATTCACTTCAAAGAGTTACGAACAGAAAAGTTAATGCATGTTCCTTTTGTTTATAATGGGTACGTTTATAATGGTTTATCATGTCTCATATTTATATACTAGTTCACATTCTCCCCAGAGTATAATATGTCATTCAATTTTATATATACTGGAATATTAACTAACCAGCATTATAAGTGCACGTGCTTAAGGCACGTAGCCTGCGGAGCTAATAATAACTATTTTAAACTATTAAAAATAATAGAGAAATAAGGACGTGTCCATTTACTCTACTTATAGGCATATACAGGGGCAATATGTCCTCACTGGATTTTTTTGGGGGGGGGGGGGGGGGGAAATTTTATGTTTTAAAAAGAAATTGTGTTTTCACTAAAAATTAGCAGTGCCCTAACTGAAAATTGGTTAAAATTATAGCTAAAGTCCTAATTATGCTATTATGCTCTACTGAATGAACTTATTGGCACCATTCCTGCTTGTATAATCAGTTGCCAAACAAGATTATAAAATTAAAATTAAAAAATTTAAGTTGTTGGATCAAAGCTATAAAACACAAGTCGCTTCCCATTTCTATATGAGTATAAAAAAGGCAGAAGGGGGTGATCGGCATAACTATCCTCTTTGAATGTAACCATAGGAGCTCTAACCATATTCAAAAATGTGGATCAAGACCTTACGGGTGGGTTGCCTCTACCGTATAATGGAGTGCGTCACTTGAATCCCAACTAAACAACTAGCGAGGACGGCACCCTAGAGACCGAGAACAGAGTATTAAAATGACAAGTAGGTACTCTCATATTTAATTAAAATGACAAATAGGTACTCTCATATTTAAAACTCCCGAAAAAGTTACCCAAATTCGAACTTTTGACCTCGAGCTTCGTGAATATCAACGTGACTACTAGACCACTTGTTCGGTGGTTTCTATATGAGTATGTATACATATGGATGGTTATCAAAGGCATAAAACTCAAGTCGATTCCCATTTCTACATATAAGTATTTCATGGTTAGGATCAAAGGCACAAAACCTAAGACGATTCCTTTTTATCTATTAGTATGGATACACATATATATATATATCCATGGTTACACGTACTCTACGAAATTTTAATTATTTCAATTAGAAGTTCCAAGGCATACTTGCACAATTTCATCAAGTTGACTCATATCCAAAACTGTAGGGATGACTTCACCACCAATTCCTTGCAGCTTATGTGGACCTTAATTTGACATATACAAGAATTCATTTCATCAATTTCTGCAGAACATAATATGAGGCCGGGCCCAAAAAAAAATGTTGCTGATCTGATCACGACCAACACTAGTAAAATGATTATAAATACTGTGTACAGTCATAACGCAAGGAGCACGGAAAACAAGCTGGAAAGGTGTTATAAACTCATATTTGTAGAAATATTATTAATCACGACTACATTACCAGGTTTTCCCCCGGATAATACAGGACTTTCAGCTGGTTCTACGCCATAGAGCTAAACATTAAACAAAGCAATTCAGGAACACATCAGTGTCCAAACATGACATGATCTTTTTCTTCAATTTTTTTTTTTAATTTCAATATAGACGTTTATACCTTAATGTGAGGGTTTCGCTGTTTGAGATATTTTCCAGCACCTGTTATTGTACCTCCAGTACCTATCCCACAAACAAGAGCATCAACTTTCCCACCCGAGGTTTTCCAAATTTCTGGTCCAGTAGTCTCATAATGGATCTGAATAATCAAAACACAAAAAAATAAATAAATAAATAAATCTAGACAAATTATCTTCAAACAACTTGTTTTACATGCTCATGTATATATTTGAATTTATTATTTAATGATAATAATATGCTAAAAAGGTAGTACTGTACGTTAGTGTTAATATGTACACCTTTGGGTTGGCAGGGTTTTCAGATTGATGAAGCATGTAACCATTGGGCGTCTTGGCTAGTATCTCCTTAGCCTTATCAAGAGCTCCTTCCAGGCCCTTGGCTGGATCAGTGAGAACAAGCTCAGCTCCGAAAGCACGAAGAATGGTTTTTCTTTCAAGACTCATTGAAGCAGGCATTGCTATTATTAGCTTATACCCCTTTACGGCTGCTATGAATGCCAACCCAATTCCAGTGTTCCCACTTGTACGCTCAATAAGAATGGTCTGCATGGTTTCAATTATTACGTACACCAGAAAAATTGTTATGCTACCAATTTTGAGCAATTACTATTGAATGAGCTCATTATAATTTTTGAGGCCGAGTGTAACGGCGTGACAGAATTGTCACGTGACGTACGACCAATAGGATTAATTAATGAGTCTTACAATGTCAAGTAATTGCCACATATGTACGTCATCATTCGTGATTACTAACCTTACCTGGGGTGATGAGACCTCTTTCTTCTGCATCTGTAATCATACTATTTCCAATCCTGCGATGGAGATAGAAACGTGCATATAGTGTTATTTAAGGCCGGGGAAAAGTTATTAAATACCCGTTTTTAAAATCATATTTTTATAAATACCCTTTTTAAATGTTTATTTCATAAATACATGAATTTACACCTATTTTTGGAGAAATGTAAACCACTTTGTTTTACACGTAAAATGTAGAGTATGGTATACATTTAATGTGTGGTCTACATTTCATGAATAAAAATTATACCAAAAATTGGCATACATTTTAAAATGTATGTTATAATGAAAAATATAAATCGTGATAAACATTTACATTATAAATTGTAAATATATATCATTCATATTTTACATATGAAATATGTATCTCATGGATAAACTTTACATTATAAATGTAGACCACTTATATTTTGAATATGAAATGTGGACTACAAAATTTGGTGTTTTTTAAAGAAAATTTACAAATAGGTATTTATAAAAAGAAAAATTTAGGTGGATGACCAATATTTTAAATTTGATTAAGTAGATGTCCATTTTTTATATTTTATAGCTAAATATTCAGTTATATACATTTTTACACTTATCTACCACTTTTAGTAATTGTACTGAAATGTACTGGATATATAATTTTTTGTACTTAGTATATAAAATTTCACACTTGTTCTATAATTCTATATACCAGATATTTTGTTATAATATTTGACAAAGAAATATTTATTTCAATTGAGTCCAAAATTTGGTCATATTTCTTTCTATAAACCCGTTATAAGAATAAGTTTTAGAATCAGATACTATGCATAAATTTCTCAATAAAAATGTAAGTAGCCCAGACAATCCTAGTCATGTCTTCTCAAAACCATGTGAAATGCAAATTTAAATGAGCCAACTCATTAAGTTTGGCCCATATAAGTTCCTGGCTCAAATGATTGGATTCTTAAGAAAAATAGCACAAACTAGTAGCTTACTTACAAAGTAAATGGTAAGTCATTGGCTAACTTAAACCAAAAGAATGACAATTTAGTCTTTTTTTTCTTTAAATAGTGGTAATTATCACAGCCAAAGATGTAAAAAATAGGTGGTAAAAATAATTGATAGAAATTAATAACTAATCTTTTCACATATTACCTATCTTCATATATAGCGGTTGTAAATAAAAATATTAGTGTTAATGTGTTATAGCAATTTCTCATTAGAAAAAACTTAAATAAAACTAATACCAATTGGCCATTACCACCAATGTGTCACCTAACCTAATCTTTTCAAATACTTATATTTTATAGCTCCACGAGGGGGTCCCCAAAATCATGTGGGGCAGGTTTGTCCCCTTGACCCACATCTAAGCCCACCATTTCCTTTTCTTTTTTTTTTTCTGAATAACAGAATCACAGTAAGTATCAGAAAGGATGGTAGAGTCGTAGGGATGGACCTGACTGGAGGTCATTTTGGCTTAAATAACTACTTTATGACCCTTTTCTGCATGGTTTTTTTAGGACTGGTAAAAAAGAACAAAATAAAAGTAAAAATAAAAATAAAATGTTCAAAAGTTCAAATTGGTCGTCGTAATGTCGTTTCCCTGCAAATTTGAGAGAGAAAGTGATACTTCATTTATTAGTACCTGTCTTTGACACTAGCGCAAGGTTCCATCATCTCTAACTTCGCAGCAATTCGAGCTACACAACTTTCCACAACATGGTTGAGATATACCAATGGTGTTTTACCAATCAACTGTAAATGTCAACAAAACATCAAAACATATATATCGTGCCATATTTAAACATCAAAGAGGTGCTAATTAAATAATTAGTGGCTAATTTTAGGTATAGCTTACTTCAGTAACATCTTCTGCAATAAGAGCCTTCTCCTCCACCATTCTCTATCGGGGTATCACTGTGTTCAGTCAACCAACAACCCTAAAGAAATCAGCAAAGACAAATAAATACATAATAGTCTCTTATTTTTATTCATCCAAAACAAAAAAGTACTTGCACAAATGACAGATTTTGGACCCTTTTGATTTGTGACAGTTTTCATTGACTCAAATTTTACTTCTAACAAACTTCTCAACAAAATATAGCACTTACCCAAAAAAAAAAAAAAAAAAAGAAATGCACGCTTTTACAATCATCTTTTACAGTAACGTTTTACTATCTCATCATGTGCAACCAAACAAATAACTAGGAGTTCACATAAAATCTCCACTTGAATAATCCAACTCTGGATATGACTTCTACACCACCATACTTAAACATCCTTCAGAAACCGAAAGCTTTCTTTTAAAAAAAATGGAAAGCAGAAAAAACAAATGAAAAGAAAAAAAAAAATCAGAAACCTTGTAGATATTTTTGCGGTAATTCAAAGGGGTAGTTGAGAAATATCGATGAACAATTATGAGAGAAAGATAGAGGATACCAGATTGGCCCTCACTCCCACCAAGCGAGACTTATCTGGGTCGACTGATGTATAACACTCCATATCTAAATAGATAAATAATATATAATAATAGATAGAAGAATCAACAATTAATTTATACTTGTCGATTGCCACATTTGATTTCTGATAATAACAAAAATATACTATGTGATGTGATTTTAGTTGGATTTTCATTCGGATGTTCCCGTTTTAACCGTATTTCTTTGACCAAAAGAGTTCTTTTTCATTTTGAAATTTAGTTTTCACCTCAGAGAACAAAAATGGGATTTGTGTCTAATTTTCCACTTACCTTCACTATTATAATTTATAAATCACAAACGTTATTGTCCACACGTATCGATGAAATTTCATGCAAGGATCTTACTTTCTGATTTTATGTCCACGCAATCTTTCCAATTATGTATATATAGAAATTTCATTGTTACATAATGATGAATAGTAAAAGGCCAGGAAAAAAATCATGGATAATACCAACCGATTTGCTTTGTATTTTGTTTTCCTTTTTTTTTATAGCTTGCATTTTGTTTTTAAAAGTTATTTGGTTGAAACAAGAGAAATGACTAGTAAAACAAAGATGCATCCTTCGTGCAAATAATGCTTTAAACCGCCCTATTTAAAACAAACGGCCATCACTAATTAAGGCTAAAATACTACACACGTGTCGTATTCTCGTCAGTGAAAATCAATTCCCAACCACTAATTTAGCAATGCATACAATCATCATTTTTATCAATAATAAATTATTTATATGTGGGTAATATTTTGGGTTAATGGCTATTGTGCCTAAACTATGGAAAAGTCTCAATATCGTCCTTAAACTTTAAATTTTTTCATATTGATCCTTAAATTAGTAGAAATATTTCATTTTAATCTCTTTTTTTTTTGTACATACTGTTTGATTCTTAACATAAATAGCATATCACATTTGCTTATAATTTTCAATAAAATACCAAATTTTCAATAGTTTTATACTACATTTTTATTCTATATGCAACTAATTTTATTCAATCAATCACTTTTAAAACTACTTCTTTGTGATCTAATCTCTTTTATAGTGCCAACCTATACTTCTTTATCTCAAATAAGTAAAACAGAATAGCGCAAATATTTCATATTCTTCTTAGATTAAAAACAAAACAAAGTACATAACAAATAAACTAAAATCTTTTCATACTTTAAGGACCAAAATGACAATTCAATTTAAAAACCAAAATTAGACTTTTTCCAATAGTTTTGGGACGTATTCATATATCATAATATTTTATCTCAATCGTGACAAGTAGCGTTTTCGTATTCCTATCGGCAATAGCATTTTTGTAATCACTTAATTAATTTTGCCCCCCAGGTTAGAGTCCAGTTTGATTCGTGATTTGTACGACCCCGCCAATAGTAAACTACAAAGGTACAAAACAGTTCACTATTCAATGCAATTTCTCGTATGTTATGATTTTGATCATAAATAAGAGTGGTGAATAGAGAAATAAACTCCCACCGTTTGCCTTGTTTCGACATCAAACTCCGATTTTTCTTCCAAGTATTATTATAAAGCAGAAAAATTTAAAGACCCTTTAAAAAACTCGACAAAAGTTGCTTACATAAAGAAATCCTTCCATTACGCGACTATACGCAAAATTTAACATAACAAAATTTTATTCAAAATGGGGCAAAACTGAGTAATGCAAGCAATTTGAGATTTTTTTTTTTTTTTGCATCTCGTAGAGATCACCAAAAAATTCTTCTGGAAGCAATAAATTTTAGATTTTACAAGTTCCCTACTATCATATTCTTTGAAATCTGAGAGCACAATTTGACAAAGCATTTTTCCCTTTGTACATTCATAACGCTGTAAAAAAATAAAAAAAAATAAAAATAAAAAAGGGGTCAACATCAACCCGTTTTGACGATATGTCCATTAAAGGCATTCGCCATCACCAATCTATTCACCCCCTTGCTTGTCTTAATCGTCGTCCTCTTCTGATGCCTCTCTCAACCACTAAAATAAGATGCAAAGACGAGCACTATGAACCAGAAGCCAACCCCAAAAAAAAAAAGGAAAAACAAAAAGTTTCAAGAGGCAAATGGGACGTATGCCATCAATTTTAGATGTCTCATCCTCGTTTCATATGTGTAGATGCGTACATTTATAATTGATTATCTTTATTTCATAAACTTGAAGACGCAAATTTGAGAAAAACAAAAAATAATAATAATTAACAACGAGATGGAGACTTGTGCTAAGTATCAAATCAGGGAAAAAACTGAATGGCTGCAAACTGGGAAAACAATAAAACTTGCCTGTATAAATTTTTTGGCCTGCTTAACAAAGATTTTATCGGACTCATCTGCATCTTTCTTTTCATCATCCCATCTTAGAATAGCATCTTCTTGTATAACATCTTGGTCATACAAATTCTCTAATATCTGGAAAAAAAAAAAATGAAAACAATTATTAAACTAAAGAAAAACAAAAAAACATATTTTTTTTTTTAAAAAAAAAGTAAAACAAGAAATCAAAGCCCTTTTTTTCTGAAATAGTAACAGCTGTAAACAAAACAAAAAAGTAAATTCCAGCCACATTTTTTTCTTATTGCAGAAAAGGAAATGCTGGGCAAAGCAATCACATAAAAATTTTCATTAGCCTTTATTTTCCATCTACAAAAGCGGACAACCAGCTATAGCCGGTGTTGTAGTTGTGTAAATGATAACAAACTCTAACAGTATATAATACCTTTGTGAAGAGCGGGGCGAGTTCTTTAGCAGACTCCAAACACATTTCTTCAAATGTGAGTATTACCTCAATCTGTCACGTTACGCCAAAAAAGGAAAAAACATCATTAAGCAGATTATTAGGCTGTCAAAAACTAATAACTGAAAGAATTAGCATCACTTTAAAATCATGCATATGAGAGATTACAGAGTGAAAACTCAAAAATTAAAGAGAAAACCACGCTACAGAAAATAGTAAAGAAAGAAACACTTCAGTCAATAACTACAGGGGATAGAAATGCATACAAAGAACTTAGAATC
The DNA here is from genome assembly GCA_002914805.1 of Parasponia andersonii. Taxonomy (NCBI): domain Eukaryota; kingdom Viridiplantae; phylum Streptophyta; class Magnoliopsida; order Rosales; family Cannabaceae; genus Trema; species Trema andersonii. The sequence continues at coordinate 1,226,588 of JXTB01000031.1, forward strand.
GTATTCAACATATTCTCAAAAAGACAAATGTTTCTTCCCCAGGGAAGAAATGAATTATCTTTCAATTATGTTGTTCTGAAGATACAATCACAATAACCAAACATAAAAGGTTAAACAGTATCATTCAGACAAAAAGAAAAAAAAAATGACAATGAGTATCAGAAGCACAGCTTAAAGTCACAGAAAGAAAAAACGTATGAGAACTAATTGCAAATAGCAAATACACGAAAACAGAGCAAAACAATAAGAGGACAGCACTGCTTTAAACATATCTATAAGGGAGAAGCTATCAAAAACCTAGGTCAAGCAGTCAATGATCACCAAAAGAAAAACTCAATGCTTAGAGTACGTATTGAAAACGATTACAAGCACAAACCTCCTCATCTATATCTGCGAGATAATACTTCAGAAGTTTCTTCCATTTCGTAATTACACGCTTTACATGTTCACATAATTCACCTAAGAAACAGATCCCAAAAGCATCAATTCATTGAAATCAAGAACGAACTCTAGAAAAGAAAGAGAGACCAATTGTGCAAGAGAATCATAGAAGATCAGAGTAATTGTGCAAACAAGATATGAATGTCAGTCAACTAGGACTTCTAAAACCTTGACCAGCTTCATTGCAAACGTGTGGTTAACCCCCAACGTGGTGCACATGCCATAAAATAGGGCAAACCCAATCAAATGACACCCAATTTTAATAAAACAACAAATAAGACCCCATCACTTTTTGCTTGTTCATTTTATTTTTTCTCATTATAATATTAATCATTATTGTTACTGTTGTCTTAAAACAATAAGATCCCCATGTTAGTTCTCCACCAACTAATTTAACAAATAATTATAACACTAACAATAACAATAATTACCCCAATTAACTGGGCCCATCCACGATTAAAAAAAGATCACAAGGAAGGCACAAACGAAAAGGATACAACACCATATGGATTTTTTTTAAAGTCAGTATATAACATATACATAAGAATCTAGACAATTGAGAACAGACCTAACAATTTAAGGTGGAGAATTTTGCATCTTGAAAGCCTATCATCCCTTTCCCATGGCCCGGCAACCTCTAATCAAATTTTAAAGCTTTCCCCAGAACTTCAACTCAGTGATAGAAAAATTTTATTCTTTAATCCGCATAAGAATATATCTTAAATGAGGAAAATTTGCATCTTGGCCCGTTTTCATTTTCCATGATCTAGGAGAGTCTAAATCAAGTTATTAGACTCCCGCTCCACTTCAACTCAGAGATTAATTAAACTTCAAGGCGTTCAACTATTATACCAGATATGAAGTTGATATTGGTACTCGAGATAAAATGCAAAACACATACGGTAAACGGTAAAAGAAGAGAAGTGCAAACTTAGGAAAGCTTACCAGTTGAACCATGTGAAGAATCTAGCGCGAATTTCAACACAGAATAAAATACAGCTCCTGCACAGTCTGCAGTTAACTTGTTGTACGACAATCTGCCACGTAATGGCCAAAAAGGTAATTAAAAATTTTATCCAACGCTACATGTCAAAGCATTGTGCCAATAAAGATTGGAATGCATCCCGTTATTTTAAATGTCAATGGAATGTATTAACGTAAAACATAAATTTAAATGTCAATGGAAGGATCAACAACTGCAACATGGAAAAAGGCTTTGATTGCTATTAAGGTCCTGCATGTGTTCCATCAGATTTGTTGCCAAAAAAGAGAACAAAAGACCTGAGGCAGGATGCAAAAAACCTTAGCCAGTGTTCTTTCTATTTCCCCCTCGAACTAGCAGAACCAGTTGTAATAGAATTCTAAGATTAATAAATAATTATTACAACCCAAAAGTCTAACACGTTATCAAGTGTAATTAACCAAAGTGGAATTTTTTCCAAGTGAAAAAAAATAAAAAAATACACACACAAAGATGGAATTTTCCTTTTTTTTAATGCCAAAACTGCTAGCTATAAAAATAATCTTTCTTATAAATATGGGTGGCTATGAATGATAACAGAATACCATACCTAAGTGAATTAACTTCTAAGATTACATTGTCTACATTAATATCTTCATGCACAGCTCTTAAAAATGTTGCTTCAACCTGCAAATGAAAAACGAATTTATGATAATTCGTTTGAACAAATGTGGTTTCAAATCTTTAAAAATGAAGCATTCTAGTCGACAGTTTCACCTCTTTTTCAAAGTCAATTGATTCATCCCTGAAGACTTCAGTATAATCATCTTCTGAATCAAGCTTCAGATCTCCAGAAGGCGGGAGAATACTGCCATCCGGAGCTAATTCCATGTCATCATCCATAGCATCTGTTGCCTCGGCAAGTTTTTCTGTAGAAATGGGAGCAATTGAATGCCTCCATTCTTCATCATGGCCTCCTTCACTAAACGACCAAATATAACCAACGCCTCCAGCACCAAGCTGATCAATAATGCTGACTAACATCAGATGACGAAAAGATACATGTAGTTGTTATCAGACAATTACTAGTAAGGCCTAATTATTTTGGGCTTCCTTTCATTATCTAGAAAGGAAATTTGAAGAAGTCAAGCAACACATGATTCACCTTTAATTCAAACATAATCAGAACAAACAACATTACATGTTTCCTTACTTAGCAATACAAACGAAAATGTAACATCCACCTTTTTCTTTCATTAACTAAGACCTAGTCAATAAAAAGTTAAACTTTAGGCGCCCAAATACACCAACCTACCTCTGTGCCCTCACACAGAATTATAAAACCAGTTACATGTACCGAGAAGGTATTCGCACACAACTTGAAGGGAAAAGAAAGAAATGAAACTTCAGGGGGGTGGCGGGGGGAAGGTTCTATAAGACTAACTGTAAATGAACGAGAAGCAAACCTGAGATGTAGGCCAACATTGTTTCTCTGACAGTTCTGATGTTATTTCCCTATTTGAATTGTCCACTGCACCAACAATCGCAGCACATTAAAAACAAAAGAGATAGTAAGTATATATAGTAATTGAAATACCCTCATATCGATTATACTCAACTACCCATAAAAACAAAGAGATGGTGACGTCGTGACGAAATAAATTTTTCTGCACGTGGTACTAACAAAGTATTGATGCCAAACAACAGCCCAACTGTTTTCTCAAAAAGGGGATGTTGAAAGTCAACACACACTTCCTTGTCAGCAATATAGAACTAAAACAATTAAGTTCCATTACTCACAAATAGCAATGACTCAGTCAACTTCTTTAAAATCACCAGGACAAAAATAGAAAAAACGCTCCCCACATGCACACATATATATAAAATTTTCAGCACTGTCATTTGACTTAATGCCTCAGAAACCTTATAGCAGCCATAAGAAGCCTAATGGAGAAGATTGCCTATGCCAAAGGTTATGAAAGCTATGCAAGAAATGATCTTGCATCATGATTTTCTTCATCCATTCAACTTAATGTACCAAGAATAATGTGCCAAAAATTTGCAGACGTGTTATGTACAAAAAAATTATTAATCAGTAAATGTTGTTGCAAGAGATAAGATGCAACAAAAGTTACATGGAGTTTCAACAATGCCACTGCTATTGTCGGCATATTCCAGCTCTTCATCACTATCTTGCTTAGTTGGCTGTTGAAATAACGATACTTTTGAATATGGAGGAACAACAAATTGTTGCCCAATAACAACCTGCAGGCAAGCAAAGTTTAAAACATAAAAGTGGTCAATGAATCATAATAATATTTAGGACACAGAACAAATAAACAAACAAAAAGCTTAAGAACAATAGGTTTTATAGCACAAACATTTCTTCAGAAAAGGCTTTGCTCTCATAGCAATCAAGATATATATGTGCTGCTAATGTTTCTTGTCTTTTTTCTCTTTTTCCTCTATTTTCGACGTTAATATGCCTATATGCAGCAAGTTGATAAAGGTATTTTAAACAGCAAAAAAGAAAAGAAAAAAAAAAGAAGAATAATAATAGTCATAAGGATAAAGAGTTGAAGACGTCATCCAAATAATTCATCTTATTTAGATCCGTAGAAGGATGAAATAAGTATTGCAGAGTCAGAATTCCTTATCAGTAGTAAATTAACAAATGCCTCGGCAATTTAAATTTTATTCTAATATCAATTAGGGTCAGTAAGTGACTAAGCACAATGAACATGCAACAAGTACAAGAAAGCAATAGTCATAGCAACAGTAATATAATAGTAAGAAATAGCCAGCATCTCATATCAGCAAAAGACAACAACCACAGTTGTTCCACATCCTGGTAAGTGTTAACAGGATAGCACAGCACATACCTTAAAGGACAAAACTACACCCGGTTCCAGAACTGCTCCAGATTTCATTATCACTCCATCACATACTATGGCATGGCTCAGCTTGCAGCCATCTTCAATAATGACATTATCCCATACATAGGAACCTTCTATCAAAACATTGGATCCAATAGTACACCCTTTCCCAATAACTGAATTTGAAATACCAGTGTTGTCCCCGATTTTGGTGCCCTCTCCAACAACAGTGAATGGACCAATTTGTGCAGAACGTGACTGCCCTACTTCTGAAGAGTAATGAAATTGGAATCAAAACCTATCAGACTTTCCTGCTCTTCACACAAGTTAACAAATGATATCCATAACAGTTAATTTTAACTTTTACCTGATGCTCTATACATCCCTTGTCTTTCTAATTTAGTTGCAGAGTTCCCAAAGAACATAACATCAGGCACCAATGGGTATGTCCAGCGCTGAATTATATCTTTACTAATGGTGTCATAGCTCCGAAAGTTGTCAATCCTTGCCGCATAACTTGAGTGAATTTCATGCGTGAATATTTTGTAACCCATAATCTGAATGGATATATGGTCACCTTAGAACAATTGCAAAACAAAAATAAATATAAAGGTAGATGTGCAAAATCAACAGAATATATGTACTTATGGAGCAGGGTACCAAGAACAATAAAGAAACAGTATCAGAAGATTTATATGATAGAAAATGTTAGTAATAACTTTAAACACCATCACAGAAAAACATAATAATAACAGAAAAGCATATTTGTAACTAGATAGAGTCAACATTGTATATCAGCAGACAAACGGTAAGCTGAGGTAATGTGGGAAAGAAGGTTTCAAAAGGTCCCACGAGAGAGCAGCATCACCTATAATATCCATTCATATCCCAAAGTAAAGATGTGAACATAAAAACCAAGTTCCTTCCTGAAAGTTCACTAGTAGCACCCCGTACTTTCCCCATGGAAATAAGGGCTCAAATCACAACCTAGATTTGTTCTACACAAAGAAAATTAAATTTAAAGGAAAATGCCAATGAGAACGAATAAAACTACCAAAATTTCCACTCTCACCCTAAACTACTATTCCCATTTTTAAATACACAAAAAAGCAAGTCACTAGAGATGCATTCCCTACTGCAGCCACACACTTAATATCAGACATATTCAAAAATGTTTGTGGACTATTATAGGCATACTAAAAATTTACTAATCAACAAAGCTCTGTTGGCATTTAACACAATAATGCTCGGAAGAAAAGGCTCATATTATTCATCGGGGGCAAGACAAATGCTTGTCTCTTGAGCACCACAACAACATAAATATGTTGGTTAACAAGAGATGTGTTCCAAGAAACACATACATCATCAACAAGCAATCCCTTGACAAAATGGCGTCGTAAATGTTGATAATCAAAATTGTCTGTAAAAAGACTGAGGACCTCTGGAGAGCATATATCAATATAGCAATCCTGCAGAAAAATAAGACAAAGTGAAATTTGCTGGTCTGCATCATTATGCTAAGTATCATAAACAACCACACTGTATCCTTAAAAAAAATTAAAAAACAAAACAAAACAAAAAACAAAAAAAAAAAGATAAAATAAAAATAAAAACTCTGTTTAGTTAACTATAAGTTATCTACCTCAAGACTATTCAACAGTAAAATTTCCATATTTTTCCAAAATAACCATTTTTTTTCTATTGGTCCTCATGCTGACCCTTGCATTTTTAACCCTAGACCTCATGGGAGTAAAACACAGGCCTAGCCACTTGACTTACCCCTCATGGTTTGTACAAACAACTCTATTAGCCACCAAAGTATAATATAGTTCATTGATACAAATAGTAAACAAAAAATAATTATTATTATGAACGGTACTAACAATACCATAATTTCGAGGGAAAATTAATTGAAGATCAGAACTAATGCAAGTTATAACTTTTCAAATAGATTAATGAGCAATTTACAATTACCCAGAAAAGCTTAAGTGAAAAATCTGAGAAATATACCTGTTTGTCATTGTGAAGCGAAATTGAGGTATTCTCAGCAAGCAACAACTTATCCAAATATATAACTCCTCTCGAATGGTCTGCCCTGTCCTCGTAATACAATAGCTGCTTTGTATCAGGATCTATTGCAATAAAAAGTTCATCAGTACCAAGGCGGGATTGGCGGGTGATCGGGGAAGGCTTTGACCGTTTAACCACCATTGTCATTACTGCATTACTATCCTTTTTCCTTCTCTCCTTGTGTTCTTGAAGTGCCTGAGTGAGTGACATGTTGCTTACAGTATCTCCACTAATAAGGACAAAATCTCCATGTATCTTCAGATGCAACAGAACATTGTTCAAACGTCAGTGTAAGAATGACTTTGCAATTTCCATAAGAAGGGAAATTTCAAACGAATTTCTTTACAAACAAATAATTATTAATTGTAGAAAAGAAACGTATCCAGCAACTGCATGTTAAAAGCAATGAAACATAGTCGTATCCCTTTAAATTCAAATGAAATACAGTATCATGAGCACGTCATTCTTCATACAATATCTACTCTCTCTAAAAAAAAATGATCTGGGCTCTACTTCAGGCAGTATAAATTTCACACAGAAAAATGGATCTAAGGAGAATGAAAAATCAACATACCACATTGCGCTCATATATCAACCGCAGGGCATCTCCAGCACCCACAGAATTGTGCGACTCTATTGTTTGTACTGAGAAATTTGGTTGAGAAAACCATTCAGAACTCTCCAGGTAATGAATTACTTGCTTGGAATGAGCGCAGCAGAAAACAAAAACTTCTTCAACACCAGCTGATTCAAGCCATGCTAAGGTGTAATTGATCATTGGAACATTTACTAATGGTAAGAGTACCTTCAAGAACAAAAGCTTTACTAAATAGAATGCATGGAGCACTATAATTCATGCCACTCCCAAACAATTAAAAATTAGATAAAAATAAAACTAACCCAGCATTGAACCAACAAATCAGAGTTTGCAAACTTCCCAAGAAATTCTAAAACAGTCCTCGCTATTGATTGCAAATAACAAAACTTTATTGAAACTGAGTTTTGTATATGGATTCCTTATATCTTCAGGCCCTTCCTTGTACTCGATCAAATAAAAACAAAATAAACATATCCATTCATATACATTAACACATTCAACAAATATATATCATATACATATATCGTGCTGTATTTATTCAATCACAGAGCACGGAGTGTGAGAGAGAGAGAGAGAGAGAGAGAGAGAGAGAGAGAGAGACCTTGGGGCGTTCAAGGGTGATAGGTCTGAAAGTGGTGGCGAAACTATCAGCCAAGAGGATGGCCTGTAAGGGGACACGTGTCAATTCCTCGGGATCCTCTGAAACCCTAGATGCACCTTTCTTCTGAGCACCCATTGCTGCTGCTGCTTCTTCTTCTTCTTCAGACAAATAGAATCAAACCAATTAGAATTCACAATAACGACTGTAATAAGAAATTGGGGATTGAAGAAAACCCTAATCTTGAGATCAATATAGAATACCCTAATCCGATAATAGAGATTTTAGGGGAACAAAACCCTAATCAAAATCCCCAGTCCCTCTCTGTCAGACTCTGTCAGTAATATCACAAGCTTAAGCTTTTCAATACTGGAATTCGGTTCTTCGATTTTCGTAATTTCAGTTCGATTGGGCCGCTAAGCCCAACAACAGGCGGATCTTGATTCTAGACAATGTATGGGCTAAAAAGGCTTGGGCCTAAAGCTTCAGCTTCTCATATTTTGGGATATTTGCATAAATAGTTTTTCCAGATGGGATATTTGTGATTTATTAGTAATTGTTTTAAACTTTTTAGAATATTAGAAGTTTCGTCTAAAAACTAATATCAAATCACTATAAAAATTATGGAAATAAAAGGGTAAGAAAAAATTGATTCCGCTAACTTAGAATAAGTGCCAAAATTTTGAAAATAAAAATAAACATCCAAATACTACAAAATAATTCTCAACCTAATTTCCTCTAAATTTAAAGTGGGGGATATTCATAGTTTGCCAACATTCATAGATGTCAATTTCACTAAACAAAATGGTGCATTGACCTGAATAGTGCGGATTTTTATCATTATAAACGAAGCGGGTACGAGATGGGAATTCATCCTTAATATTTAGCGAGATTAAGACGGGCTTAGGATTGAGTATCCTCCATCGACTCCATCCTGACTATATGTAAGTTAAATTTTTATTTATTTTTTATGTAATAATAGTTCAACTTTAAATTATTTTTAGGAAAAAAAAAAAGAACAACGAATGTATAGTCGTATACTATTGTTTAAGTTTTAAGTATTCGAGATTATAAATAAAAGATATATTATATGATTTTGTGGTTAAATATTTTATATTTTGAACTCTAATATGTTGAAGTCCTATTTGAATATTTTATTAGTTATTAATATTTTTTATTCAATTATAATTCCAATCATTTTGAGCTAAAATTAGAATTTTAAATGAATTTAACTCTGTGTTTTAATATATTTATACTTTTAAAAGATTCAAGCTAACGTATGAATTTTTTTTATTGATTCAAAATGACAGTTTCAAATTAGAACCCAGATATATTAATAGGGAAAATGTTCTCCAACGGTGATTTTCTGAAATTATCCTGCACCAAATTAAATATAAATAGTGTGGAGATAGTATACTAAAACAATAACGAAGGCGAGGATGATAAACACAAAATCGGTATCGCTCTTCCTCGTTGGCATCCTAACTGATAGATTAAGTAGCCAAAATAATTACTTTTTGAAAAAAAAAATAAAAGTAATAAAAATAGTTGTTATGAGTGATTAGTGTTGTACTCCTCCAAAATATGAAAGTAGAAAAAATGCAAAGGTCCTGAAAATAAAAATATGCACCATAACTTTCTACAAACAAGATGAATAAAATAATGATGAACTACAGTCTAGACATGATGATCATTAACTGTAAGGAAAAAGTTCGCATCTCTCAATAAACTTTACAAGAGAAATACAATTATCACTCTCTTTTAAACTATCTCAATCTCACTGCTTGATGTATAAATTTTAATAAGTTTTATTATATTATTAAGATATTAAATTTGATAGTAAAATTCACATGTCATAGTATAATTCTGTCATACTATAAGATTAAAGAATGTAAAAAAGTAGAAAAGAGAATCTGTTTAGTATTCCTCGTCTTTACAAATACAAATTGTTGTGTGACTCTTTAATTTTTCGGCTACTCAATGCGCACTAAAGCAACGGTGCACTTAAATTAGTTTATGACATATACATGGCACCTAGTTTCATTTTCTCTAATATATAAAATACATATAAGATAAATATCAATTTTAATATGAAATAATTACATTTCTATACCTCATAGCTTGACCATTTGCTAGGTTTATATTTTATTTTGGCTACTAATAAAATTGTCATTCAGATATAACAATTATGACAAATTATACCTTGTGAGGTTCAGATACCATTTTTTTGAGATTATCAAATACCTTTTTAAAAGACGAAAAGACATATTTCAAAATTAAATCCAACTCAAAAGAAATAAAATTAAGAACTAAACTATATAAATATTAGAAAATTAAATACAAACAAAACAATCAATGGTAATTAGTTATTATTCTTATTTGATTTTAAATTTAGCTTAATTTTTGAATTTTATAAGCTTAAATTTTAAAATAATATTTCAGTAAAAACTTATTTGAATACACTTTTATTTTATGTTTTTTATTTTTAAAATTAAAAATGAAAAGAGTAGTTGGATTTCCTCAAACAAATTCTTAAGAACATCTTCACCTTTCAATTTATTTTAAAAAAAAATGAAAAACACAAAATATAAGTGGATCCAAGTAAGCCCATAGCGGTCAAAATTATGATAAATGTTAAAGCTAGAGAACAATACTCTTAACCCAAATGTAAATAATAAATGGAGCAAACTATTTTAAACTATAACGTATATAAATTTGGTTAATTTGTTTACTAATTATTCGAATATTTCTTTTCATTTTGGAATCCACACTCAAAACATACAATAGTTAGCTGGTATAACAAGTGGTACTAGCTTATTTCTTTTTGGCAAATAGCAAACAAAAAAGAGTTGAATTTATATATGGGAGTAGTTATTTGATCATTTTTTAGCTTAAAATTTAATATATAATCAAATTTAAAAATTTATAATTAAATGTCCACAAAAATAGGATTTTTACATATTCCATAACTGAATTTTAAAAAAATAAATATTTAACTATAACTTTTAAAACATAAATATCTACTTAAATCAATTTAAAAAATTGATCATCCTCTTCCTAGTTTTCTCTCGTTAAAATGATATTATTTTTTCCATTTCAATCAATACATGTGCTATGTTTTGGTGTTTGGATCAACACATGTGATGGATTTGTAGATCTATCTTTAGAAATTAAATCGACTCAAGAGTCATAAAGATATTGATAACTACATCATCGGTAGCTTCCACCATATATGTACACATTCAGATATTTGTCTATACCACTTATATGCACCCATATCGTGTTTCACTATATATATATATATATATATATATATATATATATATATATATATCAGAGATCTGTCACTGTCATTAAAAGTTTTCTTAGAAAATGTCTTAAAATTTTAGTAATAATCAACATTTTTTCTTTTTCCCGAATAAATGGTGACTAATGTTATAGTTTTTTCAGCTCTAATAAGTAAAAGAGTAAATTGCAAAAAAATATTATGCACTTTCTGTAAAATCGTCCTCGGCTTTTAGACTCTAAAAAAAAACATCAACGTTTAGATTTTCAAAAAATTGTCCTCCGCTTTTAGACTCTTAAAAAAACATCCACGTTTAGATTTTCAAAAAATTTGTACATTCATTAGATGAATTGACCAATTTACCCTTCTATTAAACATGGAATGTTTGAGGTTAGCTTATTCATGTTTCCAAACACTTAATCCTTTTCAAATTCCCAGAAACATAAAAAAAATTAATAATAAAAAACTTACCCAAAAAAAGTCACAGACAAATCTGTGTAAATAACATGGATTCCATCACTAGAAAAATTCATAATCTAAGTAGTGCAAATCTAAAGAACAACGACAAGAATATGGAATGAAATCCAAATCTATCTACAATATTATTCATTAAATAGAATCAAGACTACACCCTCAAAACAAAGAAAAAGATTGATATGACAAAAGAAAGAAAAATAAAAGAAAACAAAGAATAACAAAACTGTTCAATTGTCTATTATCCTTTCTTTCCATTTTCTTCTCAAATCCCTCCAACAACAACAGTGAAGAACTCGCTGCCCACACTGCAATCAATGGCACTCACATTTGATTCATTAAAAACTCATCTGCATATTCGAAAATAAATGGAGTCTCATTCCCAGTCAATTCCTCCATATCCCTCGTTGAAAGCAATTTGCACCCAAAAAAAATCGAAAATAAAAAATCCCCAAATCATTAAAAGCTCCCAAAAACGACTATCTCAAAATTGATTTGAAAACCAAATCTTACCTGCATAAACTCTAAGCAAGTCATCACTGTCCGTGCTAACTCTTAGCAAGCTAAAATCGTCGCCCTAGCCTATGCGGCTTCCCTTATGCTATCATAAATTATGAAATAAAAGCAAGAATGAGTATGTGGCATCCAAGTGTTGGTTCACGTTTAATTGAGTGTTAATTTTGTCTTTTAATTTTATAAATTAGGTGAATTCTATACAGATAGTATAAATTTTTTGAAATTTTAAATATATAAATATTTTTTTTGCAAAGTTCAAAACTCTTGGTCCATTTAATATAAAGTGTATACTTTGGGAAGTATTTTTTTTTGTAATTAACTATAGTAAAATATTGTAATTATAATAATAAGATTGATAATAGCAATAATGTAATCTTATTACATTTATAATATTTAAATTTATATTATAGCCAATATCCAAGGGAGAAAAAAATTCATACATTCACGCTAAATAGTAACACATATTTCGGAAAGGATCTAAATATTAATGGTTTAAATCTTATTATAGGTTAAAAAAAAACTCATTATAAATTAAAAGTGAATAATCAATGTATACCATGCTATAAAAGATGACATGTGGTTCCTAACCTTTTCCATCGTTAGTAATCAGATCCCTAATCTTTGTTTTTTCAGTTTTTAAATATCTAACTTTATATATTTTTATCACTTTAGTCTATTTTTCACTTTTCTATCTAATTCAATCATTATCCAACAGTTTTAATATCATCTATGTTTTAACATTTACATAATGTATTACTTAGGTGCATATTCTTTATTTTATAGCTTTTAACTCCTCAAATTTTCATTTTTTGTAATACTTATGTTTCTTTGAGTTAATTTTGAGATAAAATCAAAATCTAATCAAATAGTATTAAATAAATCAATGAAAACTATCTAATTCAAAAGTAATATCAAAATGACTTAGTTAGATACTCATTGAAATATATACCAAAATTTTGCATATAAAAACCCATTTTTTTGTGTATAAATGATTGTCCATTTGTCAATTAAGAGTATGGGTGATAATTCGTATCAGTGGATCGTATTCATTTCGTGTCAATGTCTATGTATAACAATATATACCTTAATTTGATTCCGATTTGTTTAATAATCGTGTCATAAATTCTAGCTTGAACCTATTCTATTTATGAACGAGTTGATTTGTAGGTCATATTCGGATTAAGTTAACTTTACACCATCTGTTAACCCGTTTAATCTAAATTAGCTAAAATATAGTTTTTCAATACATTTAACATAAAGTTATACATATTTTATGACTTTAAGACAATAATATTTATAAAAAATAAATTGAAATCACATAGAATCTCAATTTATGTACATAATAAAGTTTTAAAAATATACTAATATTTTCAAATAGGTATTATACGAATCATAAATGGGTTGATCCAAAATTGACTCATTTAATACACGGGCCATTGTGGGTTAGAAGGTCAATCCAAACCTGATATGTTTAATTAACAGGTTCGCGGATTCAACTTAATTTTGATCCGAGTCCGTTTAAGGCAAATCCAAACTACTAATTCCGTATAGGTTTTGAGTTATATTGTTGTATGGTGTCACAAATTACTAGCACTAGTTGAGAGACTTTTGAACTATTTTTAAACAATTGTAAAATTATAAAGTTATAGAAAATGAATTTCACGACAATTAACAAGAAATCATTATTAAATAATACATTTTTTTTCATGTAGTTATATCCATGTATGTACTCGATCGATATCTATTCATAAATATTAATTTTTGTGTTATGAACTATTATCATTTTTAAACCATTTTCTATAAAATTAATGTATATTTGCTATTTAAGAGGTTTTTCAACTTCTTTTATTATTTATGACTTTTAAATTAAAAAAAAATTGATGAGTTTATAGATTTGGAGAAAATAAATGTTACCGTGTTAGTAAGAATTCACAATTATATCATACAATATCGTTGGTAGTAAGAATTTACTAAAAATAATATTGTTGTTTAGATTATTCTTTTTTTTATATATATATGTATATATATATTATTGGTATTGAACATTTCATTGGTAGTTTTCATTAATTTATTTAGTATGTACAATTTTATTAGAGTTGGATTTTTTACTCAAAATTAATTTAAAAAGACTTGAGTGTTACGAAAATAAAAGTTTGAGGAGTTAAAAGTTACAAAATAAAAAATAAGAATTGAAGTGATACATTATGTAAAAGTTGAAGACCTAATTGATATTTAAACTATTTTATAACAGTTGAATTGAATTTAAAAAGTTAAAAATGGACTAAAGCTATACGAAAGTGTAAGGTTGAGGATCTAAAAACTAAAAAAAAAAATGTTAGGACCTGATTAGTATTTGAGAAAAAGGTTGAGAACTATATGTTATAGAAATCTTAAAAATTAATGTAGTTACAGATATGCATATAATTAATATATCTCATGTATGGCGATTAGGGTTGAGCATCAATCAGATTAAACGGGTTAAACTGCCCACTCAACTCGCCCAATAAAATTTCGGATTGCAAAAAATTAAATTGAAACTCACTCAATTTTAAAATCATAAGTTTATAACATGACCAATTTATTGGTCGGGTTAACCTACCTTAGCATTTATGAGTATGATTTTATGTTTCTTTAATTCTTTTTCATATTTTTTATATAATTTATTGTAACAATAAATTAAAATACTAAAAATAAATCTAATTTGACATTAGGTGAGTTGTCAAAATTATCAAATCTGACTGATGTAACTTCGGATTGAAGTTTGTTAACCTAAATTCAATTCAAATTAGGTTTTAATCAGATTGTTCGGATCTAGGGAAGTGGGTTAAAAAGTTTCTACGCACCCCTAGTGACCATAACTAAATTCACGTTTATGCATCACATCAACGGCTTTATGACTGTTAATGTACGCTTATTAGTTTCCGTCAATTTCGACGTAGTCTCGTTTAAGTGTTCAACCTTTAATTAAGACCCTTTCTCACCAAGGCATTATTAGGAAGATAAAGCCTTAGATGCATGACTAGTCAGAGTCAGCAATTTTAATATAAATTTGATACAACTGTTTAGTATTTCAACCAAAAAGAATAATATATATATATATAAGCATTTATATCATATATGTACATTTAAAAAAAAAATCTACAACAATAACATCTGATGGCAATAAAAAAATCGTATAATTTAGCAATTTCTAGTACTTGTTCAAGTATATACGTTTCACGATGTGTTTGCTTAATTAAAAAAACAAATAATAATAGTAATAATAATAGTGGCTAAAATATTCATGACCTATGTTTTCCTCATTCAGAATTTTAAGTTCTTTTTTTTTAAAAAAAAAAAAAAGAAGTGAGATTTTACTAAAAACTCTCAATATTACGAAAAAAAGAAAATAACCATACATGATATCAAAATAACTTAATATGCAATTCATACCATACCCTACCCCAACCCACCAGTGGCTAAAATATTCATGATCTATGTTTTCCTCATTTAGAATTTTAAGTTAATATAAGTTCTATGTCCTTTGCCAATTAGTAGATTTAGATTAGTGGTATTTTTAACTATATGCTTGTCCAATCATATCCAAATTTCCTTTTTTTNCCGGATTTGAACCGGGGAAAAAGAATTTGCGGTGCCCCGCCTTACCACTCGGCCATACCGCCAAAATGAGACGCACGCGTATCTTCACATTGATTTTTTTTATTTTTTATTTTGTTTTAAAAAAAAATTTAAACCACAGGTTCACTATGGAAGGCAAGTGGAGTCACACTATATGCTATAATGCTAATGCTGCTCAGGAAATTCTTTAACAGTAGTTGCTCTTGGGACGTGGGAGCATGGCCTATATATATATATATATATATATATATATATATATATATTTCCATAGTCTTCAATTTCGTATAAATTTCAGATGAGGTGATCGTTCTTCAACTTCGTAAAACTAATTAAAAATACACAAATTTCTTCTGAAAATATCCAAGGTAATATTTTATTCAAACTGTATTAAATATTTATTTTTCTTGTAAAAAATATTCAATGTATTATTTACATTTGTAACCTATGGTCAAATTCAATATTCTATTATTTTAAAATAAAATACAGTATCGCTTTTATTCGTTGATGACTGAAAACGAATAAATAAATATCCTGTCTCACCATATTTTTTTGTTCCAATAATCTTTCTTATCATTAGCTTTCCACCTTCGTCTTATAGTTTTGTGAGGAATCCAAATATGATAACGGGACTAAGCAACTATGACGATTCACTAAAAAAACTGATGATTTTCATATTATCTTTCTGACTTTCTCAAATAACTCTTCACAAGATATTTCTCCAATAATTCTTTGACGTATCTCAACCTCTATTACGAATCTAAAAAATGTTGCGTGTGTAATAAACCCAAATACAACTCTGAACGCAACAAAAATAATCATAATCCTACATATATTGGTATACATATATTTTGAAGACATTCCACGTGATTCAAACTTCATATGTTGCATACTATTCAACAGATTTTAGAGTTTTTACCATCAAATGGCCAACTTCAATAATTTCTTTTTTAAAAATGAAAAAAAAAGGCCAGTCAAACTTTGTGCTACAGTAAGATTCTAAATTTCTTTGTTATAACTTTCTTAAATCTTTTTATCAAAATTTTACACCGCCTCAAAAGAATAGTTTTCTTATGGTCGAAATATAATGAAGAATGATAGTTTGTTTTGTTGTTCAATTATTAGTTAACAGCTGTGCTTGATGATATAGTTTTTGGTTTATCATTAGAACTAAATAATTAACTATGATATTTTGCAAGAGTTAGATTTCCAGATGAAAAGGATGATAACTTTATTGTTATTACTATTATTTTTAATGGAAACTTTATTGTTATTTTCGTGACTGCCATGAACATCAAGAGGCCCGCGATTCATGAGTTCATTTGGGATAAAGCCAAACCAGTCAGGTGTCCACGAGTGACTTCTCATCGTCTTTTTATTTCTTTTTGATTATTTGTTTATTCTTTTTTGCAATAAAAAAAATAGTTAATGGTACTTAGCTTGTCTCAAATACGCCTTTATAATATCTGCAAATACTATATTTATATATATATATATATGGTTGCAAATTCAATAGGTATTTTTTTTTTTTTTACCTATGGATAAGTATTTTTTTTTATCCATTGGATCACCATCTAACGGTGATTCAATAACTATAATGAAGTATATGAAAAGACGTGCATTATTAGTATTCTTTCTCTCTTTTACTTTTTACAATAAAAAATATACTAACTAAATTTTCATTGGTCAAATTGATACTTATGCATAGGTAAAAAAAAAAAAAATTGGATCACCATCTAACGGTGATTCAATGACTATAATGAAGTGCATGAAAAGACGTGCATTATTAATGTTCTTTCTCTCTTTTACTTTTTACAATAAAAAATATACTAACTAAATTTTCATTGGTCAAATTGATACTTATGCATAGGTAAAAAAAAAAAAAACATGTGCCCTATATATATATATATATATATATATATATATATATAAAAGCAAATAGTGTCTGCCAACTTTTGGGTTTTCTTTTCTCTAATTGCAACAGTTATTTATATAGAGATTTTTTATATAGAGAAGACTGATATAATATTCACTTCCATATGAATTTTCTTTGTTATAAAAATGCATTTAATATTTTAAAGGCCGGTTATAGATTGACTACTTAATTGATTAATTTCTCAACATTAAATGGTTGTCAAGATTGACTAATTTTAATCAAGTCTTTAAAAATTAAAACAAGCTTAATGAATAAAAGTTGAATATTTCATAAAATTCCACTTTCATTTATTTTTTATATGTGGTTTTAATATTTCATATTCAGGAGTACAAGCTACTATATAATATATATATATATATATCTTGATTAAAGAATACAAACTACTATTAAATTGGGTATTTCGTTTCCAAAGTAGATTAGGTGCTCAAATTAAAGCCAGGAAACAGAGGGCAAGCAATTTAGAATTGAAATCAGTACAATTTGTAGAATTAAAAATTTTGCATAATTTGTTTTTGATTTCAAATGCGAGTTTATATATAAATTAATAATAAAAAAACCAACCGAATATTACATGAATTGTCCAAACAATTGTACTCTATATCAGTTTTGTTGTACTTTATCTATAACTTAAATTTTTTTTGTGAGCTTAGAAAATATTTTATTTACTTTTTTTTTACTATCAGTAATGTATATGTTTACATATAAACAAACGTATTATTTGGGTTCCATAATTGTTTTAAACTAGATAGTTATGTGATTTAACTTAATTAGCCATGACTATTTGATCAATAACTGACGCTATTATTGTCTTTGATATTCGGAAACTAAAAATGGAAAATATTCTTATCTATATTTAATGTCGCAAATGGACGATAATGATCTATTACATCATTCCTAAACTTATTGATTCAGTGATTCTTGCAAAAAATATTAACATTGATCACTTAAAAGGAAATAAAAAAAAAAACATGAATGGAAAATTTAAATCTTAAACCTTAATATCCCTTAAAAAAAACGGAAGATCTTTTAAACCTTAAGATTAAAAGTGAGTGTGGTCGTTAAACCATTATTGGTTACTAGACTAAAAGATTAATAAAGAGTAAACCTCACAAATTCATTAGCAAAATAAAGGAATTTATACATTTACAGACGAAAATTTCCCACACAACAAGAGGAAATCATAGAGTCAAAAAACTAACAACAATATGAGATATATCTACATGTATATATATATATATATTTGTTTTGGATAAACAATATGACATAAATTGAAATGGAAAGCCAGCAAAATTTTTGATCCAAACATTAAGCAAAAAATAAAATTTCGAAAGTCAGGTTTCTTACAAAAACTAAGCTTTTCCCGAAATATGAGACCGCTAATTTAATTTTTTAAAAATCCTGGACAATTTATTTCCTTAAATTTCAATAAAATTCAGGCACAATCATAGACACCTTACCTGACCTTTCGAAATAAAATTGAAAACTATATAAAGCACATGACAACAGCGAGACGTTTGGACAAGTAAATTGCAATGTTCCAAAATTCCTACACCCAGATCCACAATACAAACACGCAAAAACCCTCGGATTCAAAACCAACACTTTCAAGTCAACAAAATGGACGGTCAGGATTCAATAATCGAAATGCATTTCAATCTAATTTAGTTATAGTATATATATATATAGTGTGCAAAAATATTCGGGGTCCTATTCGATTTAGCATCTTCTAGTCTCTCTCTCTCTCTCTCTCTCTCTCTCTCTCTCTCTCTCGTGAATATATATTTGTTTCTCTCTCCTTCGAGAGCTTTCTACCTTTCGAATAACACTGTTTTAGAATCCAATTATATGTGATTACTATCATTACAACACTTCTCTTTTTTCTTCCTCCATTTTTATTTTCTCTCGAATTTTCTCGTCTTGGTTTCCTGTGACTCTCAGAATTTTCCAGCTGAGAAAAACGTTTTCCGTTGCTTGTTTCTGACTTCTTGATTTGATTTTTTTTTTCTCCCGAAACTTTCTCGGCTGGATTTCGTTTTTCGGTGGCTGAAATTTTGAAGCATTGATCCAAATCACGGAAGCTTTTTTTTTTTTTTTTTGGTTTTAAAGTTTGATTTGGAATCAGAGAGGGAACTTGAGAAAGAGAATTCGAAGCTTCATACTCTGCTTTGCTCTCTTCATTGCATTGCATGTTGCTTCGATTCGCCTTGGTAAGCATTGTGTAATTGTATATTTATGAATGAGAGTTAAATAATTCTCTGTTTGGTTGCCAAGAAAACCGCCGAGAAAGTTCTTAGCTTTTTCCTTTTCCTTCTTTTTTTGATTAGTATTCCATTTATTTTTTTCCTAATTTTCTGGGAAAGCAAAAATTTCATTGCTGCAACTTTGGCTTTACATTCTGTTTAATCTTTCTCTTTCGAATTCTTTGTTTTTATTTTCTATTTTGAATAATAATTATGTGTATAACGACCTGCCTCTCTACAAATATAAATATTTTGAGATTGAATGAATAAACCGAGAAGAGAGCTCAATTTTTTGACGTGAATGTTTGTTTGTTCATTGATTCAGGATTGGTAGGGTTTTACGAGATTCAAGAGTTGTTGTAAAGGACAGTTCGGAGACATAGATTACAGAGATAGGAAGCTTAAAAGGGAATCTGAATCCTTGTCTTTTGAGCCATAACCTGATCACGTCATTATAGATTAGGGTGATTGGAGATTAGGACGAAACAATGGCTGTCGGATTGAGCTATGTGGTGTCAAAGTTGCAGATGCTATCTACTTCAGATCATGCCTCAGTGGTGTCCATGAATCTTTTCGTGGCGCTCCTTTGTGCTTGTATTGTGATTGGTCATCTTCTTGAGGAGAATCGGTGGATGAATGAGTCAATCACAGCCCTTTTAATCGTGAGTTTTCGCTTTGGTTGTTTCGAAAAGAAAAAATCAGAGATTTTAATGAGTTCTTGATTAAATTATGGCGTTGGTGGCAGGGTATATGCACTGGAGTTGTTATTTTGCTGGTTAGCGGGGGAAAGAGCTCGCATCTTCTGGTCTTTAGTGAAGATCTCTTCTTTATTTATCTTCTGCCTCCTATTATATTTAACGCAGGGTAAGTTTTTTTGTTCCTATTTTTTTTTTTCGCTGTCTATTGGGTGGAGCTCTCTTGTAATGGCTGTTTTGAGTTATCTCTGATCTGAATTTTGATGATGGATTTCCTAACTACGAGATTTCAGTTTCATGCTTTGCTATAAGATTTTTGATAGGTGGCATGTAGTGCTTACTGTTGTGCATTAGCCACATACACACAACACCCCCTTCCCCCCAACAAACAAACAAAAAAAAAAATAATAATAATAATAACAATATTAAAGAAAAGAAAAGGAAGAAGAAGAAGGTAATTTACCGATCTGTAGGTTCTACCCACATCTTTTGTTTTATTATCTCTGTGAAACATTATGATTTTAGTTTGATTGATTCTAGAAGTCGTGTTCTCAAAATTTCCTTTTTTTCTGTTGTTCTTATGGAGTAATTCAGTGATACGGATATTTTCTTTTAAAAATGTTGTTTTTTGTTTTTAATGTAATAAATTTTAATAGAAATGCAAAGTATTTAAATAAGAGAAGTTTCTGGTACTGGAACATGAACATCCTTGTGCGGTTTAAAGTAAAAATACAAAATCATCCATCCTATTTTCCCGCAGTATTGAACCATTTTTTCTAATTTCTTCAAATAACCATATGTCAATGATGGATTTACAGTTGTTTTCTTATTTATTCAAATCAACTTATATTTTTTATTTTCATCTTTCTGCCAGGTTTCAGGTGAAAAAGAAGCAGTTCTTTAAAAACTTTATAACTATTGTGCTGTTTGGTGCTGTGGGTACATTAATATCCTGCACCATCATAGCACTAGGTATATCTATAATTCTTCAACTTCATTTTTTACGCTAATTAGGAAGATGTCCTGTGAAGGAGAAAACACGTTTGATACATTGAGATTACTTAAGTATTTGTTATAACCATAAACTTGGGATGCTTGTTGCAGGTGCTACACAAATTTTCAAGAAGATTGGTATTGATTCCCTGGATATAGGAGATTATTTAGGTACTAGCTTTGTGTCTTTCTGTGTTTAAATATTATATTTATATCCAATTATTCTTGCATTGATTATATTTGTTACTTGCTAATAGTGTCATGGTTCTATTAATCTCTAATTACATAGATTTTATTTGTTATTTGCTCAAGTGTCATATTTCTATTCATTTCGTCCTAAATTGTTTCATTTGTTATTTGCAGCTATTGGTGCTATTTTTGCTGCAACAGATTCTGTGTGTACGTTACAGGTATGTGCTGTATCAGTATTTCTGAAGTGTTGAAGCAACTTTAATATAACTCTTGCAAACTCAATTTGTTAACTTGTGTTGCAGGTGCTTAGCCAGGATGAGACACCTTTACTCTACAGTCTTGTTTTTGGAGAGGGTGTCGTCAATGATGCTACGTCTGTGGTGCTTTTCAATGCAATCCAGAACTTTGATCTTACTCATATTGATTCCAAAATTGCTTTGCAATTTATAGGAAACTTCCTATATTTGTTTTCTGCAAGCACTTTTCTAGGAGTGTTAGTAAGTCATACTCTTTCTCATTCTATATATGCAATTATGATTGTATACATACCTTGTCCTATCTTGTTGTAACTTCTCTCTGTTCTTTGCAGACTGGCCTACTTAGTGCTTACATTATCAAAAAGCTCTATTTTGGAAGGTATGTCGCCATAATTGAGATGTCAAATCATCCATTGTTTACTTGGTTTCTTGTAATAGTATTTGACTTGTGTTGTATGAAAAAATCAGATTTATTTTTCTATTGGAAACTGATCATTCAGTCAGAGTGGAAGTTTTATAAACTTGCTTTTCTATATACAGGCACTCTACAGACCGTGAGGTTGCTCTTATGATCCTCATGGCATACCTTTCGTATATGCTAGCAGAAGTAACTTTAACTTTACCCTTATGATGCTTTTCTCTTTCCTGACCCCCCCTTCCCGTTTTGCCCAGATTTTCAGAGAGGGCTAATGGAAATAAGCAATAACAATTAAGCTGGTCTATTTGATGTGTCTTGCAGTTGTTAAATCTGAGTGGCATACTCACTGTTTTCTTTTGTGGGATTGTTATGTCACATTACACCTGGCATAACGTGACTGAGAGTTCAAGAACCACTACCAAGTAGGTTTCCTGAGAATTTCTTAAAGCTACTGATTCCATTGATTATGTATATGAAACTGGTCAAAACCTGGATTTGACCTGTTTTTTTTAATCATATTATTACAGGCATGCATTTGCAACCTTGTCATTCGTTGCCGAAATTTTTATCTTCCTTTACGTTGGTATGGATGCCTTGGACATTGAAAAATGGAGATTTGTAAGTGATAGGTATGACTACATATCCGCAGACTATTGTTGTATACCTCGTTGTTTTACCAATATTACAGTAGTTACCTTATTTTGACACATTGTAAAATAAAGCTGCCTCTTACATTTATCAATTGGTATTGGTTTCACATTTGCAGTCCTGGAAAATCAGTGGCGGTGAGTTCAATAGTGCTGGCTTTGGTTCTTGTTGGAAGAGCAGCATTTGTGTTCCCCCTGTCTTTCCTGTCCAACTTAGCCAAAAAATCTCAGCATGAAAAAATCAGCTTGAGGGAGCAAGTACATTTCTGTTTCCTGAATAAATTTATTTTCCTTGATAATCTAGTGATCTACCAACTGACACCAGAAAATTTTTCTTTAGGTGATAATATGGTGGGCTGGACTCATGAGAGGTGCTGTATCCATGGCACTTGCTTATAATCAGGTAAGTTATTCACGTCATTTTTATTTCAAGGTTAAACTATTTCTAAATCTCATATGCGTCAGTGTCACAAGCAAGGAAAAGTTCTTTTGGCGAACTACTAGAGTCAGTTTCTGTGCTCTCTTATCTTTATTAGAAAAACACACGTAAAACCAAGAAGAGAACCACGCCATGTCAGTGTGACATGTTAGTATTAGAATATCTCAATCTGAACTTTTTTTGTATTTTCCCCCAACGCAGTTTACAAGGTCAGGCTATACTCAATCGCGAGTGAATGCAATTATGATCACCAGCACAATAACTGTTGTTCTTGTCAGCACAGTGGTAAGATATCTGTTCTATTTATTTATTTTATTGATTTGGGTGGATCTATTGTAGCATTGGCTGGTCTGGATTTACATGTGCTGTTCGAAATCAAACATTGTTTTTCATTATTTAGCCCTTTTGATGCTTTATTAGTTTGACCACTTATTATGCTTTAATATTCTGACCACTTAAGATGGAAGAACGTAGAGATACTTGTTGTACCTGTCAGGCCCATTTGGCTGTGAAGTATTCTGTCAGTAGTATTTTGTTGTTCTATTCAGCCTGATTTATGTGTCTATGATTGCATTCTCTATCTAAGAAATTTAGTATAGGCATGCATGGGGTCAAAAAGATCTCAGCAATCTTACAACATATGGGGTTTACAAGAATTCAATAATTTTTACATTAAGATCACATGGAATACTCCTTGTCAGCCTATGGTCTTTTAATATGTAGAGTTTCTTCTTGCTTGGACATCATGATGATTAATTATTATTCTTATTGTGCTTAGGTATTTGGTTTGATGACTAAGCCTCTTATAAGGTTGTTGCTGCCACATCCAAAACAAACAACCAGCATGACACTATCAGACCCATCTACCCCAAAATTGTTCCTTGCGCCACTTCTTGGAAGCGGACAGGATTCTGATTTTGGTGTCCATGATGTGCCCCGACCTAATAGCATACGGGCTCTTCTGGCGACCCCAACACACACAGTCCATCGCTATTGGCGCAAGTTTGATGATGCTTTCATGCGTCCGGTGTTCGGTGGCCGGGGTTTTGTTCCTTTTGTTCCTGGGTCCCCAACTGAACGGAGAGAGCCTCAATGGCAATGAGAAGACAAGACAACCGGAGTGAGTTGTAAAATAGTTTGTAAGTTGTGTACATCTGGTAAAAATTCAACAATGAATGACTTTAAGATCAGATTCCGAAAATTTTTGTGCGGCGTTTGGCGGTGAGTTGGCACTGTACCATATATTATGTTATTATCTTCTGCACTGGCATTATATATTGTGTATAGCCTTTTTTGTTTGCCCAAACAATGAAAGGGGGATTTGTTTGTTTCGCTGGCCCATTGACAACGTTGTTTTCTGTGGTACTCTGTAAAATCGAGAGCTTAATCTATTGTATGTATTTTTGGCCCATAAGTGTAACATGTAATATTAACATTACAATTGATGCTTTATCCCGAGTTTATTTGTTGATTGATGCTTGCTTTGGCAAGGTTATTAACTTGTCTGAGAATCCGCATTATATGAATTTAAGTTGCTGAATTTCTTTCATCGTGGGATATACATCTTATACATTGTTCTTATCTGTCTGCTTATATAGATACCATATAATAATGAATGCCATATGATAAACTCTCACATTTTTCTTAGCGTAGACAGTTTTTGTGTTGAGGCCCGTTCGGCTAGCGAGACGGCACTTGGATGTATAACTACGTGATTGGCTCAAGTATGTCAAAAATGTAGTCAATAAAAGTTGATCAAATGAAAACTCTAGAACCGATTTGCAAAACAACGGTGATTTTTGGCTAGCGAGACGGTACTTGGATGTATAAATACCTTTCATTTTGTACACCATCGTCCATCCAAATACAAATTTGAATTTATACTCCTATTTGATCAAACCACAAAATGGACTGATAATTTACTGAAGGGATGTTTTCACTTGTTACCAAACAAAGAAAAAAATAATGAATTTTTAAAAAAGTTAAGAAAAATAAGGCATATAAAATTTTTGTCACAACAGAACTCGGAACCATGTTATAAGACTCTTGTAAACGATAAATATCATGATAATTATTCAAACACCTCCGCGCATCAGCGCAGCATCACCAAAGTTTAGATGAAAAAACTTCAAATGAACTACGATAAACAGTGTGAGCTACATGTGAAACACGGGGGGGCGCTTAGGCAGCGCTTCATAGCCACTGCTGGAAGACACTAGCCTATCATTGTAACTTGGTACCCTCAGAGGATCCCCGGGGTAATAAGCCAGGGAACTACGTGGGCTTACATTAGAAGTGACGCCTACAGCTTGAGCAGCCCCGGCATATGGACCGATCCTCCCACTAGTGGCTACACCGGTTCCATACTGCTCAGCTGATGAGGTCATAGGTGCAGTGACAGCTCCAGAGCTTGCTACTCCATATTGGGCAGAGCTCATACGATGATCCTCAAGGATAGAACTTGTCAAACTATAGGCTACTCCACTCGCCAAGTTCGTGAGCTGGGTCACAGGAGGTGAGCGCACCAAACCATGGGATCCAGATGGTAAGCTTGTATGTGAATCAAGGATGGCACGTGCCAAATTGTAGTACCTGGAAGTGTACTCTGTTCCCTGGCCTGTGTATGAAGCTGCTGGCTGATGAGACACTTCAGTACAGTATAAGTTTGAAGCAGCACCAAAAGATGGATTTGGAGGTGGAGGTGGAGCAGCAGCAGCAGCCACCGCTGCTGCCGCTGCGGCTGATGCTGATACAGCCATTCTAGCTGATCTTATCAAGTATTCTGTGCTTTCACGTTCATACAAGCGTTCTGGCCGCTGATGCACTGCATGGCCTGTGGCTACTCTAGCAGAGGCATTCGATGGTGCAGCAATTCTGGCTGATGGTATCAAGTATTCTGTTCTTTCACCTTCAACAAAGCCTTCTGGCCGCTGATGCACTGCATGGACTGGGGCTACTCTAGCAGAGACATTCAATGGTGCAGCCATTCTGACTGATGGCATCAAGTATTCTGTTCTTTCACCTCCAAACATGCCTTCTGAAGAATGATGCAAGTGGACTGTGGTTGGTGCTCTGGCAGAAAGATTTGTAGCAGCTGCTGCTGGAGCTGTTCGTGGATGCTTACTTCCACTCTGCTGCTTTTTCGTTTGAGCATTAGAATCAGGGAAAGTACGTTTCTTTCCACTCTGCTGCTGCACCTGAGCTTTGGGAGCAGGGGCTGTTGGTGTTACTCTCCTCTCTCTTTTCTGCTTTCTCAGCAAGTCAATTCGTTCTTTAAGATTCTCAGGAGGATATTCAGATTCCAGCTTGTATTCTTCAATGCATCTTACTATGCTATTCAGAGCCGATAGTTCTTTGTTTGCAGCATCATCCTGCATATATCACAAAATGGGCAATTAGATAAGAATCTAAGACGTGCGATGAACAGATGAATGCGTTATATATACCTTCGCCTCAGGAGAGTTGCTCTTTTTCAAAATAGAGCTAGCAACCTTCTTGGCCTCCTTCAGATGGGCTTTAAGAAGAGGTACTGGTGGGAACTTGTCAGCCAGTTGTAGTGTACAAATGAATCTGGTAGCCTCAATTACCTTATCTTGCAAAATAAGATTTTGGATAAAATCTGTTACAAAAGAAAAAAAGAGTCGATAAAATTGCATGTTTTCTTTGACATTCCACGGGAAGATAGTCATAGAGATATAGACCAACATAATAAGAAACTCCTGCTTGAAAACTAGACTGGAAATAAATGCAGCTGCAGTAGTGGAAGGAAATATGATGAATAAGAAAAACAGATGAATAAAGATTTCCACCCAGATTTCTAACATAAACAAAAAAGATTCATGATAGAAGAAGCAAACTTGTTATTGTCTTTCTTCTCATTAAACAGTATTAGAAACCCAACTGAAATCGTCGTTTTACAAAATCAAGATAACTTCAATGCGCTAAGCACTGGTTAAACATTGTATCACATACTTATGTAAGTGGATCATCCAAAGTAATACAGTTTTCACACTTTCTTAAAGATGTAAGATTAGGAAAGAACAGGATAATAATGGAACGTAACTTCCTCAAATACAAATAATGATAAGCTAAAATAAAGATTGGACTATCAGAATGGTTCTCCAAAACTCACCCGGGGCATTCTCAGATAAACCAAGAGACCGAAACATTTCAGGAGCCAGCCTACGCTGCACAACACAGCCAACAAACTTCAAAATCTCGTCCCTATCGAAGTTGTCCACCAACCCATAAGCATCCAAAACCAGCAAAAACCCCCAAATCTCCATAGAATTAACCATTTGCGGTTTCATTTTCGTCTCCCAAGCCGATGCAAGTTTACATGCCTCTTCCTTCACTTGACCACTTATCAAAGGTCTCACCTTTATCAACTCCTCCAACAAAACCACACAGCCTCTCCTCACACAACTGAGCTCAGTATGAACCACTCCGATTTTCAACTCCGGCGAATGAAACCCTTTAATCGCCTCAAGGACTAGTTTCCCAGAATCTTCAAAACCCTTAAGCACATCCCTTACATCCTCACGCACCGACTCATGATCTTTCAAATTATACTTCAAATAATCTATCAGCGCCTTCCCATCATGTACAGGATCCCCCTTAAAACCCACTTTCGCAGCCAACGATTCCTGGGGTTTGACTTGGGGTTTCGGGGCATCATCCGATTGAATATCTGTTGATTTCACCTGGGTTTTAATGGCTTTGGCTTGGGGATTGACTTGGGTTTTCGGAGTATTCAATTGGGTATCAGTTGATTTCAACTGGGTTTGTGGAGAATTCGATTGGGCATCTGTTGAATTCAACTGGGTTTTCTCGGAATCGATTTGGGACTCGAGGGTTGGCTCCACTTGCACCTTTTTCGAATTAGGTTGGGATTCTTGGGTTTGGGGCAATCGGGTGTTTTGGGGTTTCTGCGATTGTTCAATTTCGTAAAGCTTGGATTGAATGGAACTGTTTATGGATTGGAAGTGGTCCTCCAGGTCTTGCCACTGGAGGGTGAAATTGGCTACGGCGGAGGCGTGAGCCTTGAGAAAGTTGAAGGCTTTGCGGATTTGTGGCCTTTTAGAGTCCGCAATTTCAATCTCCGGAGAGACTCTCTCTACGGTAGTGGACATTGCCGGAGTTGAGTAAACGATAGTACGGAATTTGGAACCTCAAAACAGTGGCACTTTCTGGTTAAGCATCCAAATAGCAGAACAAGACTCGGATTGAAAGGAAGGTTAAAGTCGGGTCTTCCTCCTTTCACTTTTGTCTTTTTCTTTTTTCTGATTTTTAATTTTATATAATTTTTGAAAGTTTGTTTTAACAAACAAAACGACAATCCTTAGAAAAACGGCAATATTATTTGAGAAACTAGGGGGAAATTCGAGGCATATGCTCTCAAAGAAAAACATTTGTAAAATATGTACATTGAATAAAATATCCTTAAAAAACTAAAACTCATTTAAATATGTAAGTAAAATAAAATTGTTCAGATCTTTAAAAACTTTTTGAAAATCAAGTTTAAAGGTAACGAGTATAGTTTAAAATAGTTTATTACCAAATTTTAGGACATTATTAGGTAATTTATGTGTTAAAAATTTATTTTTAAATTAATTTTTATGAATTTTAACAAAAAATTTGTGATAATTATTGAAAATTTTGATGATTTTCGACTTGATAATGGCATTGAGTTTTTAGTGTTAAAACGATATGTGCTTTTGTACTTGAAGATTGATTAAAAATGAATAATATATCGTTTTAATAATGAGTAAATATTCTAAATTCTGACTTATTTGAACAACACACCGTGATCATATCAAACGACATTAAAATGAAATACTATGATAAACGACTATCGTGTTGACTTTTACCAAAAACATAACATGTTCATAATGTATTTTTTCCCTCTTCTTTTTTTTTTTTTAAAAAAAAAATATTTTGGAGGCTAAAAATATGATTTGATATGTCGCTTCTTCAACAAAAGACAAAGCTTTCATTTATCAAACTTAAGAAGTTTTTTTTTTTTTTTTTTTTTAAGCTTTCATTTTGGCCTCGACTCCTAAATTTTATTCTTAGAAACTTAGTTACCTAAACTTTGATATCGTTGCTAGAGCCGTCTCAACACAAATAAAGGCCTTAGGCGAAACTTGTAAAAAGGCCTTTCAAAAACTAATTTTAATTTTTCTTTCAACAAAAGTGAAAAATAAAAAATAGTATTAGTCTTTTAATTCAAAATATTTCTATATTTTGAATAGATGCAAAATTATTGTATTTAGACTAAAAAAACAAATATTTTGTTAAATCTTTATACTTAAAATTGGCTAATATAGCATGTTTTATCAATGATACGCTTACTTCATCTTCTTATAATGTATTTAAAATTGGTTGTTAAACTATAATTTTTTTTTTAAAAAAACTACAAACTTATATTTTTAAAATATTCAATCAGCTTTTTTCGTTAGCTTAATTTATCGTATCTTATTCATGTTTTCAATAGACATAGTTATTAGTATAATTAAATATATTATAAAGTAACGCTCTAAAACTAGGATGTGTAATCTTAGAATAATAATGAACTTTAAAAAAATTATTGAAATTTCAAAAAATAAAAAAGATCAAGTACAATAGAGTATGAAGTTAGTACGGATATAGATACAACATTCTCCGGTACAACTTAAATGATCAAATAAGGTACTAATTAAGAGTATTTTTAGGAAGTACTGACAGATAATAGAAACATAAGTTTTGAATAGTACATTCTAGTATTTTTATTTCTATGATTATTATGGGACCCGTTCCCAAGTCATACGTCACGTGGACGATCGAGCGGCAGAACAGGTCACAAAAGGGGTCCACCGTCCAACAGGTGTCGAGAGTAATTAGTTAAAGGCCATGGGGGTCACACGTAATTTCACAATCGGCCATTGGGCCGTCCGAGGTTAGGGCCGAGCCCATCACAGACTTTGGACAGTCTCGGCCCAGTCCGACCCTTACCTCGACAGCTGGGGGGTCGGAAGCCCCAAGGGTCTTTCACCAGAATAGAATGGAAAGCAACTCATAACTCCAGACCCAGACAGAGCATTTAATGCGATCCTGGGTAGGCGTGCACAAAGGACAAGCCTTCCTGACAGAACGGCGATTTACCCAAATCTCACCCCTGACAGATTCAAGTCGTAGAAGACGGCAAAAATCAGGCTACGGCGATACAGACATTTAATGCGATCCTGGGTAGGCGTGCGCAAGGGACAAGCCGTCCTGACAGAACGGCGATTTACCCAAATCTCACTCCTGACAGATTCAAGCCATAGGAGGCGGCAGAAATCAGGCTACAGTGATACAGAGGAGATCACGGAAATCTTGGCCCGTGACCTCTGGAAAAAACTTTGAGGAGAAAGGTACTCAGTCCTGAGATTGAGGCCCGCATGGTTCACAATTTCAGGACTATATATGTATGAGCCATGCGTTCCCGAGAGGAGCATGTACACTTACAGAAAGAAATATATAAAAAAGCTTATGAGTAAGAAACAAATATATACTCATACAGTACTAATTTCTTGCTACCCTGAATAAAAGATAGACCACTGACTTAAGCATTGGAGAGTCTTTGCAGGTAACCCCCTCGTCTCTCCAACCCCGCCTGGAGTTCAGATTACTTTGGGATAGCGAGGACACATGGACAGTTGGAAAATACAGCATCAGCGGTTCAAAGACACGTGGATGGCTGGTGAGAAACCGCTCCAACTAATCTTTTTTTTTTTTTTGCTAATGTGACTAATTATTGAAATAACAAATAGCACAATATTATTTTTCAGTTATTGATAAGAATGTAAATATAAATGTTGCTAATTTTATGGGATTTTTATTAAAACTAATTCAATTTTTATTTAAACGAAAAATATTGCTACATCTTTAAGAGTATTACTTTTGAGTTTTTATCTATATCAATTTAACATATAAATTTAAATTAAATATAGCAGATTTAAGATGTATTATTTCTAAAGTATAATTTAATCATCAATAAATTAGGGTTAAAAGACAATTACATCATATAAAACCTATAATTAGGCCCTTGGCAGATGTGGGGCCTAGGCCATTGCCTAAGTGGCCTACCCCTTCAGCCGGCCCTGATCGTTGGCCCACTGGTCCTTCCATTTCAAGTTTGTTAAATTTAGAATGGTATAATAATTGTTTCGTAAAGAATAAAATATTTAAATAGAAAATTCAAGAATCCAAAATAGTACAAAGAACGTGGTTCATATTTCATAGCCATTGGTGAAATTAATTATTTTATGTTATTTATTCTTTTACACAAAGAATCTCTGCAACTAACTTTAGTATTTCACTAAGATGTTTTTCATATATTGAGCTTGACAAAATTGTCTTTACAAAAACAAAATAAAGTTGAGGAATTATATTGCACTGCAATATTCAAAATGACATTATAAGTTTTAACATTTAAAAGAAATAAAGATTAACTGTCATCAATAGTGCTTGAATTAGGGTTGTACTGTTCCTTTGAGTTATGGAACTTGTACTATTATGATTTTGAATTTGTGTAGATATTTAATTAACAATCTTAAGATGAAAAGGACAACAATGTAATATGTAAGACCATTTTCAATGTTAATATTATAGTTAACATAAAAAATGGCAAAATATCAAACTTAACACTATTTTTTTTTTTTGAATGGATGACTTTCATTTTACCAACAATAATAATACAATCACGAATCTAAAAGAAAGATCAGATTACAAAGAATCCATGTCAGTAACTGTTGTGCGGTCTAAAATCCTAAGGTCGCATAAGTGTTATATGCGACCTCCTTTGATAATGATGTATGCGACCACTCCCGTGATGGTTATATGCGACCGCTTCCACAGGTTTTGTGCGACCTTCTCTGTATAGTTTGCCTTAACAAACAGGA
>JXTB01000031.1:1263277-1274712 GCA_002914805.1 Parasponia andersonii
TTGGATAATTATCCAGTTTTATGTTACCCAATTGTATAATTACCCGTTTATTCAATTAGGATCCTAGAGACATAAGGAACCTAGGGGGATAAGGTCACTACAATCTATATAAAGGGGGCTCTATGTTCCGAAGAGATCATCACAAAATCTGGGCAGAAACAAGTCACAGAAAATAGAAGTCAGAGCAAATACACGCTTAGGGTATTCCAAATTTTGGGTAGTCTAAGTCTTGAGCATTCTTCAATAGCTTTCGAGTATTGTACCCTTGAGTATTCATCAATATAGTGAGAAAACAGTGGACGTAGGCTCATCTTTTTCGGGGCCGAACCACTATAAATCCCTCTCTCCTTATTTGCTTTGATTATTTACTTCAATTTACACAAGCCACATCTCTTAATTATTTATAAATTTATTGTTGATAAAACCTCCATCAACAGTAACCAATTAATCAGACTAAATTTTTATTGACAAATAGGAAGGAATAAATTATACAGAAAATATACATAGATAATGTACACATAAATCCACAAAGGAACATATTAGAGTTCCATAAGAAATATCTTTTCGGCTCATTCAATTAGCTGACTAGTTATTTAACTATTTTTTAGCTCAAAACTTAGTGTATACTAAGCTCAAAAATTTATAGCTAAATGTTTAACTCACTTAATAATAAAAATGAAAATACAACATATTTTACAATTGAAATTTAAAAAAAAATTAGCATTTAGCCATAACTTTTAAAATACACACATCTACTTAAACCAATTCAAAAAATTAGTCATCCACTTAGTTTTCTCTTCATTCAAATCATCCTCCGTAGGACTGGCTAAAAGGGTAGGCTAGTAAGGCAATGGCCTAGGGCCTTTATCGGCCAAGGCCCCTAATTATGGTTTTTACCTATTGTAGTTCTATTTTTAGGCCTAATTTGTAGATAATTAGATTATACTTTAGATATAATACCTCTTAAATTTGCTATAACTAATTCAAAGTATATGTTACGTTTATGAAAAGTACAAACTCAAAATTAATACTCGATTTAGCAATATTTTCATTGAAATAAACAATTGATTGGTTTTAATGAAAAATCTCATACAATTAGCAACAGATCTATATGCATTCTTATCAATAAGTGAAAAATAAACATTCTACCATATATTATTTCAATTATTTTGTTTCATTACCACTAAAAAAAAAAGAAAACTAATTACAGAAATGAAAATAGCATGTTACTAGAAAGTAGTATTTATAAATATTTATTTTTCTATTTTCTTTTAGTACCTACTAAATTCACTCCTAATTGGTACTATATTTGATCTCTTCAGTTCTATCAAAAGTTCTAAATTTATTCTTACTAATTTCATGTTTTATTTTGTTCTTAATTTTTTTTGTTGTTATTCTAAATATTACACATCCTTTTAGGGTGTTTATTTGCAATATATTAAATTATACTAATAACTATGTATACTGAAGACATGAATAAGAAAAAAAAAAGCTAATCGAATATTAAAAAAATTGTGATTTTTTTTTAAAGAAAATTTATAGATTAACAAATAATTTTAAATGAATTATGAGATGATAAAGTAGTGACGGTATATAAATAAAGATTATAAACCTATGAATTAATGGAACATACGATACTATATTTGTTAATTTAAAGAATAATTAAAACCAGCATTTAAAAGGCCTATTTACAAATGTTGCCTAAGGCCTCTAATTGTATTGAGATAGCCATGATCTTTCGTTACCAGAGTTGATTCCTTTGATTGATATGAGTGTAACACCCCCTAGCTATGTAGTTCAAACTAGGAAGCATTACTCTTTTATAAACTATAACTTTAGTTTTGTTCGAAAATTTGGCCAATTTAAACTTTTTAAACTCTAAAACAAAAGAACCTGCATGACATTATTTTTTGAAAGTGTCTTTACAAACTGTACAACCAAAAAGTCCTTATTCATTTATCTTGCTATTTGCAGTGATATTTACATCACACCAAAAAATCAAAATACAAAAAAAACATCACCCACATGTCAAGCTCGTCTATATCTGTATAATCGTGGCGACAAGAAAGCGTGCTAGCCAACTAGCAACTCTACACATCATATATCTCATCACCTGCATCATAGGAACTAAATGAGCTAATGCTCAGTAAGTAAAAATCATGCATGCTCGTGAACATGTTTCATGCATAAACTTTATTGAAATTCCTATTGTACTTTTTCTTCCATAACTTTTTATTTTGATGCACTTTTTTTAGAAAACATTTCTTTATAGGGCCCTTGAGTACACTACAAAGTCGCGATAGTCGGTAGGCTACATCCACCTATGCGGGAAGGAAATACATAGCCAATACACACCATACTTACCCAACGCAGACCGACTAGGTAATGCACCTAATAAATCTCATAGTACAATGCTTAGTCCCGATAGTCAGTAAGCCATGCCCACTTATGCTGGAAGGATGCCTGTGCAAATTGTATCTTATATTTTAGTTATTATTAATAACGCAGACAGACTAGACAATGTACTTAAAACATATGTTGTAAAATCAGTACAATGGTACTACTTTAAATCTAATGCGTGGAAAACTTCATTTCTTTGAATATCATGCTTAAATGATTATGCCATGCTTATGTTTCCGTAAGCTTTATAATAATAATATAAATAATACATAATTGAAATAATACACATAATCATGTAGGAAAATATCTTGTATCTACAATTATTCTTGTGATGCAGTTAAAATAAATCTTTATTTACCTTGTATCTGATAGAAAAGATAGTGGAAATGGTCAGTATCTTCTGTGGCAAGATGTGTGAAAGACCTGATATCAATTTTATTACTAAAATTATCACTACAATGTAAAAAGTTTAGAGAAAACAAGTACAAGACTGAATCACAACTTTTATAAAAGAAGGAACTCTAATCACAGAATGAACCAAAATGTCATATACTTTCATAAAAACTAGTCTATTAGTTTCTAAATGGTACCATTTAGTTCTAAAAATATTTGGACAGTACCTTTCCTATTTTTAGGACATCCTCACATGATTAAAATCATGGTTTAAGACATGTAATAACAATCAACAAATCAATTCCCAGATATAAAATTCAAAGAGGATCATTTAGAGCAACCTAAGTGCACTTGAATTTCTTTCGTTTAGACAAAGTTTAAAACTGCTTTTATACTTATGTGTCATCATAACCAGCCACCAAATGAGTGTAATAAATAATAGGATCTATAAAATATACACTCCAAGTTTAGAAAATCAGATTACAAATATAAAAACTTAATCTACCGCACATGACAACACTTAAATCCATAACTAGCACACTTTAAGGTTTTAAGTCTAACTTTAATCATCCACTTAAGTTCTGTATTTCCAGCCACATATAAGGTTTCTTTAGACCTTAGTTCATCAAATAAAAGTTTTGATTCAAGAGCTAAAGCAATAAAAAGAAATTACCAATTCTAAATTCTACAAAAAGCTCACCTTGACTAGTTTGAACTTTTGTTGAAGCTTGTATTCTACTTCCACAAAACTGATTTCTAAGACTTTAAAATTGATCTTAGAACTAAAGAGGACCTAGAGGAAACATTACTTAAGTAGTATCAAGTGGAGAATTGAAATAACAAAACAAAACCTAGGAAGAAGAACTACTAGAATTACCTTGACTAGTTTAGACCTATCTTACTTTCTTGAATTCCAAATTGAGTTTTACCACTTGGAAACTCTTAGATATGGATAAGGGGAGTTGAGAGAAGTATAGAAAGTGGCTAGAGTGGTTCAAGTCGTGGTTGGGGAGGAAGAGGAAAGAAATGACTAGATTTGGTCAAAAATCAATACTTAATTGCTCAGAAATGGCATAACTTAAATTCTAAGGGGTATTTTAGGTATTTTGCTCATTACTTTTCAAGTGTCAAGCTCTAAAACATCCTTAGCATACTCACCACGTTACTTATCAATCCTATACACCCAAGTATAAACCAAAATGGTGAAACCTATCTTAGAAAGTGAAATCTAGTCATACTTTGACTTATGATCCTATATAGCCAATCTTATTGTAATTTGGTGGAATCTAGCCTCATTACCAATCATTTAACATAAAAAGAAAGTCAATTAGACTCCAATTGATAATGCCAACATAATATAATTGCCCAATTAATAGAATGCACAAAAATGATATTATGCGATTAAGCTGAATCTAAATTAGCTTAGTGTAAATATAGTTCAATACAGTGACTGCCACCTCGTACTTACCTGTAACGAACTTTTTTGAAAATGCTAGAAATGAGTCCTAAATATTAAATTAAAGCTATTTGACGTGTTAAATTCACAATGAATTTGGTTCCGAAAAGCGTGAAAAATGCATTTTATCGAAAAATTACTATTTGACTAAATTTTCAACAGACATAGTTTTTAATGCATGTGCATATAGTAATCATTCATGGATGTATTCTTTGTTCTTTTCATACATCAAGCTCTCTCTCTAAGGGTACTGAGCTTTTTTGCTGTATGGGAACACTTCGACAACCATTAGTATAATAATACATATTGAAAGCATTTAACGATCAAAATGAGTAATTTATCATAAAATTGACACTAGTTTCATGATATGTCTATTATGTAATATGAACATATTTATTATTGGCTTATTATGTATGTGAGAAACTTGGGCATCATAATAAGGAGGAGTCTTTTGTAAATAATGGTTTTTGACAAAATAAAATCTTCCAAATCTAGATCTCAAAAGCTTCAAATATTGAATAATAAAACAAAACACACACAAAAACAATGGAAACGAACAAAAGCCACTTAAACTTAGAATTAGATAGGACAAAATATCCATAAATCTAGATCTATGACACAATATCTTCACAAATGTAGAAAAAATTTTCAAAATAAAAATATAAAGAAATACCCCAACCTTAGGAAGAGATCTAAAAGATCTTCTCTTCCAATAGGTTAGAAAATCCTTCTATATCTCAAAACCCAAAAAAGATTTGGGAAAAAAGAGACGCAGTTTGGTTTAGTTTTTTAACAAACTAAAAGTATTTTTTTTTAATAATTTGTGGGCCAAAAGATGATTGGTAAAAACCTAAAAATCAAATTATTTAATAATTTTTGACAAAATTACAGCTAAAAACCAAAGCTGGCCTAAGGCTGCTTTGGCTTTTAGATTATGTAGGAATTTGTATTATCTTTTATTGATTAAATCATAATGGCTAAATTACCCTCACTTAAAAGCGAAAATGCCAAATATTTAATTGAGTTTATCTTCATATCAATTTTTTAAAAATAATTATTAATATATTTAAATCATAATTGATTAAAATACTCTTCATGTTAGTTATTTTGAAGTAACCCAATTGATTCTTTATTAAAAATTCAAACTTAAATGAAAATAAAATAAAATAAAATAAATTTAATTGAGTAACTAATTTAATTAAATTTATTTTCATATCAATTTTCTTTTTTTTTTAAAGCATTAATATATTTAGTATGTACAAATATGCATAATTATAAAAAAAAATATATTAATAAACTCTTTCTATACATGTGCATAATTGTATAATAATGTTTGTTTTGGTCATTTTATATTTGCACAATAATTCAGTCATACAGTTTACTAAACACTTGAATACAGTTTTTTCAAGTCACAACACTTTAAAATTATAGTTTACCAAACACTCAACTATTTTATGTTACAACCGATTTTTTCTTTCAGCAAAGTTAAAAGTATTTTCCTTAAAATCTACAGCTCTGCCAAACTGCCCAGAGAAATTTTTCTAACTTAACTCCAAATTTAAACTTAACTCTAATGCCAATAGCTATTTAAAACATTGCTTTTAAATTTTTTATTAAATAATTATTAAGTTAATTTTTTCCTAAAAAAGTTAACTTCCTAGTTGGTTGAATGCTAAAAAGGTTAATCGAAGAGTGTATAAATAATTGATTAAACACTGAGAAAATAAGATATAAAACATTTTTAGTATTACTAAAATGACATCTTCTTAATTAATAGGTCAAAGTCGCATCGGATGCATGTACTTAATTATATTTAACAAGTGATATTAAATGTCAGCTTAACATTATTTTATCAAGCACAACGGATACTAAATTTAACTCGATTCTATTTGGAATTTGGATTTTTAGAAGGAAAGAAAAACAAATTCTAAAGAATTCAATTGTTTTCTTGTTTAGATTGACAGAAATGGTAAAAAAATTTTCAAAAAACTGAGTTTAATTCTATGTCAATTTTTAGTATATAAAAATGTGACACATTAGTTAATATAACTAAAAAAGTGTAAAAAATAAATTCTATAAATTTCTAGGAAAAACATCTTCTTTTTTCTTTTTCCATAATTTTTCTCTCGTATTTTTTTTAGGCTGACGCGACAACTGGCATTGCATCGAATGAAGATTCTTGTATTATATGCAAACTTTTGACATTAGCACAATAAAGGAGCATGGCTCTTCTCCTATTAGATTTAGCATAAAAATATATAACATTGGAGGATGATTTTTTAACCATATGATAAATTATAGCATTATCACAATAAGATAATGTTATTTGGTCGCTTTCGAGATGCTCTATCAAAATTTTATTATGGCAAGCCATCTAAGTTAAAACAAAAATAAAGGGTTTAAACTAAAAATCATAAAAGCCACTGTTTTGTCGGATTATCAAGTCACCGTTAAATTTGCAAACAGCTTATTGGATTTACAACTGAAAACTAAAACAAGGAGTAGACAGCCCGTGCCTGATTCAACGAGACACTGTCTTGGGAGACGAGCTCTCTATCAGAGATTTGGGATAGCATAGTAAACCCCGTGATGTGGTATTTTATTTTGTTTTTTCCTTAATCTTTTTTTTTTTGATAATTTAAAAAAAAATATATATTTTATGTGTGTAAGGAATGAACGGGATCGAGACTCGTTGTGTGAGATTTTAATGGCCACAGAGAAAGAAAAACAAGCACACTTAGAGGGAACCATGATTATGTAAACACAGTATCAACTTGTGAAAGAGAGTAGAAAAACACATCCATGATCCAACCCAAATACTAATCTCTACAGTTTTTCCACACTTATTCAAGTACTCTTCCGAGTTTTGGGCTCTTCAGCCTCCAAACTACATGGGAATCATTTACAACCATCAAATTGCGGTTTTCCCCTCATGCTCACAAGGAATCAGTTCAACCTTGAAGACCAATAATACCTGTACACTAGCAAAACCATGAATAAGATATATATAGCTATAAAACAAACTCAAAAGCTTTACTGGGACTATTAACTTACCGCAAGCAACTCTGCCTCCAGCATTTCCAGTGGTCTTGCTTAGCTCATGTCCTCCTGGGTTTTGAAACCGAGGTAATATTGGGTTAGCACTTAGAAGAGAAATTTCAATTGACATTGAAATACCAAGAAGAGTGTTACCACCACACTCAACAGCGGCCATTTATAGTGACTATAGATGAATTACGAATTGAGAAATTACCCTTTCCCAAGTCATCAGGATCTGCATGGACAACGACAGCACGGCCGATGATGGAATTTGGTCCAGTGAGAGGAATCTAAAAATAGATATGATTAGCTTATAGATAAGAGGAGCCATAATTAAAAGAAATAGACTACGAAGAATAGGAAAACTAAAAATCAATTAAATAGGACAAAAAACAAGCTTACTTGCTTGTCCACAATTGTGAAAGCAGCAGTTCCTGAAACAAATAAGCATAAATGAGAGTGTTATTATTCATTCAGCAACCAACTTTCCCCACAAAATATGTACTAAAATGCTTTAACTCCTATCTCACGCCATCTACGGCATTATGATAAAACGCAGAAGCAAAACATCAAAACCTCGATACAAAAAATAAATAACCAAAGGAAGACACACAGACACAAAAATCCTTGCGTACCATCATCACCAACAGTGATGTTTCCAAGGTCACCGGCATGACGAAGCTCATCTTCAGGGGCACCGTGTTCTTTACCAGCAGGATTGAAGTGTGGACCTACAATAAGCCACGATAATTAGATCGCTAAACAAGATATCGTACAGCAGCAGATTGGGATACTACATTTTACATCTCCCCAACAATATTAGTATGATAAAGGGGTAAAGATTGCAGAAAGCTGGACTGTACCTGTGGACAAGCAACCGTTTGTTGTATCCCCTAGAGCATGGACGTGGAAGCCATGAAGACCAGGCTTAAGGCCAGAAACATTCCCAGTCACCCTGGTTGTTCCTGATTAAGAATTGTATATGAGGAATCAATTCAAACAGTAACTTGGCAATACACATTCCACATAACCATGTACTAGTTTTCTTGTTACCTTCTCCTTCCTGAGTGAAGAGGATAGTTCCTTTAACACCCTCGCTGGAGCTAAGAACAGCGACGCCTTTCGCCATCGTTCTATGTGATCTAAACAACCCAAAATAGGACATCCAATGTAAGATAGGATCCAAGTTTTCAATATTTCTGCAGATTAATAACTTTCGAAAACTAAGAAAAACAGATCTTAGCCGTTCTCCAAAGCAAGAACATCAGATTGAAAATCAAACCTTGACTCTCTAACAGTACACGTAACACTCCCTAAATGGTTCAATCTTCTTGTAAAGTCTAAACACCCACAATGGGTTTCTAAATACACTCGAGTTTTAGCTAAAATCACACTCCATATTGTCAGACCCAAAACACTGTATTCACTATTTTCTCAAACTAGGAATTTTTTTTTTTAATATTCATTATTTTCTTCAACTCTCACCGTCCAAACAAATTCATTGTCAATCAAAAATCAGACCCAGAACATGGAAAAGATTAATAAAAAAAAATAATAAGAAAACATTTGAGCCATAAAGTTTCACTAAACTGTAAGCAAAAACAGATGCGATCTATGAATAATTTCACAAAAAAAAAAAGCCAATAAATATATAAAAATCTTTGAATTCAGGCTCAGCACGAGACGATCTTCATAGATCAACAAGAAATGAAGCTAAAAAATCCAAGAGAAAACTAAAGAAAAGAACTTCGAAGCAATTCTTACACAAACCAGATCAAAAAACCAAAACCCACATATTACAAAAAAAATAAAAAAATAAAAAAAAAAAAGGAGGAACAGAATCTAAGTGATCAGTGAGCAAATAATAATGAAGCTCACCTCAGAACACCCCTAGCCTAAGAGAGAAGTAAAATAGTTAACCAAGATGAAGAACAGGGTTCTGATGCAAACGGGTTGACCGGTTTTATAGGATAAAGCTGTGTGACACAAATACAGTGGACTCCAGGGGAGTTATGGTTGTAGGATTCCAGAACTTACCATCGCCCACCTACCTATTTGGGCATTATTGTCCTTTCACACCTGATGGTGTAGTGGTTCTGGAAGTGTGAGATAATGTCTACATGTGTATTTCTAAACTGGGTTGAAGCCCATTCCAGCGAAAATTCAAAGCCCAATATAGCCCAGCCTGCTTTTGCAAGGTGTCAAAAGGAGGATGAATAAATTAGGTGAAATTACTATTTTTTTTCAAATGAATTCTTGATAATTTTGACGGATTCTTCATGAATTTTTAACTAATTCTCTCCTAAAAGTGGTAGAATCTAGTAGTGATGATAAATTTAGTTAAACATTTGAAAAAAGTGGTAATTGTCCACTTAACCCCAAAAGAAGTGACCATCTAAATTCGTATTCCTTTTGAGGAAATTTGATTTTTTTATAGGGTTAAATAGATAATTACTATTTTTTATAAATATTTAACTAAATTTACCACCACTATTAGATTCTACCACTTTTGAGAGGGAATTAGTCAAGAATCTATCAAGAATCTATCAAGATCGTCAAGAATTCATTTTAAAAAGTAGTACGTGGTAGATTTAATTAATAAGGAAAAAAAGTAGTATTCAACTAATTTATTCTTTTTTATGGTAATTTAAAAAAAATGAAAATTTTGGATTTTAATTAGGAAAATACTACTTTTAAAAGTATGTAAAAAATATACCACCTTTTAGTAGTTGATGAGTCAACTGGTTATCTCAAGTAACTAGATTAATTACTTTAAGTACCGTTAAAAAATTCCAATTTTGAGAAACAAATAGTATTTTTTAGAAATAATTATTAAAAATATTATTTTTCTAAAAAACTTTTACACAGTGATATTTTATTAAAAATATTATTTTTCTAAAAAAAAACTTTTAAATAGTGATATTTTTCTAAATTAATTTAGGATTTTCAAAAAATTCAGCCCATTCGAAAATTTTCAATTTTTTTTTTTACTTTGGACATGTAATTTTTTAGATTCCTATTCTTTTTGATAGAAATAGAAATTAGAAGGGATGACTTTTTTTTACACTTTGTTTAATAAATATTCATTTTTCTTTTTATGGCTTAGTATCCAAGTGTACGTATTTTTTATTATTTTATATTTAGTATATCTTCTTACAAACCAATTTTAAATTATGCACTGAAAATATTAATTTTTATATTCGCTACATCCTGTATACTATTTTACTATAATATTTAAAAAATGGATATTTACTTAAAATAAATCAAAAAATTGATCATTTTGCTATAAGCCCATTATTGTTAGGATTTATACCGAGATTTCAAGATTTGGTTAGGATTTTTCAAATTAAAAAAAAAAGAATGAATATATTCGAAGATAAAACGGTCCGTTGTATGGTAAAAGTAAAATTAGGTAGACATAGACTTTCATTAAAAAATCTATACTTTGCTCACACGTCACAAAAACACATTCCAACAAATATTATAGAGCTGTATCTACCTTACTCACATGCCACCAAAATATATTCTAACATACGATAGAGAGATTTATCTATTTTACTCATATGTCACCAAAATATATTCCAACGTATAATGGAGAGCGAGCAAAATATAGTTATAAAAGCTTGGCACAGTTCATTTTTTACAAGTTTGATGTTCTTATCTATGTATTTACAACATGGGAGCAAAGCTTATATTTATAAGATTATAAGAATCATATTTTTTCTTTCCCAAATGATGTGGGATTTCTAAGCTAATAGATGATCCGTATATATTAGAGGTAATAAAATAGGCAGGCCGGTCAGCCCATAATAGGCTTAAAAGAGCGGACGGGCCGACCAACGAAAAAAAATAGAGCCCAGTCCGTACTCGGGCTATTTTTTTTTTACAACAACGCTTAGAATTTTGGATCCTAAAAAAATTTACAATAACAAGGGCTCAAAGGCTCTAAAAAAAAGGGACGGGCTGAGATTTTCAAGCCCAACCCGACCCTGGGGGTCGGGGTCGGCTGGCCTGTGCCACCTCTAGGATATATACAACGATCCCCATTGCATACCTATTTGTACTTTAGGAACTACCTCGTTAAAAATCCTATCTAGACAAACCCAGTGAGATAAAAACTATGGCAAGGAAAAATGAGTATACTACC
>JXTB01000031.1:1275378-1303543 GCA_002914805.1 Parasponia andersonii
TTTTTTTTTTTTTTTTTTAAATTAGAAGTCATTTGTGTGTTATCAAGCAAGTCATTTGTGGGTCTGCTATATGGGAGCAGCGGCCCTTATCTCAACAGTCGGAAGGGTCAGAGGCCCCGAGGGTCTGCTATCTAGGAGCAGCGGCCCTTATGTCAACAGTCGGAAGGGTCAGAAGCCCCGAGGGTCTTCAGACTGGATACAATGGAGAGCAACCCACGGCTCCAGACCCAGACAGAGCATTTAATGCGATCCTGGGTAGGTGTGTGTATCAAGGATAGGCCATCCTGACAGAACGACGATTTGCCCAAATCTTACTTCTGACAGATTGAAGCCGTAGGAGGCGGCGAAAATCAGGCCACAGTAGCACATGGGAGATCACAGAAATCTCGGCCCGTGACGGTTAAAAAAGATCTTGAGGTGAAAGGTACTCATTTCAGAGATAGAGAACCAGGCTGTTCACTATCTCAGGACTATACATATAGAAGTCATGCGTTCCCGAGAGTGGTATGTATGCGCAACAAAGCTGATATATATAAAACAGTTTGTGAACTAAAAGAAAATAGATATATATTCATACTGAAATATTTTCCTTGCCACCCAACACAAAGATAAACCATTGACTTAAGTATCGGAGAGTCTTTGCAGGTAGTCACCCCCGCCTCTCCGATCTTGCTTGGAGTTCAGAGAGTTTTGAGACAGCA
Organism: Parasponia andersonii; assembly: GCA_002914805.1. NCBI lineage: Eukaryota > Viridiplantae > Streptophyta > Magnoliopsida > Rosales > Cannabaceae > Trema > Trema andersonii. The sequence continues at coordinate 1,276,080 of JXTB01000031.1, forward strand.
AGGACACATGGACAGTTGGAGAATACAGCGTCAGCAGTTCAAGACATGTGGACGGCTGGTGAGAAACCGCTCCAACAATATATATAAAATACTCCCTCATTAAAAATGTTTTCTTAGAAAACCTAATGGATAAAACTAGGTCAAAGGAAAAAGAGCTCATTTTGTTTTGTTCCCCTCAAAGTAGCAAAAATAACTCTTCTTCATAAATAATGAAATCGACGTATTCCAATCTTGTAGACAAGATTCGAGAATGTGGAAGACGATAGTGCCTTTGTGAATAACTTTTTTGGACTATCACATAATCTAATTTGTTGGACATCGATATCATTGCTTTTGTGGAGCTCATGTGTGAAGATGAATTTTTGTGATATATGTTTAGTTCTATCACTTTTGATGTTGCTTTCTTTAATCTATGCAAGACATACAACGTTATCCTCATACAATATTGTTGGACTTTAATTTAAAAATAATTCCCACATTCTTCTTTTGTGTTGAACCATTGATTTAAGTCATATGCATTAAGTGTTGAACCATTGATTTAAGTCATATGCATTCTCGACTCGCTTCATCTAATGCTAAGATTTCAGCATGATCTACTTTGCTTAAAAGCCACCAAAAAAAGATGTTTCCAACATATAATGTAGAGCAAAATACGCATTTCGAAGGTATACACTCACTAAAAAAAATATAACTGTAAAAGTTACTCAATAATTTGAAATGGTGCTTCAAAATTAGTTGAATGAAGACTTATAAGTGGTGATAAATGGAGCTTTGAAATTGGTTGAAGATAGGTAATATATATATATATATATATATATATATATCTGTAAAAGCTACTCAATAATTTGAAATGGAGTTTCAAGATTGGTCGAATGAAGACTTATAAGTCGTGATAAATAGAGCTTTGAAATTGGTTGAAGACTTACAATCGGGGTTTTATAGTGCATAGAAAAATAAAGACGTTCTGATATTAAATTAAATTCCTCTCTCATTTAATTTATCATGTTTGTACCCATAGTAATTATAAATATCTTTAAACACTGCACACACCCTACAAATAACCAAGGTGGGACAACAATTCAACAAAATCAAATAACTAAGGTGGGACAACAATTCAACAAAATTGACATTGTTTCAGCATGCTTGGATACACTTCTTTTTTTTTTTTTTGGTTTTTTGTTTAAATAAACAAAAATTTACAAATTTTTTTGGAAAACAATGCTTGGTAACATTGTTTGTGTTATTTATTTGAAAAAAATAGTAAACAAAGTTTTTAAAATAATGGAAGTGAGAATTTTTCACTTCCATTTTTTTTTTAAACAAGAAATTAAACCCAGAAGTGGTATTTTTCTAAATAAATTTTTAAAGTGGTATTTTTGTAAATAAACTTTTCAAAAATGATTTTTTTAAAAAATAAAATTCTAAAGTAATATATTTATAAATGATATTTTTCTAAGTAAAAATGGTATTTATAAATATAATTTTTGAAAATGGTATTTTTCTGATTTTTTTAGTTACCAAACGTGTTTTTGTTTTGTTTTTTTTTTTTTCTTTTTAAAATTAGAAGTCATTTGTGTGTTATCAAGCAAGTTTTCTATTTTTAAAATTTAAAAACATAAACAAAATTTTTATTTTTGTTTCTAATTTTTATTAACAAAAAATTGAAAGTGCATCCACGTTCTTCGTTACACTTAAAAAAATGACTTCAGCCATACGGTCTACTGAGAAGTGCAGTCATATTTAATGTCCTCTAATTTTTTAGGTACTCATTATTTACTGGCATAAAACATCAGTACATCACCAAATTCAAGCAACAGGAGTGAGGTTGGATTTAAAGCGGCATGGAACTATACAATAATATTACAATGGCATCGCATGACATGAATTTTAGGGCCACGTCATTCAGCTGTTACGTTCTTATCCAATTCTTAGTTTGATCTCATCCGCTATGGAACCCATTTTCGAGTTTCTAATGCATATGGATAACTAGTATGACGCAAATTTTCTCGGTCAAGATGGAAATTTAAGGGTATGAATAGGGATGTGAATTTGATCAATTGGACTAATACACAAGAAGGTAACAAAATTAATGAATCTTATATTGTATCAACTACATTGAACTCAAATCACAAATTGAACATATTTACTAGGATAAAATGCAATGAGAAATCCGAGCTCATTTGCTTATATCAAAAGTCAGATTGACTTTGGATTTTGCGGTTGGTTTCCAGCTCAAGTTCTTTGCGGGTTTCTTCCCATAATTGGGTTTCAATGCTTAGCTTCCTTAGTTCCATAAGCCCACGCTCAACTGTTAAAAGTACCCATGTAAAATAAGGTAAATTCAGGTCTTGTTGTTTGTAGAAAAATTTAGATAGAATAGTTTATAGAGAAAGAGAGCTATACCATCAACAGCATCGTGTGAAGTTGGTGGCTTGCTATCATGGTCAATCCAGTATTGTAAACGTTCTTCTGCTATATCTGGTTCCACTCCATGGTCTTTGGCTCTTCTCCAGAAATATGTAAGCCAAGCCTACAAAATAACATGACAACTAATCATATAACGGGTGAATCTACTTAAAAATAATTGGGGTAGGTGCATTAACAATCTCCTAATTAGGCCTAATTGTGTACCCTTTTCAGCTCAAACACATTTCTTTATAACCATCTAAGAGATGAGAAACCAGTAAGTTGTAGTCTAGACAAAATAAATGTAATATTTACTTGATGAAGTAAAGCCTCATTAGAAGAAGAAGAACAAAAAGGAAAGTATGACGATATGATTTTCTTCATTGTTAGAGAACTATGCAAAAGGTGCCAATGGTACCTGCTTAAAAAGTACATCATCTGACTCCTCTTTGCTCAATTCTACAAGCAAGTTAAATCAGATATTTCAGTCAATATAACCATGAAGCTCTATAAATTAGATAATAATACTATACGACAAGTTCAACAAAAATCGATATTGTGCACAATATTTATGATTTCATGTTAAACTTACCGAATGCTTCGAACTGTCCATCAATAGGTAGCTTCAACTCCTCTACACCCCCATGAGCTGAAAGGAAAAATGGAAATTGTTAGGCAACTTATTCGAAAACTATGTCTGTCTTGAACTGTGAAGGCAATTATCATGATCTTCACCTGATGAACTGGATTTCATCGAATTTTGGCGTCGATGTTGAGCCATTGCAAGGGCCACAGCATCCTCTATCTTTAACGAAGCCAGTTCCCTTAGACCTTTCTCAACTAAAAGCATGTTCTCAATGTTTCCATCCCCAGACAATTCATTCAAGTCTCGAGAGTCACTCTTTTCTACCTCTACGTCATTGTCTTCTGATCACAAATGGTGACCGAAGATTAACGACATTCAATAACGAAGATAAATATAAGGAAAACTATACAAACAAGCATACAAATGAAATGTTACCCTTCTGTCCCTTGGCTTTATGACCAGCAGATAGTACAACTTCAACAGGAAGAGGTGCTAAAGATGACCAGTATTCAGATCTTGCTCTCGCAATCTCAGCATGAATACCTTCCAAGACATTATAGTTCCAAGTAAGATCATAACAAGGGTGGCAGGTATAAGCTAAAAGATTAACAGCTCTTTAAGGTAACTTTACCATGTTGGACACATAAACCCCAGTAACGAGCAAGCCAACACCTCTTCAGAACAACCTCTTCCTAAAATGAAAGCTGAAAATCACATCAGCCACGAAGAAGAGGATAAGACTTGGTTCTTAAATATAGGGTAAAATTTAAATACAAACCATCTCTTCCTTGTTCAGTATCATTCTCTGTGTCATAATTTGAAGTGATTTCAGTTCCTTCTCTGTTTCATGGAGGTTCTCCAAAGCAGATGTTGTTTCATCCCTCGCAGTCTAACTCAAAACTCGAATAAGTAAATTGCTTTGTAAAATATGGTAAAATAGCTTGAAAAACCAGGGAGAGAACAATATGCAAACTTTTAGTTAGATACCTCGGCTACCATCCTAAGTGCAGCCGCCTCATTGTTTAGATCGTTTCTACCAGTTTGTTCCGCAACCCTTAAAGCAGCCTGCAATAAAAGCTCGTATTCATGTACAATTTTCTTTTGAACTGCATTTTACACGGACATAGAGAGCATAAGATTAGAGCCTAGAGAAACATGTCAATTACTTGGATCAAATCCTTTAACTCACTCTAATATCCTAGGTGTGCATACTCATTTTAAGAGTTACGTAGAGCCAAGTATGATTGTCAATTATGTAAATATAGAGGTAGCAGCAGTATAAATACACGAACCTCTCTTTGCTGTAGTGCTGCCTCCTTTCTGAATAGAAAAACAAACACGTAAAATCAGTATCTAGATAAAGAAAATATATGAAACGTGCATGAAAATTGAAGCTTGCCTGCTTAAAAGACGGGCTTCTAAAGTTACACCTTCTCCAAGATTAGCAACCTAAAAGGGTACGAAAGAAAAACGTTAAGGGGGAAAGAGAAGGGCTTTAAGGGCAGAAGCCTGTGACTATTAATCTCTTTCTGTTGTCACGTTCAGATAGCGTGTCATAGTTACTGTTAAAAGGTTACCTGTTTCTCCAGTTGTCGAGCTCTTGCCTCTGCTTCCTCACACCTCTCTTCTGCGAGTCGAAGCTGGGGAAGAATATATCAAAATGGAGTACCAAATATGCACAACATATATGTACAAAACTGTCTACAATTGAGTGAATGGTGCTGCAATAGCTAAACTCATAATATAACTTTTACAACAATTTTTTAGTATGGCTGTTTGCAACACGTTAGAATCTAATTCGGAACTTTAAGAGCTGTTTGTGGTACTTAATAGATCAAATATAATACAAATAAGCCAAAGTCAATAAAGGTTACTAAATTTGCTGGCATCACCTTTTCAAGTAAACTGTCATTTTCTTCCTGGAGCATATCAAGCTGCAATGGAATTCAAACTTAACAAGTTAAAGTACAATCAACAAAAAGGATAAAACCAAAGCTAAACCAAGGAAGCTGAAACTCGAAATCAAAATGTACCAACTGGAGGAAAGTGGACATGATATCAAACAAAAAACAAAAGGACAAGACCCCGATTTCGGAAAAATTATGGATTGGACATACCTCATCTTGTAGAACTGAAGCAGAACTTTGACTGCCAGTATCTCTCAAGTTCATGCTCCCTAAATCTAGTGAAAATCTGCTAATCAACCAAAAATAACAGAGAATTATACGTGATATATTTATAATAACTAAAGATGTTATATATAGACATGTTCTGCGTTAAATCAGTGGAGAAACAAAAACTCGCAAAATATTATGAACTCGCCTGTTGAAGATCTCTAGAAAACAATGCGAAATGAACAAGATAATCATAAATTTTATTGGTCCAAGGTTACCTTTAATCTAGAAAAGCAGAGTTTCAATGTTACCTTTTATCTCTCCCAACATTAAAATCTGAGGAAACCGAAGATGGGAGCGGCTTCAGCGATATGGCAACACTAGCTGGAACCCTGGGAACTGTCTTAACTCCTAAAAGTGGACGGCCAACTAATGGAGAACGAGCAGAGGGAGGTTGGTCAGTGGAGTTAGGCTGAGATGATGATCTATTGGATATTGTAGAACGAGCAGAGTTAGGCTGCTCGTAAGAGTTATTCTGCTGCGGTGATGATCGGGTTGTTGCAGCAGAATAGCCTGATGGAATCTGTTCTACAGAATTCATGGACTGAGTTAGTCTTGTACTACTATGAGCTGAGCTCGAAAGAGTAGAAGATGACATCGAAGACGACGATGAGAGTTTCTCCAAACTGTTGAGAGATGAAGATGATCGAGGACCTGGTACAACCGTCTAGCGCAACAACATAAAGAGATTCAAGTTAAGCATTTTGTCTTAAACATCAAAAGCATGAAAAAACCAGATTCAAGGCAAGTTCAAGGCCATTTACCATAGGAGAACGAGGCCGAATCGCCCTTCCACCAGCGAGTCCAAGGCTTCCTGTGCTGCTTATTGTGCCATAATCAAGTAAAAGATCATCTTCATCATCGTCCTCATCCGCAGACTGGTGTGCCATGACATGAGCTAGCCTTTGAGCCGCAGCTTTTGCATTCTGAGCTTTCCTGGTACTGGTTAAGCCAGTAGCCGAACCGGACCTCACATGGCGGTTCAACGGCGACGCCATAGGCGAAGATGGTGTCCCCGGTGACCCTGTAGTGCTGTTCTGCTTAGAGTAAATGTATCTACTACGATCCATAACCAATTCTTCTTAGCAAAAAGAGTATTGTATCTTAATTTAAAGCTGCTCAAAGTAAGTGCAGTTGTTAAATGCATTAAATTGTGTTCTGTAAAACAGAATGGAGAAAGACCGATTGTATTGTTATTAATATACACTGCACTGCATGCAATAATTCGTTTTAATTGCCTAGTTACTTCCCAGCTCAAAGAACAACCAGATCACGTAATAGTATTCAATTCGAGCTATGTTATTAAAACAAATAATAAAAAAGAGAGAGCTTGAAAGAGGAACTGGTTTTGTGTAAATGAAAGGATCCGAACGTTGAGGCATAAAGGAGGGAGTGTCATCTCTTAAAGTGGAGCTATTGACGTTAACTAGGCCACGTTTGGTTGAATAAGTAAGGGTTAAGAAAACAATTTTAATGCTATGTCTGGCCGGAAAGATAGGAGGAAAAGAAAATATATATAATAGAAAAGGAAGTGTTTTTTTTTTTAATTATTTTTTGTCCTAAGGAAAAAAAGTAAAATTAGTATATTTTAAAATAATTATTTTATTTAATTTTTAAAAATAATTTATAAAGATAATTTAGTAAATTTATTTTAAAATATTAGTAAAAATTTTTTTATTTTTTTTTCTTAATTTTTAGAAGGAAAATATTTGAATAGGTCACACTATTTTTTTTTCTCTCATTTTCTCTCTTTTTCCCTTCCTTTCTCTTTTCCCTTCTCTTTTCCCTTCTATCAAGTAACCCAAAATTTTATTTCCCTCTAATTTTCTCTCAAAATTTTTCTTTTCTTTCTTTTTTACTTCCTATCAAACATAGCATTTAGATAACATTCCATTGAGTCCTCTTAATGTTATTTAGTAATCTATGTACATATATACTAGTTGATAACTTTTCCTAGAGTTTTATTTTTGTGAAATTAAAATTATTTTCTTGAAATTTTTTGTAGATATATAAAATTTCTCTTATTATATAGATATTATTTTTGCTTATTTTTTTGTTTTTTAATTTTTGGGAACTGTATATATGGAAGTTTTAATTTTGAGAAAATTGCCATTTTCTGTTTACTATTTTCCTTTTGAATAAATATTGTTAAATAGATTCAATGAGTACATCACTAAGATTTGTCAATGACGAGATTAGATTCACATATATGGACACCAATTCAGTAGATATTTTTTTTAATTTATACATAGATATCGTTTTAGCTAATAAAAATTTAAGATGCATATTTTTTTATTATAAAAAATAAAAAAAGAGAAATATCATTAATGATATATATCACTTTATCTCATTATAGCTGTTAGATCACCGTTGGATGACGATTCAACAGCTAAAAGCAAATACTTACCCATACGTTAAATAATATAATTACTATATATATATATATATATATATATGTTGGTGAGATATCTTTCTATCTTATATACTCATCTATGTAAAATTATAACAATTAGTACCTAAAAATGAGATAACAAAATCTATAAAGGAACATCTTATAACTTATAAAACTATAAAGGGAAGGAACAACAAAACAAACTTAGTTGATTGTTACTTTTTTTTGTCTCCTTATATACTTTGACAAAATATTTATTGTGATTTGGAAGCCATTGCCTTCGTCTATCATTATAATTATTTTATAAGCTAACCCAACATAAGGTTTATAAGCCAATATCTTATTAACAAATTGGAAAAAAAAAAAGATCTCAATACGTTGTAACAAGGATTAGTGAGCTTAATAACCTTTCCTGAACCTCTCTTTTGTAAAATAATCATATTTATTTATTATTATTTTTTTATTTTAATTTCTTTTGCCAACTGAGGTTAGTTCAGTTGGTCTAAAATTTGAAGAATACATGTGTAAGTTTGGAACGTTGGGATTCAAACTTTGGTAGTGACAGATATATAAATTATTTTCTTTTATCTTTGTAATAAGTAGTAGTCCTTAGTCAACCTCACATAAATTTTTTTTATTATTACTTAAAAAAACCATCTTTTTTTTTGTTATTTTCCCTTTTATTATCACTTAAAATAACCATTTTTTTTTCTTCCTTTTTATTATCTTTTAACAATCTTAAGGTTTAAAATTGTGTTTAATTTTTATTAAGCCTCCCAAATCTAAAAAATTCAACCTATAAACAATATTTAATTTGCCCAAATATCATATAATTAATTTTTTTTTAAAGAAGTGATGATTTTGAAGTTTTTAGAAAAATTAAAGAGAAGATTATTGGACTAAATACCAGTTAAAAAAGTATACGAAACAATAAAAAAAAACTCAGTTATATAACTTAAATGTAATGATTTATTTGTAATTCGATTTTTGTATATAGTGAATAATCGGTTGATGTATTTATTTGATAAATGAAATTTGAGTTTGATTTTGTCAAAAAAAAAAAAAAAGAAAAAAAAAAGAAATTTGCGTTTGATTAAAAAAAGAAAAATGAAAATTCATAAGCTAATATCATTAGGAGGCTATGATGAGCAATCTTTTCTCCAATACAAAAGCTCAAAACACGACTTTTACCGTGAAACGACGCTCTTCTTTAATCGCCTTCACCTAGAGACTGGCTATTTCCACCAGAAGCCAAATTGCGAATTCCCCCTTTTCTCGATCAGACCTAGGGTTAGGGTTTCGACATTAAGGTATCGGTTCTTCTGCAAATCAGGACCCAAGTCACAATCTTTCGTCTTCCTCTGATGCGAAAATGCGTGACCTTCAAGAAATTGTTTCACAGCCGGGTCTCCCAATACCCATTTCGCAGGCCTCGAATTTGACCCTGCCAGTCGGAGATTCGGGTCCGAGGCTGTACGGATGGCTCACGGAGTGTCATGGGTTCTGGTACAATGCGACTCTGATCGTGGCCTCGCTTCTGTTCGTCCTGTACTTAGGACTCCAGGCCAGGCAGAGCTTGCCTAAGCTCTCCCATGGCCGCTCTTACATTATGATTGCTTATTACGCGTGCCTCTGGGTTGTCAGTTTGCTCAATCTTGGCTGGTGCCTTTTCCAGGTTCGTGTTCTTTCAATTTTATGGTTAGGTTGCGTTATTGGTCACTTTGGATTATTGCTTTGTTCATTATTTTGAAGTTACTAGAAGTTTATTTGTCTGATCATGGTTTGGTTTCTTGAATGGTTTGGGTGGTTATTGTGGGTTGTGGCTGGATTTAAGTTGTTGATATTGGTTGTACAAGTTTGGCGTGTAAAGGCTACTGTTTGTAGTTCTTGAAATGTAGCTGGTCACTGTGATTGTCGTTTTAGTTAGCAAAATTTTCTTGAATTCATGTATTTTGTTTGCGTTCTTGAATTAATAGCTCGAATACTAGGATTATAGCTTGTTGGCTTGGTTGTTCTGTCCGTATTGGTAAGATAATTTGGGTGCTAGACTTTGAGTTATGCATTTTGGGACTAATTTTGTGAAGAATTTAATCTTCATTTATTTTTTTGGTTAATCTATTTTGTAGTTAAGTAGCTCAGTAGCTTATGTATGCTCCTCTTTTGCTTTTTCTTTATTTCTTTCTTTATTTGCTCTGGTTTAGCTAAATCTGCTTACCTGGGAAGATAGACTCTAATTATCCCTGCTATTAGTGTAGGCTTTTTCTTTTACTCCTTTTTCTCCTTCAATTGCTATGATATACTTTGTGTATTTGAGCTTAATGATAGTATGAGTTTCTTGAATGAGTTGGTCCTTGATAATGCAATTGTAGGTGGTCAATATCCGTTACAGGATTTATGTTAATTTATGTTCGACTTTTACCAGATTGGCAATTCCATCTTTCTTGATCACTGGCCGAATGATGGGATTCTTGTTTATACTTCATTGTATAGGATTATGGTTTAGTTATTGTAGTGCATAATGTTTTACAATTCTGGTTTACCTTCATTGGAAATTCTCTTCATGAGAGATGGTTCTTTTTGCTCTTGAAGTTTGTGATGTTGGTTGTATATGCTGTCGGAATAATGCATATTCAGGTGTTCTTGTAATTTCTTCCATGGTGATGTTTAGCTGGGTTTTGTATGGTTTTGTTTGGAATACATTATTTACTTGGTGGGTTTTGCAATGTGGAATTGAAAAGATTGAACTGGCTTTATGTGCCATGAAATGCTATTTGTTGGGGATCATCTTCCTCTGACTATAATATTAAGTCTTCTTGGTGATATATGATTAGATTGCTTTTATACCAAGGTGTGTTTATTTTAATTTAATTTATTTAGTGTAGTTCATATTTATTCATTTTTTTTTTTCAAGCTAAGACCAGGTTGGATTCTTGAATGACACAGGCATGGGAGTGCACTCCTGGAAAAGAAATGGTGTGGAATTTTTTATCTTTGTTTACCACATCTGGGATGCTATTTTTGGAAGTAAGCTTACTGGCATTTTTATTCCAAGGAAATAGTGTGAATGGATTAGATGCTTTGACGAGGACATTTGGTATATCAGGGCTCGTTGTTGGTTTGGACGTAGTTCTCAAGGTATATGTTTTTGGATTTCTCACAATATGTTTTCATACTTTTTAACTTTGAGCGATTACTCGTTTGTAATGTCAAGAATTATGAGATCAAAGGGTTTTCTTTTGCCCATTGTTGTTGTCAAAAGCTCGTTGATATATATATATATATAGCGAATAGAGAATTGCTCGCTAATTTCGTATTTTCCCCTTGCAGGCAATATATCTATTTGGATTTGGGATCCCATTATTCATCGACAGCAATGATCAAACACATAAAATGAAATGGGGCTTGTGGGTTGTCCACAAGCTGGTGCTTACTGCAATTTATGGATCTATCTTGTTCATGTACAATTCCAAGTGGAGAGAAAGATTACCAGGTAAGCACTAAGCTAACTGGTGTCATCTTTTTGTCATTACAGGTTGGTCGACGTCAATTTTATTACTAATGAATGTAATTGTCTTTTCTTTCTCTACAGCAAGGCCTGCTTTCTACAAATACACTGCAATCATGTTCTCAGTGAATGCACTATCACTATTTGCTTGTGGACTTACCGGGAATGGGGCTGGTTTTGGATTCTGGTATTTCCTAAATTTGTCTTTTTGAGCTTAAAATTTCCATGAAAACCTTTTATGTTCTGTCACGTTGATTCTATAATGTGGCTCTGTGTTATCCAATTTTTATCACAGGTTATATGGTGCCACCGTTGTCTGTTACCATGCTTTCTATCTTCCTCTTATATACGTAACATTTCTAGCTGACTTTTTCCTGGTAAGCATTCCACTTTTTGCAAGATATTCTTTTTTCAATTTAGTTTGTTCTATTCTGTTATTTACAGAGTTAATTTTTCTCTATTAGTGATAGTATATCATTTGTTGTTGGAATTGTATTTTTCATGTTTGCAGGAGGAAAATTTGAACTTGGAAAATTCTTACTACTCGGAGATGAAAGATGCAGGTTTCTTCGATGCCGATTGGGAATGAATGAGGTGGAACCATCCTGAAATCATAAGATTGATGTAACTCGTTATCCTCGTTGTAAATACAAGTAAATATTTTCCCCGTGGACAAACTTCCCTTCTTGAAGGTAGTCTCTGTTACTCATTGTATGATAGAAAATCATATATTTTAGTTTGCTTCTGCATTCGTCAAGCTAATGATGCCAAGATTATGTCTCTTGTTTCTGACTGACGGTATAATACACATGAAGGTCTCATTCAAGCTTTAAGGCAAAGCTTGTAATCTTTTGTCTTTTAAAGGTTTTATTTTTCTTATTAAAAAAAGGAGAAAAAAAGGAAAACAACTATGATCTGGTTTTAATCCTCCTCAACAATTGGAAAACTAGCGAGAAAATACAATTCGGTCAATTTCTTTGGAGGGTCTTAATGATACTTGGCATTTACTTAACAGCTTCGCCTTTACATGCCCCGTGCCATCCACCCTGAAATCATTCAAAGAGTTCCCCCTGTATAAATAAAGGAGGACGAAGAAAACAGAGATCATGAATTGGTTTCCTTTTTTTTTTTTTTTTTCTTTTTGAACTGTGAATTGGTTTTCTTTTTGAGCTGATTAATAGAGATGCCTAGGCTGTAGGTTAGGGGTGTTAATATAACTACCCATCAATATAACTTTACCTATATGTAATCCATGTCAAATGAGAAATGGATATCCACTTGTCAAGAGACAAAGCTCTGGTGAATTTGCGGAGTGCGGAGATCGGAAGGAGCACAGATGATCTGAACTCCGTGGAGAGTTTGAGTGACGATTCAGAAAGTGGTGATTCGAGGGTACTAATTATTATGACTTTGACTGTTCTTGGGAGGATTTCTTTTATTTCACTACAAAAACAAGTACTTTCAGCCACAAAACTGAAAAAATGTGGTTGGAGTTAAGAACACACATCTAAATACATTTGAACCAAATTATCCCTTTAATCAATATCTATAACCTTTTCTTCCTTTTTTTCTCTTTTTTTTTGGTAACCAAAAAAAAAAAAATGACGATTTCTTCCAACCTTGCTTTACCCTGAATCCTTATCGCTGCATGCTGTCCATGCAGTAGTTCTTGTGGATCAAGGTGTGATTCGCAATTACAAGCCTACTATTGTCAGTTACCGCTATGTTCTTTACTTCTATTTTTGTACGTAACATTTCTAGCACACCCCTTGGTAAGCATTATTCTGTTAGAACATTTCGAAAAGATGATTCATAACGATACTGCTATATATTCCGTCGTAGAGGAAGCTAGAAGGTGTTATCAATACTACCGGAGGCAGACCGACATCACGGCAAGGGTAGGCACTTGTCCTCCCTCAATTTTTGTTTTGTTTTTTCTTTTTTCTGATTTTTTATTTAGTTTTTTTTTTTAAAAAAATTTCAGATATGCCTCTATGCCTAGCTTTTGTGAATTGTCTAAATTCAATGAAAGTGTTCTGCTAACTTATTTGGGAGGGTATTCAAAGGAATTTTCTTTTAATAATAAAAAAACCCACTTCTAGTATCTTCTGCAATGTTATACGGTTTCAAGGGAAAAAATGGGGACCAAAACATTAAATTTTTTTATTTCTCTAGAAATCTCTTTCTGCTCCAGTCTCCCCTTGATCGACAGTGTCGTAAAAGGAGTAGCACCAAATTCCAATCAATTCATTGGTAAGGTTTTTTTTTTTTTTTCCTTCATTATTTTAGTTTATATAGAACAATATATATGAATGGGCTGTGGAGCCATTGCCATCGATTTTGTCCTTTTTTATTGTTAATATATATATATATATATTTTGTTGAGTATTGTTAATATTTAACTTTGTTTTGGCCATCTTTGGGTGTTTGTCAATTTGTGTATGAATTTTTGTTTCTTCGCTGCCAATATTTTTGTCTTTTCTTCTTTTTTTTTTTCCCCTTTTTGTTGCTTGGATTTGCTCATCTTTTGATTTATTTATATTGCTTTGATATATGGATATAAATTAGGGAATTTAATGTAACTCTAAGTGTATAACGATGATTTAATTTCATAATATATGTACACAATTAGACGTTCATCACTAGTATTTAGTTGTGGGTTGCTACATTAGTTCTCCCCCTCTTAAAAAAAATAAACTCATCCTCGAGTTATCCAAGGTATGACTTCCGATCCATGGTGCTCGTACAGGTCTTGAGCATTGAAGGTCATAACAATTGTGTAGTTATCTGATAGATCAATGACATATGTATTATCATTAATCATTTAAATGATACTGAAAGGGCCAATTTTGTTCTGCTTGAGTTTATTATATTCTCCTGCTGGAAGACTTTATTTACGTAAATGAATCATTACAAAATCATCCTCTTTAAAAGTTTTGAATCTTAAATGCTTGTCAGCATTAGCCTTGTATTTTGTAGTAGACTCTTCTAATTTTCTTTTCACTTCTTCATGGATATGGATCGCTTTATTAATCAAATGTTCAACAATAATGCTCATCTCTAGAAGTTTTGGTAAAGGTACCAAGTCGAGAGTACGTAACGGAGTACAAATATAAACAATTTTAGACGGAGAATTACCGTTAGAACGATTTGGCACGTTATTGTAGGCAAATTCAGCTTGCAATAGGACATTCTCCCATTGTCTAGAGTTTTCTTTGATCAAGCACCGTAAAATATTGCCCAGTGTGCAATTAGTGACTTCATTTTGCCTATCTATTTGGGGTTGACAAGTGCTACTAAATTATAAGATGGTACCAAGTTTCGTCCACAAAGTGCGCCAAAAATGACTAAGGAATTTACTATTACAATCATAGACTATTGTCCTTCGTAACCCATGCAGATAAATAATCTCTCAAAAGAACAATTGAGCAATATATGTAGCATTTGAAGTTTTCTTGCAGGTAATAAAATGAGTTATCTTTGAAAAACGATCTACCATAACAAAGATAGAATCTGAACATTTTTGTATTTAGCAGTAATCCTAAGATGAAATCTATGGACAAATCTTCCTAAGACCCATTAAGAATAGGAAGTGACAAGTACAACCCAGTGTTTTGAGCTTGTCCCTTTACAGTCTGGCATATATAACAACGCTTGACAAATTTCTTGACATCACGCATAAGATGTGGCCAAAAGTATCGAGCTTCCACGCTTCATATGTCCTCCTAACCCTCCTGCATATAGCTCCTAAATGATGTGTTCTCTGAGAGATCCTTGTAGAATATATAAACGGTTTTCAAAGAATAGAAAATCATCATGTATTTGATGTTTATTTGCAACTCTGCTAATGTACTTCTTCCATTCTTCCTTGAAATCTTCATCTTCAGTGTATAAGTCTTTCAAATAATCAAAACTGATTATTTCATTTTGAACAGCAGTCAGTAGCATAACTTGGTAACTCAATACATCTGTAACCTTATTCAATTGTCTTGACTTATGCCTGAGAGAGAAAGTGAATTTCTAGATGTAGAAAATCTATTGAGTATGCATTCGATTTGGTTTGGAAGAGTTGTTAAGGTACTTAAGAGTTTGATGATCCGTATTGAAGATGAATTCCTTCTGCACTAGATATAGCTCTCATTGTTGTAATGTACGAACAATCGAATATAATTTTTGTTCGTACGTTGACCACTTCTTTCTAGCTTAAACTGAGTTTTCACTAAATAAAACTATCAGCTTTATTCTTGAGATAGAACAGCTCTAACTCCTATGCCAGAAGCATCACAGTCGACTTTAAAAATCTTGTCAAAGTCAAGAAGTGCAAGGAGGGGTGCATTTGTGAGTTTTTCCTTGAAGACAGCAAAACTCTATTCCATTTCTTTTGTCCAAAGAAATTGCTTTTACTTTAAACAGTTGGTGAGCGATATGGCTATAATACTAAAGTTTCTCACAAATCGTCTATAAAACATTGCAAGACCATGAAAACTCCAAACTTCTATAATGGTCTTCGGTATTAGCCATTCTCAGATAGTCTTTACCTTATCTTTACCGACTTTAATTTCGTCAGAACTTACAATAAAGCCCAAGAAGACTAAGTTATTAGTCACGAAACTACATTTCTTCAGACTGGTATATAATTGATTCTTACGAAGTACATTAAAAACTTCAGTCAAGTGTTGTAGATGTTCTTTCTCATTCTGACTATATACTAAAATGTCATCAAAATAAACGATGAAAAATAATCCAATAAAGAGTTGGAATACCTAATTTATTAACCTTATGAAAGTACTCTGGGCATTGGATAGACTGAATGGCATAACTAATCACTCATATAGTCCTTCATGTATTTTGAATGTAGTCTTTCATTCATCTCCAGGATGAATATGAATCTGATAGTATCCACTCCGTAAATTAATCTTGAAAAAAAGATTTGATCCTCCTAATCTATCAAGCATATCATTCAATCGTGGGATAGGAAAATGATATCGTACTGTAATCTTGTTGATGACTCGACTATCAACGCACATCCTCCAACTTCCGTCTTTCTTTGGTGTTAAGAGTGCAGGTACTATTGGTAAATTGATCTAACACTTAGGAAAATCATGCATGCATGCAGATATGAAAAATACATGATCATATCAAGAACGCAGTAGAAAAATTAGCAGATTTAGGTTTTAAAATTTTATATGAAAACAGTTTTCATAACCATATAACATATGCATCATATGCATGATCATGTACAACATAAATCAAATCTAGATACAAAATCCTAGAGATGAGATTAGGGTTTACTTCTTATAGCGTGTTCCTCCTTGATCACCTTATTGATGGTGATCAAACCTCTAACCCTAGGTCTTCTTATATATGCTTTTGCTCTTGGTTGATGGGGCGAGTGGGCACCAAGTCGAAACCTTCGTTGGAGAACGATCAAGAATACCTTCTTGATCTTATGGAACAACGGGACGTGAGATGAGACTGTGAGATAGTAGGAAACTTTTTCTCTTCTCTCTTTCTTAGCCTTGGCCGATTTTTCTCCCTCTCTCCTTGTGTCTATGTGTGTGACTCTATATGAGTTACTGTGTAGTTTTTTCTCTCATATATCTTATATATATGGGACCCAAAACTGCTAATCCTAGTCCAATTAGGATTGGACTTGTTATCCAATTTGGGCTTTGGGTGTATTTATAAATATGTCCAACTCATGAAACTTATTTATAAAAATACAAACTTCTGTGTAGAATCATTATTTTGCACAGTTTCATGAAACTAATTTCACAAATACCACCAACCAATTAATGAGCTTAATTGAGCTAGACAAGGGACCTAATGGTTCCAAATAATCTAAGCTCCAATTATATGATAAATACATAATAACTCTTATTATGGTATTTATATAAATATTATTAGTAAATGAGACACTCTACTAAAGGCCTAATACTACACCTTTAGATTAAATATCATGCCTTTTATAGAGATTTAATCAACTAACTTTGATTAACCGATCTATCTAGTATATTCTATACCACATATATAATCCCTATACAATGCCGTAGTTGGATAGGTGAAATTACCGTAATACTACTCCAATACCTATTTACCTTTAAGTTACCATTTTTCTATCAAGGAATAATGTTGTCGATAATTTTGTTCTCAAGATAATTTTGTTCTCAATGACTATTTAGAAAAAATTATCAACTAATTCACAAAGTGAATACTAAGATCTTAGATTTAATTATTCCATGAATCTTGAAAGAACCTAAAATGACATTAATGTATAGTGTCCTTAACTATTTGGTGTTCCTATCAATTCATAAGCCATAACCTTTAATATGACAGAGTTCACCTCTAATTTCATAGAGGTTAGTCTTTTAACAAATCAAAAAGCTATAACCCATAAAAGCAAGTCCACTCAAACATCAAGGATTAAGATCTATATGCTAAGAGCTAATTTGTGATATTATAATAATTGAGTTACGGTACTCCAGTTCTTTATATTACCTGGTCCAGTTTAATACACATATTTATGTTGTATTAGTGTTTCTATCAAAAGTCAGATATTTCAGTGATTTGAGACATATCATTCCTGTTGAGATAGACAAACACTACAACCTATAGTAAATAAAGTATTCCATCTTTATTTATAGATCGTAAACTACTTCATTTAAATTTAGATAAAGAAACAAGTCTCCTCATAATTAACACTTAATCATGTTTGTTTCTTTATATACATATAAAGTCATGGAATCTTTTTCAGATGAATAAAATATTTAACTAAGATAGTTTAATCTAGCAAATATCATAATTTCGTATAAGAGAAAGTTGTTTATACTCAAAAGGGTAAAATTGAAAATATACTTTTTAGGGCAAAAATCCTGACAGCTTTAGACTTAGATTTTACACTGCAATATACTAACGCTCGTGATAATTTTTTTGAACTATTTAGTATATATGAGGGTAAGTTTAGTAGTACGAATATGAGTCAATAAGAAATCCCACAACAAACTGAAGACCGATCAGAGAAGAAGTCTATCTAGTCTTATATTCACGGGCGTGGGCATGGCTCATCATCATCATCATTATCAAGTTTAAGTCAACAATATGGTATATTACCAACAACAACGAATCTGCCGCAATCCTCGGAGCTTAACCAATATCTTAAGCTAAATTCTGACATCGACTGTGAAGATGAAAACTTCAAAATTTTGGAATGGTGGCAAAAGCATCAAGGAAAATTTCTTGTGCTTTCACAATTAACACGTGACATCTTAATTATTTTGGTGTCCACAGTTTCTTCAGAATTTACTTTTAGCACCACTGGGAGGATATTAGATGATCGAAGAACTTTGTTGACTTCTGAAATGGTTGAAGTGCTAACATGTGTTAAAGATTGGGAGCAAGCGGCGAACGAAATCAACATATTATTCACAATGAAGAATTGGCCGAAAACTTCAATAATTTGTACATGAACGACAATGATCAATTATGATTAATGAATAATGAATAATGAATTAATGATGAAGTTGTTATTTTTCAAATATAATTTACTTTTTTTTTCATCAACTTAAGTTATGTGTTATTTTATAATTTTTATCATAAAAATTGTAAAATTGTTTGTGATTAAATTTTTATCATATATATAATTTGTTTTTTTTAATTGTTCAAGTTCATTAAAAAGTTTATATTAAAACCTTTCAAATAAAAAAGGCCAACATGAGGTAAACAAAATTTTATCAATAAACTTGAATTTGTTATTTTTCAAATTTATTTTACTTTTTGTTCATCGACTTATTATTTAAGTTATGTATTATTTTTTAATTTTTATCATAAAACTTATAAAATTATTTGTGATAAAATTTTTATCACATATTCATATATATAATTTTTTTTAATTATTAAAATTCATAAAAAAATTTATCTAAAAACATTTTTAAAAAAATGGCCAAAATGCAAGCCGGCCGGGCCGGCCTTGGGATCGTTTGGGCCATAGGACCGGGTTGGGCCTCCTCATAATTCATACGGGCCGGGCCGGGCCTCTTCATCATTCATATGGATCGGGTCATCCCGACCCATCATTTGAAAATACTCGTTATGGGTAGGTCGGGCCGAGCCAACCCGCCTATTTTGACAGCTCTATACAGGGCTTATCTATAGGCTTTATAACCATATTTTTAGTACTTTTAAGACCCTATAATTTGTAGAACATATCTTCTAAGTTTGGTAATTTTTAGAGAGAGGTTAGAATTGTTATGAATCATGGAATATTGACATTATTGGGAATAGTTATGGAGTTGATTATAGAAGATTCATGAGCAGTAAGTAGTCAATACTTTTAGTATAATTAGAGTATGATTTTATTGTTGTGATACTTATATATGATTTGTATGATAATAAATGTTTGAGAGATTGTGTTGATTATTTTTGTTAAATAGACAAAGCGAACAAGGTAAGTAACTTTTGGTCTTTTCTAATAGTTTTTTTTTGGTCATAAAATTAAATACTTTATTATTTCTAATAAAATCATGTTTATCAAATATTTTCCTATAAAATATGATTTAAGATAATATGGTTTTGGTAAATAAGATTTTTATTGAAATAAAATTGTTTTAATGAACATGATAATTTTTGTAAAATAAATAATGAGTTGATCTAGTTATTGTTTTTATACCAAAATAGGGATCAAGTATATGAAATTATTATTGAATATCATTACATGGAAATTATTTTTGAATGAGATAAAAGTGAAATTATTTACGATTCGTTATTGTAAATAAGTGTTTTGAAACTCTTTTTAGTAACTATGCTCGTGGACCTAATCTATAGGAGTTATATATGGACAATACTGACCTATCTGTAGGGTTAAATATAATAGATCCGTACCCTACTACAAAAGTTATCTGTAATAGATTCAGACTCAACTATAAGGTTATTTGTGGTAGATTTGGAACCGGCTATATGGGTTATTTGTCGTAGATTCGAACATAGTTATAGGGGTTAAATGTGACTATAGTCACCAAAAATTGGGAAGCAGTATAATTAAAATTATTATTGACTAAAAAAGGATTCGAAAAGATAGATTTGGAAACTTATTACTTCTTTTTGTCAAATTGTTTACTAAATGACTTGATTTGATTTGAATATTTGCAAAAGTATTGATTTCTGAAACCAAAATTATTCTAAAAAATATTTGTTAATTTTGGTTTACATATGCTTGATCTAATTAGATAAGGTTACTTACTAGGTTTTTAGCTCACCTTTTTATTTTTCTCTCCGAGGTTTTAAAGATTATCAGTTAACAGACTCACAAAGAAAAGTTATTTAGTAGTAATTGGGGTATATAGTTCAAAGAGAAGAATTTCTTCATCTTGATTGAGAAAATATAAAGACTCATAAAGTTGACCATATTGAATTTATTGGATTATAGTTTTTATTATATAATGTTTATTTTAAATATTTGGAAACTTTATAAAAGTTGTTGAATTTTATATTATGCATAAGTATTTATTAGAGATTAAATATTTTTAATTATATTGATTTATAGAAAGATGCCTAATATGTCCATGGAACTTTGCCTGCCTTATGAGTATTCAGAGCACGTCCTCGAGTATGAGATGTGACAAAACATATTTCAACTTCATACTTTCTTTCTCCTTCCTCGTTAAGTAGAAAAATACAAGCATAAATTTAGTTTACTAGATCATAATAGATAAGGGAAGAGCAAGTCCAAGAAATTAAAGGGGATATCATGGAAGACCTCCTTTAATAAACCAATCTATGTCTTTTTATATGAGAACTTGACGAATAATCCAAGATACCTTATAATAAAAATTTATAATGCATATAGATTTTTCGTTTTTGTTTTAATAGAATGTTCAGAACTTTAAATCAGTAAAAGTATACTAACATTATGATTTGAATTCAATTAAAAGTATTTTCATCGAACAAGTGGTCTTCATTGCCACAACGAAAAGAAACGAGTGGAATAATAAACACTTAAAACTTACGCAACCATTATAAAATAAGTGTGGTACCTCAACTCAATTCAAGTCTTCTATTTTTGCATAATTTTTCTCGGCAGCCAAATATAACATAATCAATTGCAAATAACAATTAAAAAATTGAAAAATAGAGAGAGAAATGAAAAAAAAAAGACTTGTTCATTCTCGAAATCGCCGTCGTACTCATTGTCATAACACCACTCAGCGACTACCTGCAAAAGCCAGGCTTGGCAATAAAAAAATCTATTATGAGAAATGGCGGAAGAAGAGTCTGGCGGGAACAGTAGAAATAGGGTAATAAGGTTATTCGTGCCTTAAAAAAGTAAAATAAAGAAGAAGGAGAGAGAATGAGCTACTGTCTATGGTTGGAGAACATGAAAGGAGAAAATCTATGGCCACCTTTGAAATGTGCATTATCACACAAAATCTGAATAAGAGAAAGGAAGAAAGTGGCAAAAGCTAAAATGGTAATTTTAAAAAAGATCGTATGAAAATTATTAAGAACAAGAGCACCGTATTTTTGGTATTAAAATTACAAAGATAGTGTTATGTGTCTTTTTCTTGAATTAGTTCTAGATCTTATAACAAAATGATTGAATTTTGGACATATTTTAAGTAAATACTTATTTTTTAAATATTATAGTAAAATGATTGATTTATATATATATATATATATATATATATATATATATATATATACACTAAAGGTGGCAAAATGGATAAATTAGGTGAACCTAGCCTACCTAAAACGAGCTTGGGAGGAAGGCCAAGTCGGCACGAAAATTTAAAAGGGGAGCCCAACTTAGCCCATAGGCCGAGTTGGCTCCTACGCAAGTCGGGTCCAGAACGGGCCTAGACAGGCCAACCTGTTTTTGGTCTGCTTTAAAAAAATAAAAAAGATAATTATATTTATAATTAGTTAAAAATATTAAGAATTTAAAATAAAATTTATGAAAAAAATAATATATTATATATTTTTTTTCTATTGATAAAATTTTAAAAATAAATAAGTCATAAGTATATAAGTTAAATAGTTGATAAAAAAATTTAAAATAAAAATCTTAAGAAAATTATTTACAATTAGATTGAAATTTAAAAGTGTGAAAAAAAGAATAAGGAAATGTGTATTCATAAGTATTGGAAAAAAAATTTTATTTAAATTTTTTTAAAAACATTTTAAAACAAATAAAAGACATTATTTTTTGGGGGTCGGGCCTAAATATATAGGCTTAGCCTAGGCCCGTGCCATTGCAGGCCGGGTCGGGCCAGCCTGTGAGCCATGGTGACGGGCCGAGGACCGGCCTATTTGGTCCGACCCATTTTGCCACTTCTAAGATATACCATGTGTAAAATATCATCTACCCAGTTTAAAAATATATATATTCAGTACATAATTTAAAACTGATATATGGCATATGCACTAAGTATAAAAATATATATACTTTGTTATTTAGCTATAAAAAAATGAACATTTATTAAAATAAAGTGAAAAAAAAGCATCCACCATAATTTCTCATTATTTCCAACAACTTATAAACAGATTTTGAGAGGAGAAATTTTCCATTAACTTATATACGAAGACCATTTATAACATGAAAAATTTTAGTAGAAAAAGTCGAAAAGACCATAATTTGAGAAAACAAATAAAATTTGTCCTTTAGTTAATCACGAGCAAGACAAGAGAGAGTTAATCATGAGCGAGACATCAGAGAAAGAGAGAGTGTGTATGCTAGAAATATAGAAAGTTAATGTAACTTAGTGACAAGATTCATGAATTTTTATAGTAGTGAAAGCAAAGAACAGTTATAGGGTTTTGAGATTTTTAGATTAGTAAAAGCTAATAGCATAATAATGGGAAACCACATGACTAAGATTACTTTCAACTATAATTATTTATCTAAGTGTGTTTTGAAAAATGATTTAGTGTCGTAGAGTTAGTGTTATATGAGAAAAATCACGTAAGTTGTGACAATTGATTGGTCTTAAAAATCATAATTTTATAATCACTAACAATGTGACCCCATTATAAAATGTTGTGATATTACTATAAAATATATTTTAGTTGAAAATATTATTATTTATGTCAAATTCTTATATTATTATTTGGAACTTTTGAGTAGACGAAAACAAATAGTGCAATTTTTTTTTTTGTAATTAGACCAGATCATGTTAAATTCTTGTACCTTTTTGTTTTGTGTGTCTGTGTGTGATTAGACAAATAGTCAATATAGATTGTAAATAAAATTGTGTTTTTAGCTAGTGTGTGTTACAACAAATACATAGAGATGCCAAACAATCGAATATATTCATAACATTTTCAAGCTAAACTTTTCCTGACAAGCATTTATGTATTGCAAGATAATACTCTCTTTCTTCATTTTAGTTTGTTATGTTGTATTAAACAAGTTATATGCTGATTTCTCGTAATGTAAGTATCAAATATATATATATATATATACATATATATATATATATGTGGGTGATGATTTTGTAGCTACTTTTGTAAAGTTATTTATAGATATTTTTTTAGCTGTTGAATTATTTATCTAATAATTATAATGATTTATTAATTAGAAAGACATGCATAAAAAGCATGCACATTATTTAATATTATTTTTCTCTTTATTTTTATCATGAAAAGATATATGTGATAAATTTTAATTGAACAAAAAAATACCTACTAAATTATACTTGTATTAACTTGTTTACTCTACTTTCATTAACTAGAATTAAAATCATTAAGAGCAATTCCATTGATATGCTTACTTAAATTATAAATAGAAACTATTGAAATATGAATCATTAATTTCATGTTGATGTGTTTAATTAACAAAGAACAATACTTTATTATTTAATTATTTCATATTATTAATTACATCTTTTTGAGTGTCATTCTTCTCTACCATCAACTAGTCTCTTTTTTTTTTTTTCCCTAACCACCAAGTGCGGTGTCCTAGTAGTTCAGATTGGGATAAGGGCTACAAGTGTGTTTAATCATGGGGATTAAGTTTTTGTGGCCTTGCTCAACTTGCGAAAGCTCTCTTGTTATTTTAGTTATTGGATCTAGATCTAGAGTGACACACTAAAACGTGCCATTGAAGAATTCTCAATAAATATAACAGAGTTGGAAGTTCCATAATAACATCCAGGCCACATTAGTGGTTCTAGATCTAGAGTGGCGCACTTTATCACTGGATAGGATTGTACATGCTAAATTCTACAATTAAATTTATAGAGGGTCCATGATCACTTGTAATCTTACATCTAGGAAAAATAAGCTAATTTTTTGGGTTGTACTCACGAGAGTTGCCTACATATCTTTTACAAAGAGGATCAAACTCTAATATAGTTCTGATTTCTCTGCAAAAAAAAATAAAAAGATTAATAGAGGTCATATGTAGAGAAAATAGAAAATAAAAAAAAAAGGGATCTAGCATGAAGAAGAAGACTACGTATTTATAGAAAAATATAAGGTGTTTCATAAGTAGTTAACTCTATTAATTAGATAATTAATAATAACTATCTTTTACGTAACCTAGTCAAAATAGGATACTTACTTGATTTTTGGGTATCAATTTAAATACTTACCTGATCTTATCTTTGATAAGTGCCTTTAATATACAATAATTATCCTTTTAGAAAATATATTTGTACCTTCCATAAATAATCAGAATACCATGTGGCCGGCTAAAATAGAATTGACAAATTTTAAACCTAACAATCAACCCCCTACTCCTCAGTAGGAGTTTACTAGGACTAAAGGAGTAGATACGAAAGACTTTCTTTTGCCTCCATTCTTTCTTACAATTCTTTATATTTTATAAGTGATATATATTTACATAAATTTTTCAGATAAGCCTAGGTAATTACATCAAGTAGTTAAATAATTACATACCATAAATTTTCATATAAAAGATAGAAACAATCATTAAGTAGAAATTGGTTCGTCAAAATAAGACTATATTGTACTAAGTGTGGAAAGTCCGAGAGGATTCTACACCTAGCCAAATCGTATTTGACTAAGGGCGTATGGCTCTCAAGACATGTATGTCTGAAAGGATTAGCTCGACGGAGAACATGGCATCCAGAATTCTTTGTCGAATAATAGCCAGTCCACCTACAAGGACTCCCTCACCCTTCTAACGCTAAAATAGTTAGGGACATAGCTCTCTAAGGCATGTATGCCCGAAAGGACCGGTTCGCTAGATTAGTCAAGCATATGATATTCTTCGTCGGAATTAGCTAACTTAATAGTAAGGAATTTGCACCTAGCCACAAATATAGTGAGGGGGCATATATCTCTCAAGGCACATATATCTAAGAGGATCAGCTCGTAGATGGACCAAGTATCCAGAATTCTACATCAGAATAAACTAATCCATCCACAGAGAATATTGCACCCTACTAGGCTTAGTGAGGGAGCTTTAAATCGTTGGCTCAAATATTGATGTTCAAGTATATAAAATGCACAAATAATTCATGTTAATAATTAACTAACTTATTCTCAACAATCAAACAAGTAAATGGATTATATGTAATAAATTCATGAGCAATAATTGAATGGAGACGAAACTTTCATGGTATAAAATACTTTTAAAGTGTAAAAGTAAAGCTATACCTGTTGCTCTGCATCTATACTTTGATATAATGATTTTATCTAAGAATAAATAATAAAATGAAAATATACGAGGACATTAAATGTATTGATATCAATAAAATCAAACATATCAATTACTCAAACAATTCAAACGAGTCAAAAATCCAAATAATCTTTGAAGTAATCCAATGGGTACAAATATATCAAATAATACAAATCAATTTATCCAATTCAATTATACCGGGTGATCCTCAAATAAACCATACACAGACAAATCAAGTCAATCAATTCCACTGCAAAGAAAATCAATTATTCCAATCAATCCAAATCAATCAATCTAAATAAGTCGATATAAAACAAATCATTCCAATAAGAAACTATGAGAAGACAAATAAGCCAAGTAGTTCAAGCTAATTTAACATTAAACTAGTCAATCTAAACAAGTCACTCAATTCATGTTAATCAATACAAATAATTCAAATCACCCAATTCAATTGAACTGATCACCACATTTTAGACAATCAAATCCAAATAAGCAAACACAAATGAAATCATTCTAATAAAAAATAGCTCAAGCCAAACAACCCACATAATTAAAGCCGAAGTCAATCTAATCGAACCAAATAAATCAAGTCAAATACAAAATAAAATAATCCAATCAAAAGATTTCACAACTCAAACAATTTCAAACAATTCAACCAATTATTTATTCAAATTAATCAATCTAAACAATTAAAATAGAATCAAATATTTTAGCAAATCCAAACAATTCAAAAAACAAATTTAATCAAAGCAAAGCAAACCAATATATCAATTATGTTAATCTATCAAACTAGTTATTTCAAGCACATAAGTGTAGACCCTTAAATCAAACAATTATAACATGCAACTCAAATTCATTTGATCAAATAATTATTCTCATGAGAATATTTATCTCCATGAGAGTTTGACAAAACTCTAGAAAATTGACATCTAATTGAAACTAGATGCTTCCTGCAATATGAACAATTGTTGTTAAAAATTTTGAAATCTTGTTACCTTTCCTTATTATCTTATTGTCATCCTGTCAGCCCCCATTTATTCGGACCAAAGGAGTAAAAAATGTTATTTGACATGCTTGCTCTCATACTTTTCTTGGATCATATCCCACAAATAATTCTCGACCACTGCAAAAACGTATACTAAATAGGATAATTGCTAACAATTAACAGATTATACGAATTTTTTTAATAACTATTTCCCAGTGGACAAAAAACGATAGTAAACCAATTAGTAAAGAAAAAATGCAACATAAAATGAAAAAAAAAAACAGTTTTTTTTTAAAAAAAGATGAGTTCATAAATAAATTTGACATGAATGGAATTATAATGATTCGTATGCTACAAATAGGATGTAACTATAAATTAAGCACATAATATTTCTACCTTTATGTGTAAAAGTTAATAAAACAATCGGACTTTTCAGAAGCATAAACATGTATACAAACTACATGTACATACAAATTTATTTTTATAATATTTTTTGAAGGCAGGATATTATTGTAAAGGTTGTAAATACGAGCATTAGCTTCCTCTACCATTTTTAATTAAACGTTATACAATATATTTAAAAAGTATAAGCTTCCAATATTGACCCAGTAACAAAAATAATCTCAGGAAGGTATTTTGAGGATAATAATAATAATAAAGTAACAAGATCTGTACAACACATGTTATTTTTTAAGAAAATTTTTAAAATAGATTAGAGAATACAACAGAATAGAGAATACAACACAAAGCGCAATTAATAAAAGAAACATAGATTAAACCC